>CM065391.1:36085000-36660000 GCA_033060915.1 Euryodendron excelsum | reverse complement strand
GCATCAACAAGACCTTAGAAAATTCTTGCCATGTGCGTAAAGTGTGTGACTTTTCAAACCACCTGTACCAAGTCATAGTTTTGTCTTCCAAATGCAAAGGAGCCAGTATCAACTTCTGATTTTCATCTACAATATTTAATTCGAAGAACTTTTCACATTTGTAAATCCAAGATTCAGGATCCTCCCCAAAAAATTTGGCAAAATCCAATTTCGGTTGGAATCCCCTTTGATTGAAATAAGGGTTTTGTAACAGTGGAGGTGGTTGCGCAGGAGATGTAGAAGAAGATGATACCTTCTTAGAGAGACCTTCATATTTCAAATTCAGAGTTGTAATCAGTTGTGTAAGCCCATCAATCGAGTTTTGCAACCCTTGCAGCAATCCAGTGTGAGATTCAATCTATTCAGCGTTGCACTTGATGGAATCTTCTAGCCGCCTCACATCCTGAGATCGAGTTCCGTCTGCCATGTTCACCCATAGTCAAGAATTGTGGGCGCTGATACCACTGATAAACTTGCAGCAAATCTTTCATAGAAGATGAAAATGAAAACAATTCAAGATGGTACTTTTGTTAATGGTTAAAATGGATACAGGTAAAGAAATTCAACAATGAAGAATGGAGAAATTGAAGAGAAGATGAAGAGAAGATAGAGAGAACAAAGAGAAAAAAACAGAGAAGAGAGGTACAGAGCAAATCCACACCCTCTATCTAACGCCGCCGCTCCTTTTGTAACCAACTTCTAAAAGAAATAACAGAAATAACAAAAGTGCTGATCACTCTTGATAAGAAAGTTTTACAGGAAAACGCTTTTCTACCCAAACACCATTCACCATAGACAAAACTGGACCGTCCTGTTCGTTTTCAGAGGATCCGGCGGCACCGGAAGCAATCGCCATCATCTCTGAAGATTTAAAATTGATTTCAGTGATGTTGTCGGACCCAAGATAGCCAAGCATATGCTCCAAAGAACGGCCTGCTGTTCCGGCAGCCACCATGTTTAGAACGGCATTGATTGATGGAGACAATACAAGGTTCTTGCCAACGCCGTTTTCGACCTTCTTCACCATAAACTGCTTGGCCATCCGCATGCAGAAATCCATATTTATTTCGGTGTTTTTTTTTTCTTGTTTCAGAGTTTGGAGAGTATATGCATCGCTATGTATATATAACTTATAACAGTTTCCTCCTGTAGCTAGGGCAAAACATATGGCTTTCTTGATGGGCAAGGTTTCTTTATTTTCTTACTTAATCTCTATTCTTCATTCCAGACTTGCCTTATAACTAAAACTACCTATTTTGACCCTTTCTTATTTTTCTTTCCTTCTGTATGGCCATTTTTTTTTTCTTCTTAAGTACCAACTAAGTATCTATGAAATTTTTTTAATAAAATTCATTTTATGTTTCTAAATCATTTCTAATTTCTCTTATATTTTTTAGATATTTGAATTCTCTTAATTCCATGATTGGAATGAAAATTTCTATTACATTAATCAATAGAATAGATTAAACTTTATAGATCTCTTCTCAAAGGAAAATGTTATTTTTTCAAAAAATTTGTATAAAAAATTTTACCAGAATGATGTGACAGTGCCATTATTGTAATTAAGAGCCATCATCGTAGGTGTTTTGTTTTAAAATGTATAACTCATATTTAATCATATCATTCTAATAATAAATTTTGTATAAATTTTCAATTCGCAATGGTTGAAGCATACTGAAAAGTTGGCCTGTTATTTAGCATTCCTCCTTTAGCACATAAACGTTGTTCTGTAAAATTAAAAACAAAAAATCACAACTTGAAACAAAAAACAAAGGAGATCGAAATAGGTAGGTTGACAGTCTGCTTGGAACTTGAGAAGGAAAGAAAAAGTGAAAAAGATTAAAAAAAAAATATTCGTTATTTTTTATTTGATTTTTTAAAAAAATAAAAAAAAGTATTTAGAAGGAAAAGAGAGAGAGAGAGAGTAATTTTTTTCCTCTCTTTTTCTTGTAGGTAGAATTAAATAGAAAAAAAAAAAAGTCCTTTAAATTACTTAATCTTTACTTTCCTTCCTTGTCCTCCGCTCCCTTTTCTAAGTTCCAAAAAGTTAAAGGCAAGTCTGAAAATAATAATAAGAAAATCAAGAAACCTTCCCCTTCGAGAAGGTCATACGAAAATTATTCTTAAAGTAACATCTTAAAATTTTTGAGCACCTCTAAAGGGAAAACTAGTTCGGTGGTAAGGTAGCATTAAGTATTTGGTGGATATTTTTATCAAATATTGATACGTATGTATGTATAGATCAACAATATGAGTTAGTAGAAAGATTTTTAAAAAAATATTTATATGATTTTGATATGTGATTTTTTTTTTAAAAGTCTCTTCAATACTCAACTAACTCATGTTATTGATGTATTCATATATTCCGTGTCACCATTTAATAGGAATTACCACCGAGTACTCAGAACTACTTGACCACTCGAATTTTTCCCCTCTAAAGGGCTCTCTTAACTTTTTGAGAGAACCAAACCTTAAAAATGACTCTTCAACATACTTTCTATATAGCTCTCTATTTTAGAGAGCTTCACTTTGGCTCTCCAAATGTAAAAAATTAAAAGTGGCTCTCTAAACTTTATTTTGCAAATCTCTCTCATTCTCTCTCCTCTTTTTTTCCTCTTTTCTTAGTTGAGTGTTGAAAAAAAAGAATAGTTTATAAAGTGGCTAGTTAAAATAGAGAATATAGTTGAAGAATTTTTTTTAAAAGTGACCAGTTAAAATAGATAATTGAGTTTTTAAATATATTTTAACTAGTTATTTTAGAGAGTAGCATTGAAAATTCTCTTAGGACTAGTGGTGTTCTAACAGGTGCATGCAAATTTACAAAACAAACATATAATCATCTCATACGTATGTTTTATTTCTTAAAACAGTATCATAACAAAGAAAATACACTAAGGATTTTTTATTTTAGTCATATGGTCCTTCCAAATTATTTGAATAATATCTCCATAAACATAAACCAGAGTAGAGAGCACCACGTCTTCCCCGGTCTTGTCTGTCTAGCTCATAGAGTGAGGCAAAGGTACCACAAAGAACTTCATCATCCCTTCCTTGCAGTCATCACCATTGCCCTCACTGGAAGCAAAATAGTGAGGCCTCCACGTATTCAGCAGCACGAACTCAAAGCCATCGCCTCCTCCTTGTGTAGCATTCGCCAACAGCTTGGCTCCCTTGAAATCGCACTTCGTAAAGCTCCAGAGGTTCGGCAGCAAGTAGACATTGTGAGGAGGGTTGGTCTCGTATTTGAACACTGAAAAATCAAAACAACCATGTTAGACCAACCAACTTATCTATGAATATATATATATATATATATGTATATCGTAATTATAACAGACCTAGTTTATCGTTTACGTAAAAGGGGCCGTGTTTGAGAGCCCAATCAGTGTAGTTAAAGCCGGAGCGCCACTGCTCGGACCCTCCAACAACAATGGTGTCAGCTTGGCTAGCTGCCAACATGGAGGCAACTACCAGGAGGATGAGTCCTTGTGCAAGACTGGAACTCATTTTCATTCTTCAAAACTCTTCAAGGTGAAATGAGATGAGCCACAATGGGCTTTATGGGATGGTGGGGGATTTATATAGTCGGGTTCTGGCGAGATGGTCAAATGCTAATTAGTGTAGTAAAACACGTTTTTTTCACTTCGGTTGGTAAAAGATTGAAAAAAGAAATGTAAAAGCTTATTGTTTCAATTCCATATTTTCATGCTTAAGGCCACCATCGAGATCTCCACTAATATAAGTCAACTATCTATTGTCCTTAATGGCCCTCTTGGGGATTGAACCATATGGCCTGAGTTTGACAATTTCACAAGATGAAAGGCAGGGGTAAAAGGGTGATTTCAGGGATCGACTAATGAATTTAGGTCACCACGGTTGGGTTAATTTCCATTTAGTCGAAGAAAATGTTGGCATGGCTATGGTTCGTAGTCAGCTTCTAGGAGTTAAACGGCCCACCCACGGCATTCTTTTTTCTCACTCCCGCGTTGCAAGATAGTTAGCACCTCAGGGCAAGGGTTGACACTAATCCTGGCGGTTCATTATATTATAATAACTAGAGCATTGACCTAAGCACGGCCCAGACTGGACCGGCTTGGAATATCGGACCTAAGGTTGCATTCTCTAGCCCGCCAAATAAATAAATCAAAATTTCAAGACTTAGCACATTTAATCCGAAGAATGGTTAGGAGACCGTTTGGTAAAGTCTTTTTGATTTATAAGCAAAAATTGTTGGATTTTCTTTTTTTTACTTTTATAAACTAAAGATAAGTAAAAAAGTGAAAAGCAAAAAACCCAATTTAGCCAGAAAAAATTGATTTTTTTGCTTATAAACTAAAAAAAATTAGGCTGAAAATCTCTATCAAACAGGTCCTCAATAAATATGCATTCCATACCATCGCGTATCTATCGAGCAGTAGATACACCATATTTAAAAGGTTGCTTCAATGGCATTGGGTACCAAAAAAAAAAAGTACTGTAATTATAAACAAACAATGTTCTAATTAAACCCCACTATCTTAAGCCCGATTAGCAAAATTAATACTGAAACCAATCAGTCTCTTGGATCATGAACGAGTTCTAGTTATGATTTGATCCAGTTCTAGTCTTATTCAAATATGAAGAATTGAAATTTTCTTTTAATTCTGATTCTTAAATTTTATGAACCAAACAAACTGAACAAATAGCTAGCACGTCTACTTGTGTAGGTAGAAGGATATGTCTCATGGTCCAATGCTAAACTAGTTCTCATAGGACATAGAAGGATCAAGGGATGAGAGTTAATAAATAAAAAAAAAGTTTAATTTTAATATACTCACTATACAAAAAATTTTTATACGAGCGGAATACTAAAATGTGATAGATGTCTATTAGAGACTTAGAGTTTAGGTACAACATGAAAAAATAAAACTCATAAATAAGTGTCGCATTTTGGTAATCGCTTGTATAAAAAAAAATTCTACATTATTGGTGTATCTAAATTAAACTAAAAAATAAATACATAAATGCATAATTCATTAAATATTTCTTGATTTTTATTATTCTATTTTTCTCTTCCTAGTTCTATATAACTTCTCTTCCTTGTCAATAACAAAATATTTATTTTTTTAATAAAATCATTAGAGGAAAAGTTGAAAAAAATTATAACTTCCATTATTATGAAGATTGAAAAGATTGTTATTATTTTTTTTCAAAGATTGCAAAGATAAGTATTTCTTTCTGAAGTGAAACCAACGATGTCGTTCACACTTTGCCATTAGGAACAGACTGAGCCAATAGAAACGCGTCACGACATGGTTGATTGTCAACATTTGGTATATTTGTTCACCGAAATGCCCCTAAACTTCGGTTGAAACGACATCAGAGGGCACCTGCGAGGAGCCCCCAACCTTGCCAATTTCCCCAGAAAGACGACGATTGAAAGCGTTTCAGAGTTCACTCTTCTCTCTCTCTCTCTCTCTACCATTCCAATCCAAGTCGAGTGAAGACTATTGTTACAGACATTCAAACTGCAGATGAACTAGTAGCTGAATCGTTGCTATCTCTGGGGGCCTAAGGGGTAAGTTGATTCCTAATATTGTCTTCTTTTCTTCCCCGCAAAACTGGATACTTTTCATTCATTTTCACAGCACCACTGAATTCGTTGATATTAGGGTTTAGGGTTTATGAGAATCAATGTAGAGTTGGACTGGTCTCAACTCTAATCAATAACCCAGAGGGCTGGAGACTGAAATTCAGTTCACGTGCGGGAGAGAGACAAGGACTCCTGCTAGGGTTCCTCAAGGTCAAAGATAGGAATCGAAAGCATACCTTCTTCTCCATGCCAGGGTCCATACCCAAGCCATGGAAGGTCTAGAGAGAGAAACTCCCCATTCCTAGGTTTTATTGTGGAATGAATAATCAGATCTTTACTAGTTTGCAATATTTGATGAATCATTTGTGTTCATTATCTTTTATTAATCCACAACAAGTTTTGGGTACTTTCAAGTGCTAGCATATGGTACGTAGACTTTGAAATCTTGGTTGTTTGGTCCCTTAATGCGCAGACGAGTTCTTCCAAGTTTCAAGATTCTTCCATTTTAAGAGTATACTCAGTAAATTACGCGTAGAGACATTATATATCTATCTATATGTGTCATAGCAATAAGTTGGTAGGTGTTTGAGCTTCCTTGCTCAATTAAGATTCCATTCCCTAAATTTAGTCCTAAAATCCCTTCTTATTCGAAAATTCTCTTTCTATGCTATTTTAGCTTTATTCTTTTTAATCGATATAGATCTACAATAGAGACATAGCAAGTTCTCTGTCAGATCTCTATTGCCACCATTGTTGTGTTCTCCTACCCAGTTGACATACATGAAACTAACCTCTTATTTCTTCTTCCTCTTCACCATTGGTTCTTCACATTTTTAATTTGTACTTAATTTTTTTTATTTTAATTGATATGCAATGAAAAGTTTCCCTTCTTTTTCTACCAGCTCTACTAGAAAAAGAAAAGCAAAGATTGAAGTCATATAAAAGAAGAGACTCTAGCTTCTTTGGTGGCTTGATTGATTAAAGGGAGTCTCTTTATCTCTGTCATTGCCCAGCCATAAAGCTCTATTGTTGATGATTGCAGTTTTTTTTTTTTTGACCCAATTATTTGGGCTTTCACTTGCTGAATTGCTAGCATGAGTTATTACTGGGTGTGATGTTGCCATACGGTTTGATTAGATCGAAGTTATCAGCCTATATATATTTGTGCATTGTGTGCATAGTGAGGTGTCAGGATTTGAATTCAGATTCATAGAAATTATTACATATATTCATTCATTGTCTTTTGCTTTTAGGAATTTATATTATATCCTTTCTATCTACTTTGTTTGCTTTTAGGACATATGGATGGTGATTTTTACAGGTTTAGTTTGTTTTGAATTGTGTAGTGTTGGTATGGAGCAAAACATGTAGGTGTGAAGTTTTGTTGAACGAACGAATTGTAATCCTTTTTTTTTTTTTTTTTTTGGTTAGAATGCAAGTGTTGGCTTACAATAGTTGGTTTAATCAAGGATCACCAGCTGTAGCATTAACACCGACGTCGTCAAGCAATGACTCTTGCAAAGACATGGATGCCTACAATAACCATTCCTATTGATTCCGAGAAGTACTAGGTGTACTTGAAGAGTTGCTTCAATCTGGCCTAACTGCTGCCATTTCGATGCATATAGTTGTTATATTTTTTGTTTGGTGTATTAAAAAAAAGAATTTGGGAGTGAAATTTGAGGTTAATGTAGTCATGTTGTAGCTCATATCTTTTCTCCTACAATTTTTTTTTCGTATTGTAATTTTGAGATTAATGTAGTCAATTTGATATAGCCATTTTGCTGGAATTGGATGTTTTGTGATGTTTGGAATTACTATTTTTGTGATATAGTTTTGAGGTTGTCTTTGAAATCGATTTATTACTTTGTTTTATTCATGACAAATCTAAATATTTAATTTATTTCATGTTTGATTTTATGCAAGAATTTATTGATTTTCAAGATTAGGAGAAAGATTCCAGCTAGATTTGATAGCGATGATGAAGATGTAATATAATCTCATAGTCTTTGACTTCACTTTTAGGATTTTGATTTGATTTTTTCTTTCTATAGGCTCCACCTTCTCAATCGAGAAATGATTACGTAGAAATAAAAAAGAAAAGTGGTTATGAAGGCTATGTATGATTTTTTAAATTAAGTACATTAACTATGATAGTGCATAGATTTTACAAAACTATCATACATTTTCAACCCCAAAGATCTCTCTAATTTACACTTTAAATAAACACCACTATCATAAAATTAAAGATATCGCATCACATCTATCTACACTATCTATACATGTAAATATAATAGGAGACTTTAAGGCTTCCAAAATTCAATTCTTATTTTTTAAAAAATTCTAAAAAAAAACTACGATATTACGTGGCACACCTAACTCATTTGACCAATCATGCTTCTCTCTTCCTCTCTTATAAAGGAAAATAAAAAAAATCAAATAATAATTAAAAAAATTAATAATAAGAAATAATTAAAAAATTTAAATGCTGATAAGGAAACACAAAAATTAACTAAAAGAAAAAAAAAACCACTATATGAAAACAAAAAATTAAAAAAAAAACTAAAGAAACAAAATTTGCAAATCTATACTATCTATTAGAGATGGCAACGGACTGGGGCGAGACGAGGATTGGCACCTCCATCTCCGCATCCACTTGCAAAATTCTTGGGTGAGTGTTAAAAAAAGAATCATTTATGAGATGGTTAGTTAAAATAGAGAGTATATTTTTTTTTTTAAAAGTGACTAGTTTAAATAAATAATTGAGTTTTTAAATATATTTTAACTAGTTATTTCAGAGAGTAGCATTGGATATTCTCTTAAGACTAGCGGTGTTCTAACAAGTGCATGCAAATACAAACATATAATCATCTCATACGGATGTTTTATTTCTTAAAACAGTATCAGAACAAAGAAAATACACATGTATTTGTTATTTTAGTCATATGGTCCCTCCAAATTATTCGAATAATGTCTCCATAAACATAAACCAGAGTAGAGAGCACCACTTCTTCCCAAGTCTTGCCTGTCTAGGTCATAGAGCGAGGCAAAGGTACCACAAAGAACTTCATCATCCCTTCCTTGCAGTCATCACCATTGCCCTCACTGGAAGCAAAATAGTGAGGCCTCCACGTATTCAACAGCACGAACTCAAAGCCATCGCCTCCTCCTTGTGTTGCGTTTGCCAACAGCTTGGCTCCCCTGAAATCGCACTCCGTAAAGCTCCACAGGTTCGGCAGCAAGTAGACATTGTGAGGAGGGTTGGTCTCGTATTTGAACACTGAAAAATCAAAACAACCATGTTAAACCAAGCACCTAATATATGAATATGTATATCGTAATTATAACAGACCTAGTTTATCATTTACGTAAAAGGGGCCGTGTTTGAGAGCCCAATCAGTGTAGTTAAAGCCGGAGCGCCACTGCTCGGACCCTCCAACAACAATGGTGTCAGCTTGGCTAGCTGCCAACATGGAGGCAGCTACCAGGAGGATGAGTCCTTGTGCAAGACTGGAACTCATTTTCATTCTTCAAAACTCTTCAAGGTGAAATGAGATGAGCCACAACGGGCTTTATGGGATGGTGGGGGGTTTATATAGCCGGGTTCTAGCGAGATGGTCAAATGCTAATTAATGTAAAAGCTTATTGTTTCAATTCCATATTTTCATGCTTAAGGCCACCATTGAGATCTCCTCTAATATAAGTCAACTATCTATTGTCCTTAATGGCCCTCTTGGGGATTGAACTACATGGCCTGAGTTTGACAATTTCACAAGAGGAAAGGCAGGGGTAAAAGGGTGATTTCAGGGATCGAATAATGAATTTAAGTCACGACGGTTGGGTTAATTTCCATTTAAGTCGAAGAAAATGTTGGCATGGCTATGATTAGTGAGCTTGTAAGTCTTTAAAAAATAACTGATATAAGGTTCATAGTCAGCTTCTAGGAGTTCAACGGTCCACCCACCGCATTCCTTTTTCTCACTCCCGCGTTGCAAGATAGTTAACAACTTAGGGGAAAGTAGCTGAGTCGGAGTCAAATAAATGGTTCTTCAAGCTTGATTTAATAAACTTAACAAGTTTAAAAATGTGTTTAAGTTTAATTTATTTAATTTTAGAACCTAATTCAAATAAATTTTAATCGAGTCGAGCATAAGCTGAGCTCGAGTAACTTGAATATTTAAGTATATATAAGCTTATCGAGTCAAAATCAAAAAATTAACAAATTTTAAAATATGTTCAAATTTAATATGTTTACAAAATGAGTCGATTTTAAATAAGCTTTTAACGAGACAAACAAAAGCTTATTATTTTACAGCCTTAGAATGGGTTGACACTAATATGAGTGGTTTATTATTTTATAATAACTAGAGCATAGACCTAAGCTCGGCCTGACTGGACCGGCTTGGAATATCGGACCCAAGCTTGAATTCTCTAACCCGCCGAAAAATAAATCAAAATTTCTAGACTTGCATATTTAATCCGAAGAATGGTTAATAAATATGCATACCATACCATGGTGTATCCATCTATCGAGCTGTAGATACAACCATATTTAAAAGGTTCCCTCGATGGCAGTGGGTACCTAAAAAAAAAAAAAAAACACTCTAATTATAAACAAACAATGTTCTAATTAAACCCCACTATGTTAAGCCCGATTAGCAAAATAAATACTGAAACCAATCAGTTTCTTGAATCATGAACGAGTTCTAGTTATGATTCGATCCAGTTCTATTCTTATTCAAATATGAAGAATTGAAATTTTCTTTTAATTCTGATTCTTAAATTTTATGAACCAAACAAACTAAAGGAATAGCTAGCACGTCTACTTGTGTATGCAGAAGAATATGTCTCATAGTCCAATGCTAAACTAGTTCTCATAGGACATAGAAGGATCAAAGGATGAGAACCAATAAATAAGTAAAGAGCTTAATTTTAATACACTCACTGTGTAAAAAGAAATTTATACGAATAGAATACTAAAATGTGATAGATGTCTATTAGAGACTTAGAGTTTAGGCACAACATGAAAAAACAAGACTCATAAATAAGTGTCTCATTTTAGTGCTCGCTTATATAAAAAAAATTCTACATTATTGATGTATCTAAATTTAACTCATAAATAAATACATAAATGCATAATTCATTAAAATCATAACAAAATCCTAGTTCTATATAACCTCTCTTCCTTGTCAATAGCAAAAATCTTTATTTTTTTAATAAAATCATTCTAGGTAAAATTAAAAAAAAATTATAACTTCCATTATTATGAAGATTGAAAAGAGTGTTATTATTATTTTTTTCAAAGATTGCAAAGGTAAGTATTTCTTTCTGAAATGAAAACCACCAACGACGTCGTCCACACTTTGACATTAGGAACAGACACAGCAAATAGAAGCGCGTCACGGCATGGTTTATAGTAAACATGCATATATTTGTTGACCGAAATGCCCCTAAGCTTTGGTTGAAATGACATCAGCGGGCATCGGCGAGGAGCCCCCAACCTTGCCAATTTCCCCAGAAAGACGACGATTCAAAGCGTTCAGAGTTCTCTCTCTCTCTCTCTCTCTCTCTCTCTCTCTCTCTCTCTCTCTCTCTCTCTCTCTCTACCATTCCAATCTAAGTCGAGCGAAGACAATCGTTACGATGAAGAGTAGACATTCAAACTGCAGATGAACTAGTAGCTGAATCGTTGCTATCTCTGGGGCCTAAGGGGTAAGTTGATTCTTAATATTATCTTCTTTTCTTCCCCACAAAACTGGATACTTTCCATTCATTTTCAAAGCACCACAGATTTCGCTGATATTAGGGTTTAGGGTTTATGAAAATCAATGTAGAGTTGGACTGGTCTCAACTCTAATCAATAACCTAGAGGGCTGGAGACTGAAATTCAGTTCACGTGGGGGAGAGAGACAAGGACTCCTGCTAGGGTTCCACAAGGTCAAAGATAGGAATCGAAAGCATACCTTCTTCTCCATGCCAGGGTCCATACCCAAGCCATGGAAGCTCTAGAGAGAGAAACTCTGCATTCCTAGGTTTTATTGTGGAGTGAATAATCAGATCTTTACTAGTTTGCAATATTTGGTGAATCATTTGTGTTCCCTTTCTTTTATTAATCCGCAACAAGTTTTTGGGTACTTTCGACTTTCGAGTGCTACTTCAAAGCCGGAATCATAATCTTGTTTAAGGATGCCAGTAGTAAAATGTAAACTTGTATTGCTTAGTGTATGTAATTCATCATTGCTCATTGCAAATTGCTGTTCCTTTTTGAGATTTCGTAAATTGTTTGCCGATGATGCTTTTTCACTCTTTGTATCTTCCAGATTTTCCTTCAAGCCTGCACTTTGCACTGCTTTTCCTTAGCAAATAGGGATTTGGGGATTGGTCTGTGTCAGTCACAAACATTCTCTGTTTTGCTGGAGAATTTATGACACGGCAAGGAAATTAGGGGATAACATGGATTCTTTTCTCAAACATCCTCTGTTTTGCTTAAAATGGCCATGGGATGCCCATCAGAACCCTAAAAATTCCAATACCTGCAAAATTGAGACTCCTTGGCTATTCAAATCTCTCCAAAGTCTTGGATCTGTTGCTTTCAATTTTATGAATTCAATTTCAAAATCCCCACATCCGTGGATCAGAACCCCATTTGAGCTAGATGGCAAACCTAGAATCAGCCCAAAGAACAGTTTGAAAACAATGAAGAAGATCTTGACTCCTGAAGAGCAAGGGGAAACCGAGCAGAGGGCACTAGCCTCTGCATTGTCAAGTGGGAAAGAAGCTACAGTGATAGAGTTTTACTCACCCAAGTGCAGGCTATGCAATTCCTTACTTAATTTCGTCTTGGAAGTTGAGAATAGGAATGCTGACTGGCTCAACATTGTCATGGCTGATGCAGAGAATGAGAAATGGTTGCCTGAGGTACTCACTTAAGACTCCCCCTGGTAATATTTTCTCTAGTTGAGGAAATATTTTAATAAATTGCCCTAATTTAGAGGGTTTTCCACTAGAAACCGAAAATTTTCTGTTCTTTTTTGTATTTCCCAGTCTAGTTTTAGTTTGCCTGTCTCATCGCCTTCTATGATCTGAGCTGATGACTGAAAACATGAACTGTCTAATATACACATATTTATCCTATTCCTTAAAATTCTATGTAGCTTAGTGGTGTAAATGATCACAAGCTTGCGTTCACATCTGCAATTATGTCTGATTCTAGAATGCAGCAGTGGTAATTGTTTTGGAAGGAAATATCTAAGGAGGTGGCAATACCACTATACCTGTGGTGAGCTACCGCGACATCTGAGCTACTTATTCAGTCTGCCAAAAACCATGTTTTGGTATCCCCATGATTCAGGACTTTTGCAAAAGGAAACTAATTTTCTCAAGAGTTTCTTTGTTGAGTAGATAGGAAATGCTCAGCTTATTCAAAGGTGCAAGTCATGAAATTAGATAAAGCTGTGTGTGTTAAGAATTGCAAGTTGAAGTCTATTGAATTCCCTGCTGCCAACCACGTTCATTGATCAGGAGTCTTCTCAGTCATAAACTCTTTTTTCGCTCTTCAATCCTTTTAAATCCTTTTGATTTTTCTTCTAACTTCAGTTTGTGGTTGTCCTGTCAGGTCCATATCAAGGCTGCTTTCATTAAACATGAGGTTTTATGTATCATATATTCGTCACGTGTGGTTATACATTTCTTTGTGCGCTGCAAAGCTCAATGCTGCAGATGTTTTACAGAATGTTCAGTTAGTTAGATTGGCTGTCATCCAATTTTATCTTTGAATTGTGGAATCAGAAGTTGTTGAGATTGTTCTAGTAATTCATGTTATATTTGGGTCTTAGATTTGTGAAGGAAACAAAATTTAAGGGTACTTATCCGTATTCATTTTTTTTATGGATAAGAAATGAATTTTTTTTTTTTTTTTTTTGACGAATACCTTTTGATTTTTTTTCTCATTTTCCTGAAAACCAAAAAAAAGAAAGAGAAAAAGAATTTAGCATCTTTCACTTTATTTTCTTCTAGTATCTTTTCCTTTTCCTTTCCCTCCACACATCCATGGTCTAAGCATACTAGTGTTATTTCTTTTAGCTTCATCCCTTTGGATCCTTCATGCTACCCATGTAGTTTCTGCATAATCTTAACTTATTTTAGAATTAGTATAATGCTCTGAGTCTCTGACTGATCAATCTTTTAATTGTTTTTTCATGCAGCTTCTCCATTATGACATAAGGTATGTTCCTTGCTTTGTACTACTGGACAAATACGGGAGGGCACTTGCAAAGACAGGTGTCCCAAGCAGTCGGTTACATGTAGTAGCTGGTGTTACTCATCTTCTCAAAATGAAGCCTCCCCAGAAGAATTAATTTGTAAAATTTCAGCTTCATGTTTTCAACCAGCTGAAGTAATGCATTTGATTTTGGACTTTATGATAGTTGCTACATTGGAACACTGGATTCATAACTTGAACTTCTATCAATTATGAATTTTCTAATTTTTGCACATTCATATTATTCTCATTTTCACGATTACCAAACAAAAGCAAGAAATTTATTGATCTTAGTGTGAGTTTCTAATGGACTTTCTAACTTATAATAGGGAGCCTATCCCACCAGAATGATGTAGAGTCATCATTATGGGTGTTTTATTTTAAAGTATATGGTTCTTATCCAATCATATTATTTTGGCAATAAATTTTGTATGAATTTTCTATTTATATAGCATTATTTTTTTTTACTTAGCAAGTGAGACAAAGTACCAGTCAAAATAATGGATTACAGGTGGCTTGGAGTTTGGCTATTTCATTTCTTTTAATATTTTAATTTCTTTATAAACTGAAAGAAGAAACAAAGTCGGGGAAACTAGAAATTTTTTATTGGTTTGATTTATTAGTATAAAAATAGTATTTAACAAGTAAAATGTAATGAAACTAATTTCTTATCAGCTTTGAGAAATTTTGTTTTAAGAAATATATGCATATTAAAGCCAAATTTGGTATAGATAACTACAAAAAATTTATAAAAAAAATGTATTTAATTAGTATTCTATGTTAATAAAAATTGATAATTTTTTACTTTATCATGGAATAAATATCTTTTCACCTCGTCATTTTGCAAACATATTTGTCACAAGTTGATTGACTTGTCTTTGAATATTTATTTTATTTTCGTTCTCAAAATTTGATAACTGGGTGACTGGGTTTTCTTGGCCATCTATAATCTTACCTCTGGTACATCCAACATTACAATGCTAAAAAATATTTAGATCAAAGCAATCAAAAATCCTCTTCTTGTTTTATATATATATTGCCTTATTTGTAATAATTAATATGCTTCAAGATTTTGACAATGAAACTCATATGACAATTCAACATTCAACACAGTCCATCAATCTCGGATTGGATTGAGAACTGCTCCTGTGAAGAAAACCAACCCTGATGTCTCCTCCTTGATCACAAACATGAAGGGATGATCGGCAACAAAACTTAAAATTTCTCGCTTCTGCCGCATTGCAGATCCAAGAAGGCCGCAAACAGTAACGGCCGTGGCCTCGGTGCCTTTCTCATCCATCTCAATAAAAGCTTTCTGAATCATGTTCGAGACAAAGAATGGGAGACCCTTTGGAATATGTACCATCTCCTTAAAGTCTAGAGTGTCTTTCATGGAAGGAAGCCTTGCCCCCACATCATCCATGGCCGCAGAGACATCGAAACCAAACGAGAATTTAAACTTTGGGATCCAAAAATAATCAAGATAGACTTGGCTCAGGTTGAAGTACTCCTTCCGCTGCAAGAACCCGGGATCAGAATTGAACTTGTCTAGAAGGCTTTGCAATCCATCTTCCTCATCAGGGAGGAACAAGTACATGGAGAAGCTCCTGTTGGATTCACCACTACTTCGGTATTGCATTCCGAGGACCTTGAAATCATCGAACGATCCGTAACGTTGTAGCCCCCCGCTGGTCATAAACGGAACCGAAACAGTGTCTCCATTGAGAAGGAAAAATTCTCTGTTTTCAGTGCTTGCTACTTCAAATTCATCAACCCAAGTTCCTTTGAAGTATAGTGCATTTGCAAGAATCACTGCTGTGGCTGGAGTTACGGAACCAGATTCGAGAATGTTTGTGATGAGCCCTCTTGATGCAGACTCAGCCCATGAGTTAACTTCACGTCTCACTTCATCAGCCTTTGTGGACATATACATATATATTTCATTGTTGAGATTCAAGAACAACATTGATCGTGACCAAAAATCAGTTAATAAAATACATAAAGGAAATAGAGTTTCCTAGTATATACAAAAACACAAATAAAGATTATTGAAGCAAGTAAAAGAAAAGATTTTAGTGCGTTACAAAAAAAAAAAAAAAAAAGAATGAGCGAGTAATTGTTGGAAAGTAAACTTGTTTTTACATATTTTATAACACATTAATATACATGATACATGTATAAGGTCATTCATGTATGTAGGGAAACACATGTATGTAGATGAAGGGTCATGAATGTATTAAGTATCTTGATTCATGTACATGCTTAGATGCATATTAGTAGAACTATATAAATCTGCTATGTAATATAATGGTAAAGAGAAAGAGAAAGAAAAAAAAAAAAAAAAAAAAAGAGTTTCTCTTAATAGTGTTTGAGTTTACCAACCCACCATATATTCCAACAAAGTGGTATTAGAGTTTATCACAAAATTTTCAATAGTGGTATCAGAGCATACCACAAATTTTTAATGGTATCAGAGCCCAAAGAGATCCTAGGAGGAACCAAGGGAAGATGCATATCCTTGTAGATAGATTGACTTTTGTCAATTATAAGAGATTGAGGGCTACTATATGTCTCTACCTCAAAGCTTGTGATTTATAAGATGTCGTTGGAGGAGAGTCAAGAATTAACATGTCCAAGAGGGTTCGAGAAAAGAAAGAAGAGAAGGCATTTGCAATTTTGTAAAGATCCATTCATCAAGAAATTTGGATGGAGATTGGAGAAAGAAAATCTTCTAGTGATGTTAGGAAGATGCTCGACCCTCTCGCTTCTAATCGTGGAGGAGATGTTTTACCCATTGAGTAATGGGTACAATGCTTTGAGGAAGATGAATTTTTAATGAAAGATGATGGAAGTTGTGAAGACTTTGGAGAGGATTCCATGGAGGATCATGAAGAAGAATCTCATGATAATGAAATACAATAATTGAAGAATGTGAAGTAGTGCAAAAGAAATAAGCACAAAAAGAAATTGTTGATGATGAAATTCACAAAATGGAATTGCATTTTGTGAAAAATGAAAATAAAGTTAGTAAAATTAAAGACAATGAGAAGGAAACTGTTGAATTTGAAAAGATTGAAGAAGAAAATCTTAGAGAAGAGGCTCATAACAACCAAATTAATGAGTTAACACATCAAGGTATGTCTTGTTTGGACCAAAATTTTTTATTTAATTCATTATCAATATTTGAAGATATGACTTTTACTGATCCACCAAAGTTAGAAGAAGAAATCAATGGCTACTACTATTCAGTTGATCAAGTTGATAAAGAGTGCTCTATATTCATCAAAAAGGAAGTTATTCTATTGAAGCGGAATCATAATGAATTTCAAGGAGATGAGATTTCTAAAAGTTGTTTGCAAATTTGTTTCAAGAATTCTACATTTGATACATGTTGAGTGAATATGAAGGAGTTCTTTGCTCTGCAAAAGCGAAGAAAAACAAAATTCAAGAGACATAAAAAGTTCAAGAATGAAGATCAATGGTACGCTCATGTGAAGGAAAAAAACTCGATGATGTTCATTTGAAGGCACTACACAAGCATGTGAAGAATAAATGAAAAAGTTATTTCAAGAAGATCAAAGTCAAAGTTCATACATCCATGGAGATGGGCATGAAGACTATTGGCATTGAAGGTGGTGGGACTCAAGATCTAAGTGAAAATATCGCATCAAGCCTCTCTATGCAAAATTAAGTTTAAGAAGGGGTGTTAGAAAGTAAACTTATTTTTACATATTCTATAACACATGAATATATATGATACATGTATGAGATAATTCATGTATGTAGGGAAGTACATGTATGTAGATGAAGGGTCATGGATGTATTACGTGCCTTGGTTCGTATACATGCTTAGATGTATGTTAGTGAAACTATATAAATATACTATGTAATGTAATGGTAAAGAGAAGAGAAAAAAAAAAAAAAAAAAAAAAAAAAAAAAAGAGGTTCTCTCCATAGTGTTTAAATTTACTAGCCCACCATATATTTCAACAAAGTAGTATTAGGGTCTTTTACAAAATTTTCAATAGTGGTATCAGAGCATACCACAAATTTCTAACAATAATTACATGTCTATGTTTGATAACCATAGCGAGTAATTACATGTGAAACTGGGGAAAACCTTTTACTGAATAGCCTATGGTCTGTTCTTAGGTTTGTGTTTGTTATGTTTTTGCTGTCAATGACAAGCTACAGGGTCCATTTTCAAGTGTTTGATGGAATGTATCAAAGAATCATGCAGAATGAATACTACTTTTGTTACCAAACACTAGAACATAATTGAAAGCTCATGTGTTTGAGGTAAAAAAGTTTTCCAAGAAAATTAGTTTTCAGTGTAAAAAAAACTTTCAATCGAAACAAATTGAACTTACAAGAAAAAAATTAATCTAAAAAATAACGGAAAATTTGTTCGCTTGCAGGTGCATGTGTGCGTTGAAACTGAAGGGAAAGCTCGAAAACTGCTACTCAACTGTGGAAATTTTGCGGTGAATGGCATATGAATTCCCAATACTGTGATGACCATCCCGTAGTTTATTAATACAATCCTATTGATTAGACCTTCAATATACACATAATTGTTCCTTCTATTAGTAGGTGACCCGCAAAATTATTTACATTGGCTCTCATCGATTTTTTGTTTTTGTGCTTCTCTAGGCTGACAAATTATTATAAGAGGGGGTTAAAAGTTTGCACTACGGCTTTTTGGGTTTGGGACGAGATGTTATGGCCTTTTCTTTTCTTTTTTTTTTTGCAGTGGTTTCTTCGTCGAAGACACGGCAAATTCTGCGCTTTAGATCATACCGGTTTTGTTTATTATTTATTTTTTGATGATGTATTTACAGGAAAAGCTTAAGAGAGAGAGTGAAAGAGAGAGAATTACCTTGCTAAGAAAATCAACATTCTTGGGTTCACAATTGTAGATTCCTTTGAGAAGCTCTTGATAAGAAGGTTTTACAGGAAAACGCTTATCCACCCAAACGCCATTCAACATAGACAAAACTGGACCGTCCTGTGTGTTTTCAGAGGATCCGACTGCACCCGATGCGACCGCCATCATCTCTGAAGATTTTGAATTGATTTCAGTGATGTCGTTGGACCCAAGATAGCCAAGCATATGCTCCAAAGAACGGCCTGTTGTTCCGGCAGCCACCATGTTTAGAACGGCATTGATTGATAATGGAGACAATACAAGGTTTTTGCCAACTCGCCTTTCGACCTCCCTCACCATAAACTGCTTGGCCATCCGCATGCAGAAATCCATCTTTATTTTGGTCTTTTTTTTTTTTTTCTCTTGTTTCAGAGTTTGGAGAGTATATGTATCTCTATGTAGATATATATATATATATATATATCAGTTTCAGAGTAGCTAGGGCAAAGCATATGGCTTTCTTGATGGGCAAGGTTTCTTTATTTTCTTATTTATTCTTTATTTATTTACTTTGCCAGATTTCGACCTTTTGATCCGTAACGATTTCGACCTCTTGATCCGTAACGATTTCGACCTCCTAGCTAGGGCTCCTCCGCCCCTCGCCGGTGGCCGCTGATGTTATTCCAACCGAAGTTCAGGGGCATTTGGGTGAACAAATATTTTCATATATGTTGACAATCAAACATGTTGTGGCGCGCTTCTATTGGCTCAGTGTGTTTCCAATGTGAAGCATGTAACATGTGGACGACGTCGTTGGCAGTTTTCACTTTGGAAGGAAACACTTACCTTTGCAGTCTTCATAATTATGGAAATTATAACTAATTTCAACTTTTTAAAACACAGATTTTGTTAAGAGCTAGAGGTTTTGCTACTGAAAAGGAAGAGAGTAAATGAATTATGTATTTTTTTATTAGCTCTCGTCCCTTCTATAGTTCTATGTTCTATGTATGAGAATTGAGAACTAGTTCAGAGTGTGGTGTAGAAGGAGTTACTAAAGAGTTCTTAGAAGTTTGGGAGCAAAAAAAGTCTAACTCGCACTGAAAACATAATCAGGGATAAAACAATAATTTGTTAGATCATTTTGGAATTGTTTGAAATTTGGTGGGTTGATTTAAAACGGTCTAGGGAATAATACTCACTGCTATCGTCATGACACGACGGTTTTGAATCTAGATTTATCAAGGAATTAAAAAAAAAAAAGTAGAGGGAAAAGAGAAGATGAAAATTTTTAAATTCTTACTTATTTTATTTTTATGGCCTTTTATCCTTTACTTTTTTTAATAATTGAACATATAATTTAATTTTGTATCATTTTTTTATTTTCATTTCTTTTACCAAATCTGTGATCCACATAACTATCTTGGAACTGGAAATGATTTTGCTACTGTTCGTATGGTACAATTATTTGTACTGTTACTTTATTTTGTATTATTTTATAATTTATTTTAAAAAATCAGAACCTAGTATGATATAGGTTTTCATTGGATGTATTAGTCCTTAAAAAATAAATTTGATTTGAAAAGATTTAACCATTTGATTTTTTAACTATTTTTTGGAATATTGTTTGAAAGTAGTATGACCTTTGAACGCTTTTGTAAGAAATCATATGGCTAAAATTGTTAGATTCTACTAATTTTTTGTTTACATGATCATTACAACAATATTCATCAATTAATAGTTTCAGATTTTAAGAGAAATTAAATTACTTAATTAAAAAATGCTGACAGTACATGACCGGGTCATGACTGCAGCAAAAATCCTCCCCTTGGAACTATCAAGTGAGAAAAAGGAATGCCGTTGGATGGCCGTTGGTGGACTGTTGAACTCCTGGAAGCTGACTACGAACCATATCTCAGTTTTTTTTTGAAGACTTGCAAGCTCACTAATCATAGCCATGCCAACATTTTCTTCGACTAAATGGAAATTTACCTAACTGTTGTGACTTAAATTCATTACTCGATCCCTGAAATCACCCTTTTACCCCTGCCTTTCCTCTTGTGAAATTGTCAAACTCAGGCCATATAGTTCAATCCCCAAGAGGGCCATTAAGGACAATAGATAGTTGACTTATATTAGTGGAGATTTCAATGGTGGCCTTAAGCATGAAAATATGGAATTGAAAAAATAAGCTTTTACATTTCTTTTTCCAATCGTTTACCAAGCGAAGTCAGGAAAAAAAAAATAAGGGTGTTCTACTCACTTAGCATTTGACCATTTCGCCAGAACCCCACTATATAAACCCCACCATTCCTAAGCCCCATTGGTCTCACTTGAAGAGTTTTGAAGAATGAAAATGAGTTCCAGTTTTGCTCAAGGACTCATCCTCCTGGTAACCGCCTCCATGTTGGCAGCTACCCAAGCTGACACCATTGTTGTTGGAGGGTCCGAGCAGTGGCGCTCCGGCTTTAACTACACTGATTGGGCTCTCAAACATGGCCCCTTTTACGTAAATGATAAACTAGGTCTGTTACAATTATGATATATCTATATCTATACATATATATATATACACATGAGGTGTTTGGTTTAACATGGTTGTTTAAATTTTCCAGTGTTCAAATACGAGGCTACCCCTCCGCACAATGTCTACTTGCTGCCGACCCTGTGGAGCTTTATGAAGTGCGATTTTAGGGGAGCCAAGCTGTTGGCGAGCGCAACACAAGGAGGTGGCAGTGGCTTTGAGTTCGTGTTGAAGAACCCATGGAGGCCTCACTATTTTGCTTCCAGTGAGGGCAATGGTGATGACTGCAAGGGAGGGATGATGAAGTTCTTTGTGGTAGCTTTGCCTCGTTGGAAAGCTTAACAAGACTTGGGAAGACAAGGCGCTCTCTACTCTGGTTTTATGTTTATGGAGATGTTACTTGAATAATTTGGCAGGACCATGACTAAAATAATGAATAGTTGTGTATTTTCTTTCTTCTGATACTGTTTTAAGAAATAAAAGGAGGTGTGAGATGATTATGTTTATTTTGCAAATTTGCATGCACCCCATAAAATGTGCTATAGCTAAGCTTAATGCTTTTTTTTTTCCCTATCAAAGGTAACGGTTACTCGTAGAAAATTAGTATTTTTGGATAAAATTATCTTCTCACCAAAACTAAAAGTTCCGAATAAATGGAAACAATAAAGAAATGAATTCTACATGGGGCAGAAATACCATTTCAACATCTTAATTTGGTGAGAAAATAATGGTGTGCAAAAAATTATTTTCTCATAAACTAAAGCATCCAAATGAAAGGAAAATTTGAAGAAAAAAAATTGTAGAATTAGATATCCATCAATAAGACAGTTTAGTTTCGTTATAAAATATTTTATGGCAAAAATAAATTCCAGTGTATAACAATTATCTTTGATAGAAACTAATGGTTCCACGGGTGTGTCCAATTTCAAAATACAAAGAGTTCAAAGTAATAATGAGCCTAACCATAGGGGCGCAAAATATAGTTTACCGGACCGCAATGAATTTATCTTTTATGAATACCCTACTCCCAGTGTGAATGACTTGTCTTCAACTGAATTGGAAAGAGAATTAGTTGAAGTTTGCAAGCTGGTCCAGATACCTCTAGCCACTAAACCAAAAAAATATATATAATTTACCATAGAAATAACTAAACCCAGTGAAAATTCAACACAAGTCTGCACATCTAAGTCAAAATTTATCCATTAAACATGATTAGTCCAGTTGGTTAAGGGTCTTGATTTTTCTTTGAGAGATTAAGAGTACAACTCTTATCAAATGTAAAAGTTAACTGCAAAAGACTTATTCTTTGTGAATACTCAGAGGTGGAGACACCTAACGTTTGGAGGGGGGAAATGCCCCCCTCAACTTTCAAAAATTTTGCTTTTACCTTAGTTTTCAAAATAAAATTCAGTTTTACCCCTTAAAATTTTCTAAATGCCCCCCTAGGATTTTGAAAACTCATATTTTAGCCTATATTTTAGAAATAACTTTCCCTTTACCCCTTAAATTTTGAAAAGTCACCTGTTTTTTTTTCTCAATTTTAGAAATAATTTTCAATTAGCCCCCTCAAATTTTTAAAAAGTTTTTAATTTTACCAGTAGTTTTAGAAACGTTTTTCAATTTTCTATTCTAAAAATTTATCAATATCTACCTTAAATAGTTATTTTACTAAAGACCATTTATATTAATAAAAGTTAATATAATATATATACATATATATGTAGGAAATAAAATGTCCAATGTTGATTAAAAGGAAAAAAAAATTCTTATTTGAGATTAATGGTTGCCCCTAGATTAATTTTCTAACTCCACCATTGTGAATACCTTAGTCCCGACATGAATGATCTGCTTTTGAGTGCACACAAGCCAACTAGAACACCCATGACCACTGAAAAAAAATTATCCACTAGATCCCTTTCAAATAAATATCATAATTCGTGGAGTATATCTTCTAGGCACATAATTGAAACCAGATGTGGGGCATGCGATGTATGTGTTTCCCTGACTTGGTAATGATCTCTAGGTATCGTCACAAAAAATTTCAGGTAAAGCCCACTTCAGGGCGTGTTTGGGAAGAACGAAACTCGTTTTGGGGCCATCCTAATTGATTATTAATCTTTTTATGTGTTTAGTAAATGCATTTTAAAAGTGTGCGGGCTCACCTTTATTTGATTAAAAAAGTAAACTAGTCTATTTTTCAAATTATCCAAATAACCCCTAATGGTGGCTTATATACTAGGTTAGGAACTCAGGATACCCTTGGCCTTGGGCATGCTATTATTGGTATGAGAGGTTTGAATCTCATATTGGCCTCTTTATTCACTTCTAAGAAATCAAAGCGTTTTCAATTTAACATCTCTTTCATATAACTGTTTAATGAAACTGGCTTCATCGAAATAACCCAACTCCAAATGCACTATAAAAATAGGCGATATTTTAAGTTTTTAGAGGAGCGAGGATATCTTAGTGGTACGTAGCAGCCTCCTCACTCATGCCAATTCCCTCTCTTTAACACTTTCAATGCACCCAAAATTAAAATAAAATAATGTTTTGAGCCTTTTCATACCCAATTTGGCTGGCCACCTTGGGCACGTTTAAAATACCATGTCTCAGTTAACATTAAAAGTTGGAATATTGTGCCGTCCCTAAAGTAGGGGAACCTACCTTTGAGGACACTGTTTCGAATCTAACTAAGACAAAGATGCCTTGTGTCATGTCGGTTTCACCATTGTTTTCCGTCCGTTCAAAGAATGTAACCTTTGCCATAATTACATGATGGGAGGACCGAAGAATTGTGAGTTCTATTGTTTCAGCACCCCTCAAAATAACTATATACGTCATTTTATTAGTGTGGGGTATCAGCAATAAATGTAATTGCACCAAACAAATAAATATTTGTTCTAATTACTAAAGACAAAGGGTTACTTGTTCATTTCCTAAGTCCAAATTTTGAGCAATAGAAATTCATGGCCTTTGAGATGAAAATTACTAGCAACATGAAGTGGGCATGGCCAATTCATAGCTACGTTACTAATTGTCCAATTGTAGCCAGTTTTTACTATTTCTTAAGTACAAGCTTTCTTTTTTCTCAATCTTCTTTTTCTTGTGATTTCCAAGTTCATTGTGGAAATGTGCGTGTTTGTTTGTTTATCTCAATGTGCGTGTCATGTGAAAATTGAGCAAAACGGATTTACAAACATGCTTTTGTTAATGAAAAACTAAAGGTACAATTTCAATGTAGAATGCTTCTCCCACATTAATTTGCACTCCAGATACTTAAATTCAATTTAGTTCAACTCAAATTATTTGTCACCATTGATAAAGGAAACCTTGCACCACTGATCACTTATTCTTTCCAAAGCATAAAAAAAAAAGATAAAAATAATTCAAAACCCCTCCTAAGGTGAATAGAAATAATCATTAAATCTCTCTCTCTCTCTCTCTCTCTCTCTCTCTCTCTCTCTCTCTCTCTCTCTCTAAGCTACACATTCCTAAACTCAGAAATTCTTCTTATTTTTCAGTGGTGAGAGGTTAACAACAGAGGAAGTAAACATACGGGAATCATGTGTTCCACAGTTGAAAGGCATCCACCCAGCTCAGCTATTTACAAATTTTATATTCAAACTTAACCCCTGAGAATAACGATAAAATATATATTTAGCGGCAAATTAATCAAAGACGATAACGATCATTATTACACACACAACAAAGCGCATCGTCAATTATTAGGTTTAACGAAACCCCGAAGCTTCCTGAAACGACGACGTCACGTACTCCCTCACCTCCCTCGCAATGACCTCCCTCATCGCATCCCAAAACCCAGCCGGCATGCTCTCAGAGCGCCTCTCCGGCAGCCCACAGCCACCCACCCCCGGCGGCGCAAGTGACAAGGTAGTCATTGGGTCAGACTGATCATCACCGTCCACATTCATAGAAGACCCAGATCCCGATGCGATCCCAACAACATCACCACCGTCCATTCTTTCCCTTTGTTGTTGATGCCTTCTCTTCAACGTGGAGTTCCAATGGTTCTTGACCGCATTGTCGGTCCGACCCTCGAGTAACCGGGCAATGGTGGCCCACCTGTTACCGTACTTGGCTTGGGCGGCCAAGATGGTCTCGTCCTCCGCTTGAGAGAACGGGCGGTGCTCCACGCTCGGGCTCAGCTGGTTGCACCACCGGAGCCGGCACGACTTGCCCGACCTGCCCTTAATGTACTTGCTAATCAGAGACCAGTTTCGGGCCCCGTATCGCTCCACAAGGCGGGTAAGGATCTTGTCCTCCTCGGCGCTCCACGGACCTCTTATCCTCTCGGGCTTGTTCGCAGCTCTCGGGTTAGAATCAGATGAAGATGAATCGGAGGAAGACGACGTCGCAGATGAGCACCTGTTGAATGTTTCCATATTAGAGAGAGACACAAAAGAGTGAGTAGGTTTGACACTTAGAGAGAGGTTGAGGGCAAGTGGGTTGCGATAGAGATGATGTGCTTTGTGTTGTATATGTGGTAGAGAGTATATATACGCTTTTAGAAAGAGAAAGCGGAGGAGAGAGAGAGAGAGAGAGAGAGAGAGAGAGAGAGGGTGCAATGTGCATGCACTTCGGCGCTATGCTACGCCTTTTTGGCCTAACAGTACGACGGTACAGAGGGTTCGTGGAAACTGCCTTATGTAAAGTTGGTAGGGGTCTCTAACCACAACGGGTGCGTACATGCGCACCCCCTTAAATACAATATCTGATTTTCTTTCTGCGAGCAGATTTGTCGCTACAGGTTCTGTTTTGTCGTTATATGTGAAATGACGATTTTGGCTATAGCCATGGGGCACGAAACCAGGTGGTAGTTAATTAGGCCATATTTAGGAAACTTGTAATAGAATTTTGGTATGGATTCATTTAACTCGTTTAAAGCTTGAAATTAGCTGCAATTATGATATGTTTGGCGGTGCGGATTGAGATGTGAACCAGCAGAATTAAAAATTTTCAAGCTTAGATATTGTATGATCTAAGCTTGAAAATTCATTGCCAATAAGTTAAGACAACATTAATTTATTATTATGCCATTTTAACCAATTAAATGTTATCAAACTAGATGCAAAGACATATCAATGAAAGAAAACAGAAAATAAATTGTTAGACTTACAATTATTGTAATTTTACTCTTATCTCTCTCTCTTTTCTGTTTTTTTCTTGGTAAACTAAAGAGTCAAAGTCCTAAAAAAGAAAGAGTGAGTCAAATTTATCATCTCATAAAATGCATCAGATGCCGGTACTACCGAGCTTGTCTCCCTTCTATGTATCTCTCTTTTACATAAAAATAAGTAGGGATAATAATAATGTCAAAGTTTTATATTTTCATAACACAATCTTTTTCTAAGTCTTGATTCTTCTCGTTTTCATCAAAAAGCCTATTTAGATGTAATTTATTTACCAATTTTTGGCTAAGTTTATACTATTTTTTTCAACTAAAAGCTAAAAATCATAAGCACAAAAATGGTAAAAATATGTTGTAAACTTAAAAGTCAAAAACTGATAAATAAACTAAATATAAATAAGTTGGAAATACTAAAACTTTGACATTACACTTTCCTTTATATAAAATAAAAAAAAAAAACAAACAAACAAATAAGAAAAGCTTTTAAAGCATACGAATTTTTTACATCATGCAAGGAGTGTGACAATTTTCATCCTTTATGGAGAAATTGGAAGACTTATTGCTCTGTTACAAAGCTAGGGGCAATGATGGGATTCAACTAAAACCAGCCAACTCGAGAAAACAAAATAATAATAATAATAATAAAATCATTATCGTACTCGCTCTCAATCTTATCAATAGCGTTTAAAACATGAGCTGTTCATCATTAAAGCATATAACAAACGTTTTCAAACGTCAAGTGGGGCCATCTCTTTTTGACTACTTTGCAGACCTACAGCTGTAAGTCCAAATCCATAGCCTCAGTCAGTTGAATCAACGGCTCTAATCAAACGTCCCAAAGCAAATCCGGTTAAAAAGCCAAAACTATAAAATAACCAGTTTTTGAGGATGACTTCAACGTCTTCCACGTAGGAAGGCCCCACTAACAGCCTGGAAGAATCTCACGTGATTCCAGTTTTTATCCAACAAGATGTATTGCCAACGCACCGTAAAAGAGCGTGTGAGCCAACATTTGGTAAAATGTCATACCAAATAGTTATTTAGGTTTTGGATCTTTAGGTGATCCCTAACAGCCTGTTTGAAAATTGTAGAAGGGAAGCCGGAGGAGGGGAAATGAAAAGAAAGTATTGTTTATTATTATTTTTATTTAATTTTAAAAAGAAATAAAAGAAAAGTAAAGAAAAAGAAGAGAAAAAAAGAGAGATTATTTTCAAACTTTCTCTCCTTTTTTTTTTTTTTTTTCTTTATTTTCTCTCTCCTCCCTTGTCCCTTTCCTTCCTTTCCTTTCCTTTCCTCAACTTCCAAACAGGCTGTAAGGCTCTATTTGGTATGATATTTTTTTGAGGTTTTTCTTTTTCAAAAATTCTTTGTTTTTCCCGGTTTTAATAGCTTTTTTTTTTTTTTTTCCAAACACCATTTTCCTTTTGGAAGGTGTTGAACTAATACCACTTTCAATACCCTTTAAAAGGAAATTAGCGTTTGAAAAACAAAAGCTATAAGAGACCGCCCAAAAAAACTTTCAAAAAAACCTTAAAAAAACTTCTAAAGTAAAAAAAGCATACCATAAGTGCATCATATTTGTAATTGGGATGGCCTTATTATCGAGGCATATCCTTGTAGGGACAACACTAGAAATTCATCTTACGAGAGCCAAGAATAGCTCTATAAAACAATTAAAAATATCATCAATTCAATCTAAAATTATTTTTTATCATGTTTCCAAGTTTTGTTTTAAGGACATTCATAGCAGAAAATGCATGTTTCATACCTGCGATAGATTTCATAAGAGTAAAAACAAGTATAGCCAATTTACTAAAAGAAAATAGAAGCAAGTGTTCTTTCTACTAAATTTTACCCTATATCTTAATTAACTAGGTATTAATAAACATAAAACTTGAGCCACAGATACACAACAAATAAAAATAAGCATAAATAACAACAAAAATGAGCCACAATATGAATTACATAAGATATTAAATATAATATTTTTAAAATTAAGAGGGGCATTTTACTATGTTAAAACTTTTGAGCCTTAATTTGTACTACATCAAATCGAATTTTTTGAACCTTAAGGGCCATGGCCCCTTGGTCTATTGATGACTTCGTCCCTTTATCCTTGTAAAAAGACAAAATTGCCTTTGAATATCAAGGAGAATATTCACATGGGGACAAATTTATGAAAATTTTGCTTGGACAAAAGTTAGGGTATCCTTGACAATAGGGTCACACTTTGTAATTTAACATAATTTTATAAGACCCGACATTAAAACAAACACTTGGAGTGAGCAAGGTGGCCATATGATTCGTTATTGATGGTTAATTGCACTTATAAAAATGTACATAAACTATTTGTGAAAATGTTTGTTAACATAAATTTATTATTATTAGCTGTAAAAGGGATCGATTGACAAGTTTTTACCAACACTCTAGGTATATGACATAAAATATACATGATGTGATTGGTTTTCATTTTCATGTGAAATCTCCAATGTATGAAGACAAATTCAAAAAACAAATCATTTTGTTTCATAGAATAGAAAGAAAAGTGAAAAAGAGAGAGAAAGAACCAGACTTTTTTTTGGTTGCTAGTTTATGTTGACCCATGCACAAGAGTGACCAAATCTTTTTAAAGAACAAAAAAGTGGAATGAAACCCGAAAATATGAATTTGTTTCCCGTAATTGTAAGAGGTTAGTGATATAACAAAATGAGAGAACATTTTTAAGAAGCTGAGATTTTTAATAAATTTGTGTTTGGAATTCATATTTATTAAAAAAATAAAGAAAAAAAAAGAAAAATGTGAGGAAAAATATAATAAAATGAAAGAAGATTTTTATTCTATTTTTGTTCATCTTTTTTTTTTCTTTTTTTTTTTCCATCACTCAATTCTTGATTCAAACATCCCCTTAAGGATTTTGATCTTCTAGATATTCCAGAACTTCACCTTATTCATGTGTATCATACTTCATCCCTCAAAACCTCTTTACATAGGTGGGAAAATGAATCCATTATCCATGTTCAACATTACAAACAGATAATAGCAGTACGAAGTGAGAACGAGTCACTTATGTGCTGAGTTTTTCGATAAAGCTTAGGAGAAATGGCCCTACGATAATTTGACAAGTTGTTGTCAAGATCAGCGTCAAGTTGGAGACAACTTGTTGAGCTATTTATTAACTGGTTTAAAGTAAACAACAAGCAACTTAAGGAGATGAACTACTTGTAGGTGAGATTTTCAAGAAAACCTAGTTGAACTTTTAAACCAACTCGACGAGCACGAACAATTTGCAAGAGATGAAGACAATCAGAATGACTTGACCTCTTATTGGGCTGTAGGCACTTCAATGATTAAATTAATAAGTTTAATCACAATTAATCAAATAAAGTATTGAGAGTTATAACTCAAGTGAACGTACCTTATTCCTTTTATGCATGAAGTATTTATAATTTTTAGAATGTTATGTTTTCTTTCAGAGGCATTCAAGACAATGAACATGTACTAATATATGTATTTACAACATCTATTCCTATAGTAAAACAAATATTAAGATTATATCTGAAGTGAAAAAATGTTAATTTCATTCTTACCTATCAAAAACTAGGAGGGTTTCACCTTTTCGATATAAATTGTAGCCCTTTTAAAAATTTGAGGAAAGAAAGAAAAATAAAAATGTCACTTCCTTCTAATATTTGGTTTTTAGTTTAAAGAGAAGAGAAGAAAACTCAAAATAAAGAGAAGAAAAAATCGTTTCTTTGCTGCTTTTCTTGAATTACAAACAAGAGAAAATTATTGTTCTTTTTTTTTTTTGTAAATTAATTGTGTACTTGAACAAGGGCGGGAGATTGGATCCACGCGCCGTAATATCGAGAAACTATTAAGCCAAGAGATTTGAATTCCCTGTAATCTGAACAGGGATGCGAATAATGATTACACTATGTAGCAGCCCACGTGTCACTATTTAAGGGTAATTTGGATTCTTATGATGGGCCCTCCCTGCGGCGTTGATTTCAGCAGTTGGGAGCAGTTTTGTTGGTACTGCTAAGCTGCAGTACAGCTGGCTCTGAGTTCACACCGACTTGCGGCACTGTCTTCGAAACAGGACGAAACGACGAGGAGAGTGCCGTTGCCTCCTCCTCTTGTTTGCGACTCACACCATTGTTGTTGTCCACTGTCGAGTTCTGGTCTCTGTGGGACCCTCCCGTCCGATCCGACAATCAACGTTTGGAGACATTTTTGTTTTTCTGACCAATAGGAACGAGAGAGAGCCGCTGCTGTAGCAATCATTGGGTCCCACTGTTGTCCCCCTCCAACTGATTTGCCTCTCTGTCATGGCAGTATTAACTGATGTGCGTAAATACAATTGCCGCGTGGAGCGGATACTTTTTGTGGTCATCTGGTCTACGGTCAACCTTGTTCGTTATGGTTGTTTAGCTTCTTCTCCTTGGTTTATTTTTCTGGAGTCATTGCGTTTGTCTTGTTCATGTGTGAATGGTGGATTCATCAGTGATTGAGTGCTTATATATATTTGTTAACGAAATTAGGGAAGTCGTCCAATAAATTTTTCATATGAACCTATTAATAGTTACGAAAAACAGGTGTTCAATTATTGGTGTAAAACATTTGCGTTCAATTTAGCAGACGACCACCTAACTACGGAGTGGTAAGGTGTGAAGGTAATCAACCTTGTTTAACTTGAGAGATTGATAGATATTTACAAAGCCTCAGCGTTGCTGTCACTGGGTTCCAGATGTAGCTAATAATACTGTATTGTACCGGTCATAAATGGTGTAAAAAAGTTACGTATCGTATCAAGTAAAATATTGATCAATATGGACAAATACTAAATACTAATAGTGGCAGGCAGTGCTGATCAATACCGGATAGTATCGGATTTTATGTAATTTATTTAAAATAATTTATTTTTCTTGTATTTGATGATTATTTTCTATTAGAACTTCTATTAAACAAATACTAGACTATTAATATGTTTTGAAATATATACGATAACACATTTATATTATGTTTTTCTAAGTAAACATGCATTTTATAATTATATAATACTTATAACGATATATCTGAATAATACTCAGTAATGCACCGGTACCAGTACGTACCGTATCAATAATAAAATAGTACGCTACTTGGTATGATATTGACCACTAAGATTCTATGAACGTAATCAGGAAATTTATTGAGGGGTCATGGAAGATTCAGGTAAAATTTTAAAAATTTGTTAAGTGATTAAGATAAAAATTCTTAAATTTGCAAGGTAAATGTAAAAAAATTTTAAATTTATTGAGGGGCTAAAGCAAAGATTTTTTAATTTTTGAAAGGTTAGTAAAAGAAATTTAATTTTGTTATGGTTAATGAAAAAATTCTTGAATTTTGAAAGGCCCAATATACACTCTAAAAAAAAAATTACTAAAGATAGATCAATAGATACAAAATGAAATTTTATCAAAGTAAGAGCCCATGCCGCATTTGTACGAGAGGAGAGAGACACAATCTATGTAAGAAGGAAGACAGTGAAAGCAATGATTTCCGTTAATTGTCTATTTTTTGAATGGCTTTACCATGAAACCTTGAACCTGATTTTCTCTTTCTTTTTTTGGTTATTTTTAATTTTATAATAAAGTACAAAAATGATAGGTCACACACCTAGAGTAATTCTCTTTCACCAATGACCCTCTAAGACAAATGAAAACGAGACTCAATTCCAATGTATGGCACCTTCACCTAAATGGTTTGCATATATAGTAAACCAAATGGCATCTTTATGCCTAAGATTTTGAAATCGTTAATATGAATGGGGGGATTCCATGTCACTAATGCTATGAAAAAGATTACATAATGAGAGATTTCAAAGTTTTACTTAATTTTTTTTATGGTAAACAATCATTTAATCTTTCTAACTTTACCTCCAATTTCAATGCCATCACTGAACTTTAATTTCTTCTATTTGAACCCTTTAACTTTAAAAGAGAGTCAATGTGATCCAACTTTTAAAAATAAATAAAGAAATTAAATATCAGTTATACTTTGGCCTTCTAAACTTTAACTTAATATTACTTTACCTCCATTCAACTAAAAATAGTTATATTTTTTACCATCATAAAATTTAAAATTAGAAATTTATTTGGTCAAAGTTTTATACTAATATCTAAAGCAGAGAGAAAAAAATAATTTCATGACTACAAAATGCTACACATCTTCTCAAAATGCCTAAGAAAATGACCAAAATAATTCATAAAATCTTATTTTTGTGGACCATCAAATATTAAAGCTGACAAAATCAATTAGATTTTTGAAACTACGGGTTTTGTTAACTAGGGAAAAAGAAATTTATACTATATCCAATAAAAAATGCTCAAATTATTTATTTTTTTGTCAATAGTATTAATACGAACTTAAATTTTCATAATTCAGGGGTAAAATGTAGCGACTTTTAGTTTAGTGGGTAAATTAAAACTAAATCATAATTGAGTGGGTCAAAGTGTAATTAATTTTTAATTTTTAATTTTTCTAACTTATTTTTAAATGAGAAACTACATTGACATCTTTTTAGAAGTTGGAAGGCCAAAGTAGAAAAAATTAAAGTTCGGGAATGACAATAAAATCTGAAGCAAAGTTAGAGGAACAAAATGATTGTTTATTTATTTTTTAGTAGTATTTTATCCTTCACTTTTTTTCCCAACAACTAACGTACGATGTAATTTTACATCATTTTCCTTTTTTTTGCTCATTAAATTCTTAATCTAAACACAATATAAAGCTAAATTATTAATCTAAATTTCCCTGTGGTCCAACGAGTAATAGTGAGTGAGTGACCTTAATTATTGCACAGTGCAATTAAGGTCTTGAAAAACCTGGAAAGAGCAAGGTCTAAAAACTCAGGCTATGAAATCAAAGGAGGTTCAAGGTAGACATCCATTGATTGACCTTAATCCCGCCAAAGATCTTCACAATGGATATGAAACAATGGGTACCAAATGGTCCATGCGTGCAAGTGACTCAAACAATGGCCCTCTATTAGAAAGGGCTCCTTAAAGGTGACCCAATATGGGACCCCAACTTCTTGAAGTGGTTTCCCAATGGGCTCAATCATACCAAGCCTCGTTCCAAACACGCAAAAGGTTAAATTCCCCACATTGTGCGTGCACCACATAAATTAACCAAGTTTAGAATGAGCAAAGGTAGGATGGGTTCAACTTGTATAAAAATTCAAAAAAATAAAATATTTTTTTTAAAAATAGAAATAATATAAATTAAACACAACATAAGATTAAGAAACAAATAAACAAAATCACAAAAATGAAAAACAATATTAAAACTGTATACTTTCACTTAGGTTAGGTTATCAGGGTAGAGTGATCTAAACTTTATTCCATACTGTCTAAAGACTCTAAGCTCTATCAGAATTGAAATTTTTTTATTATTATATTTTTGTTAATTGGTGTTTGAATTAATTGCACACACCTCGACTACTTTTGAGGCCTGTGCAATCCCCTTTCTATATAAACTAGATAATTATTGGATAAAAATACTAAGAGTAGCTCTAAAGAGTGAATAACAGATTTCGAATATGAAATGTTGAAGAGAGCATTACACAAACCCAAGGCTTGATACTGGGCCAACCCTTGGGGTGGAGTCCTGGTTTTTTGGTAAAATTGCTTTCATAGTTCTTAACCATATTACATATTTTTTTAGAAGGTATAATCAGAAGTTGAGCAATTAAGGGGGTGGATTTTGGTTTTCAGATGATGCCAGGACCTAGAAACATTTGAATGAATGGTCGCCACTCACCAAGCTGATGGAATCGTACCCTTTGGAGGGGATTCGAATTCGCCACTGTCGACCACTATCATTAGCGTACAGAGTCCGCTTGTTGATGAATGCGTTAAGAAAAACACAAACATATACACGCAGTAACGTCCGACTCTGCCGCCAATATCCCTCAATCGCTCTCTCTCGATATGGCTGAGCCAAACACTGCCAATTCTGATGATAATCCAAGGTTCTCACTCTCTCCTTCTGTGTCCTTATTTTGTGCGCGCTATAAACAAAGGCATACCTATAAACACAAATGCTAACTCTAGTATTGGCATGAATAGGGTTTCTTGTGAATCTCATTTCGACGATGATGCTGGTATTGGCTCGTCGGCAAATGATTACGCCGAGATTGTCGTGGTCCGTCATGGAGAAACAGCATGGAATGTTGATGGAAGGATTCAGGTCCCCTCTTTTGTTTTCCTATTCTTCCAATTACCCCTCAAATTCACTCGTTTATCTCTTACTCATCCTGTAATTAAAAAAGTTCAATAAATATCTAATTGTTTGAAACTGTATCTGTATCTATACTGTCCTGTGTTTCTTTGAAAATTTAGCCTGTTTGGAACTTGGGAGGAAGGGAAAGGAAAGGGAAGTGAAAGAAAAGGAAAGAGAAAATGACGGAAAATAAAAGAAAAAAAGAGAAAAAAATTGAAATCAATCTCTTTCTTTTTTTCTCCTTTTTTTTCTTTAGTTTTTTTATTTTTTTTACAAAATCAAACAAAAAATAATAACAAATAGATTTTTTCCTTCCCTTTTCTTCCTTTCCCCAAGTTCCAAACAGGCTATGGACGCATCACCCATTGGCCATTCTAGCTGTTTGAGAAACTAACATTTATTCTTGATGTTCGAGTGGTAAATGGCAATTGTAATATAGCTAGGCTAGGCTACAGGAACAGGGTATGCATAGAGTTTAATCCATTCCATTCAAGAGGACCACTCGGACCTTAACTGCAATGAAATCTTTTGGCTCAGCATGTTTTGTTGCAGCTGCTGGAACTAGTTCACATCATTTCATTTTTTTAGCCTTCAATAACTCAACATGAGTGATTGAGAAAGGTTGGAAACTATAGACATCTGCACCGAAGATTTTGTTGATGTAATTTGAAATCATGTAGATTTCCGAAGGGACTAAATGGCCTGTACTAAGAAGGGTTATGAAGTTGGTTAATTAAACGATGGGAAAGAACATAGTAGGCAAAATAAAATAGATTGTGGAATTTGGATTTGTTTGATCTTTAAATTAGTTGCTCACATGAGGTAGCTGGGTTTCCTTCGGGCTTGGCAATGGCAATTCAACCGGACAGTGGATAGTGAAAAAGCTTAACAAACAGTTAGTCACTTATTTGCCATTATCAGGTGCCAATGCATTTTTGATAAGTTTCACAAGTAAATTTGTCATCATTTTCTTGTAGCCCTGTTCTGTTTGAAGTTTTTCCTCTAAAGAGATTCATAAAACCATGTGATACCAAGACATTCTGGTGTTTTCTGCATATTATTGTTGTTTTTAAAGTGTATTTTATGGGCCTATTTTTTTGTGGATCTCTTGCATAATAAGCAGGGACACCTGGATGTTGAACTGAATGAAGTAGGAAGACAACAAGCAGCCGCAGTAAGTTGACACTGCTGAGTTTATTAATCCTTTTATAAGAACTTTATGCTTGTTGAAGTGCCTGCTTTTCTTGAAGGTGGCTGATCGACTCTCCAAAGGTACTGCAATTTCTGCTGTGTACTCATCTGATTTGAAGCGAGCTCTTGAGACTGCTCATTTTATAACAAGTAAATGTGGTTTGACTGAGGTATAATTCATAAACATAACATAAAAAAGGGAAACTTTCTTTATGTAACCTAATGCTTCCAATGTTTTACTGGAGGAGGAAGAAAATCCCTGTTCTTGCATCTATTTGGTCTGCTTCTTCTGAATTAATTACCTTGATCAATTATTTAGATTTATTCTGAGATGATGTTTGATATTTAGTGCATATGCATACTATGAATTTATGCCTTGTTCATTTATTTATTTCTGTATCTTATATTAAAATTTTGTATGTTAATAACAACAAGTGAATCAAAATGTAATTTTCAAGCGAAATAATGGTTAATATTCCAAATAATTCTATAGGCTAGACTTGCTTGACAGCTGAGTCACTCACACAGTCACACTGAGTCCATAGCCTCAGACATGCTACAGGGAACATCTTTGTCACCCCGGTTGGATTCTAATGGGTTGTTGAGAGAATTATTAGTTATTCAATAAAATTGAATGTAGTGATCGAAATTGAAGGAAGAGAGGTCAAAACACTGAATGTTGAGATATATATGTTGGGATTCTCCAAAGAAGTAATTAAAGTTGATTTCGAATAAAACTATAGAACTGGGCTAATTAAGCAAAGCATGTAAGAGAGGATTGACAGAGGATAAAACTACAGGGGTATTATGAAATAGTGCCATGAGCTACCTATTCATCTTGAGACTCGCACATCCTGGATCAAACTGCACTTTATTTTCCATTCCTTGCAATTGTAACCAATGTTTTTGTATATACATTACCTGCAACCTGAAGTCCATATTTCGTATTCAAATTTTGTGTTTTTTCAGGTTATACAAGATCCAAACCTGAGGGAAAGGCATCTTGGAGATCTTCAAGGTTTTGTATTGCATGAAGCAGCCAAGCTTAGGCCAAATGCATGTCAAGCATCTCTGTCTGCCAGGACTGATCAAGAAATCCCAGTAAGCAGTGTCAAATCAAACTTTTACAATAATTATTTTCCATCATGGATATCCATCTTGGAAAACACTGTGGGAGAAATTTAAACTTTATTTTAGCTAATGCATGTAGTAACGTTATCTTGCTTTAAGCTGGGTTGAGTACAGTTCAGTGGGTTATGTTGGAGTAGCTTAGAACATATTTGATCTTCTTTAGGACATTCTGTGAGCAACTAACAAATTTTCCTTGTCTCTTATTTTCTTTTCTTGTCTTTTTCCAATTTTTTTATTTATTTCAGAGTACCTTGTGTGCTGATGATTTGCTAAGTCATGCTCTGTTGCACTATTTTTTTGTGGAAATTGAACTTCTTTATGATCTTCCAATCTTCTTCAATTTTTGCAATTTTCAGGGTGGTGGAGAAAGTTTTGATCAACTCTTTAACCGATGCACCTCTTCATTGCAGAGTATTGGTATGAAGCATATAGGTATGTTTTCACTATTATTGCCGCTTGGGCTGCTTTTCCCAGGATCTTAGTTAACTGTTCAGAATGCGTCTTGGTTTTTGCAGCATTAAGGCTAGTTAATTCCTTTATTCATCTCTAGCAATTTCTCATCATTTCTATTGAAACATAGGTTACTTTGACATAGTGCATTGAAGAAGTTCTCTGTGCAATAATGAGGTTGAGTTGTAATATCCCAATTTGTTTGCATATTCTACTGCAGGTGAGAGAGTGGTAGTTGTTACTCATGGTGGAGTCCTCCGGGCACTTCACAAGCGAGCTGCTCCAGCAGAAATGCTGCAAGGGAAGATCCCGAATGCTTCAGTCAATATATTTCACTTGTCTGGTCAAGAAGAATGGGTCATAAAAACATGGAGTGACATTAGCCATCTCAATAAAACTGGATTTCTCGAGACTGCCTTTGGAGGGGACAGCACGTCGGGTTAAATTTCCAGAATGCCTTCACCCTTCAGCCGTATACATTTGTTGACCTACACTCCCGCATTTGGATTTGGTAAATTTCAATCGGAACTGATCATTTATATTGAGTATTTGATATTTTCTTAGATATCTAAATTGGGCTCTCGAGAGACTTTTGTTCATCATATTTGCTAGATCAGAACCCAAAATAAAATTATATAGTACATAAAAGAATGATGATTATATTACACCTGTGTATTGCATTGTTTTTTAGCTGAATGTCTAGCTAATTAAAGATCTTTATTTAATTATTGATTATTTATTTATTTGTTTTTATCCTCTTAACAATAAAAGCAAATTTGACAAAAGAAACGTATTGGTTTGCGTCATTGGTGATCGCAGATTGTATGTATTTAGTAGTGTATCAAGGACTTGATTAATTGATCAGAATTGTCAACATGCCCTCATATTAATCTTACTCGTTTCATGTTAAGTGCCGCATTAATATTCCTAATTGTTTGATCAGGGAAGCCATTTGAAGTTGAATGGCTTTGATTAAAAGATCAGAGCCAGCATATTATGTGTGGATATAACCAATTTAGGGTTTTTTTTTTTTTTTTTTTTCATGATGAAGGGGCTCAGACTTAGCTCTTCTAGAAGTTGACAATGAATTTTCCACAGTGACTATTCTAATATAGTAATATCAGACCCTAAAATAATATGTATAATTCAAACAAAAAACCATTTTCCAATGCTTCATCTTTATCTCTAGCGTAATCAATTTTTAGCTAGTCAATGGTTCAATAAATGTGACAAATGCTGTGGTGTAACCCATTTCACATTTTTAGTAATTGAAAGCGCATAAGCTCACAGAGGACAAAATAAAAACAGTAAGTTTGTTTATATTATTCCATATGGTGATGATATATGCAATTTATGAGTAATTAGAGTACCTATTAATAAGTCTAGTTATAGAGGGTAGGCGTTGATAGCGGTGAGGTTGCTTCAACATTACTGGTTCGAAACACGGAAACAGAGCAAGGAGAGCAAGAGATTTAAGATTTGCTTATGTAAATTTTGTAAATGTGGTTGATTCAGTACTTAATGTCTATAGTTATTACAATTAGAAACTATTACAAAACAAAGCAAAGACTTTGGATTACAATTAGCAATGGAGAGACAAATTCATCAAAAATTTCATTGTTTTCCAGTTATCGAATACATTCTTCAATTGACACAGAACTTTGTACTGAGTTCCTGAGTGAGTAAATTTCATACATTTAGGAACAAACAATAAATCTTTACATCAAAAGAAGCAACAAATTGAATCTTACACATAGTAACATGATTCATTTATGCGAAAAGCCGAAGCCGTTGGCAACTGCATGAACTGCAGGATTGAACGACAGCCGCCCCAAAATGCCCTGCTTGTAAGGCAAAAAGGTTTTCTTCTTCAAGTTCTCTGAAACTGCCCTGTTCACCGTGTAATGCAACTCGTGAGCAGAAACCTGCCCCTTTCTCTTCGAGTTGGGCCCTGAATTGGAACCTTCAATCGCTCTGAAGCTTGAGTTCTTGACATCTTCGTGTTTCTTGAACGCAGCTGTATATTTCTTCAGTGGATCTTTATCCGCTGCTCGTCCTTCCGATGCGCTCCTAAACAGGAAAAAGTCCTTCAATCTCCATTTTCTGTGACCTTTTGAAGATGAAGAACTGAGGGTTGAAGTAGTTGAAGAAAGGGTAGGCTTTGAAATGATAGGAGACTGTTTTGTGTTCTGTTGCAGCTGCTGTTCTTCTTCCCATGGGTATTTGGAAACTCTGCGGGGAGATATTGATCTTGTTCCTCTCCGGCCTGAGCTTGAAGATGATACAGAAGGAACTCTCTCTCTTCCTCTCTCATGCTCTGTTTTTTCACGGGTATTTTCGACTGCAGTTGCAAAGGGGTCTAAGTCTTTCTTCTTTCTTGGGGAGAAAGCGCCACGGAGATTTGAGATTGGTGACCTTGGTGACATAGCTGGGCTCTCTCTTCTTAGTTGCAGATGAGGTGGAGGCTTTAATTGTCGGATTTTACCGCCATCAAAGAGTTCTTCAGCTGGGAGAATCTTCTTCTCCAATTCATCACCGACATCAAACGCAAATTCATCTTCGTACCTGCTGTTTGCCTTGGGTGATTTAGGCGTACCAGGCTTTTCTTCCCAGTCGAATGGGACTGCCGAAGCACTAATACTCGTTACAGAGAAGTCATCAAAGTCGAGATAAAACTCCGGGAGCTGTCTCGGACTGGCCGGAGAGCCAAAATAGTACTCGCCGAAACGTTTTGGTGTGGCCGGAGCGCTCAGGTACGGCGAAGCCGACCGGGAACCGTTGAAGTCGAAATCCATGGTTTTTATCACCACTTGCATGTCCATCCAGCTTTTGTGTGACTCCAGAAGTAAAGACAGGTTCAAGAATCCCGAGGCAGAGCCTATAAAAGAGAGAGAGAGGGGAGAGAAGGATGAGAGAGAGAGAGTGAGAGAGAGGAGAGCCAAATATAATTGAGTCATTGGCCCATGAAGTCTAAAAGAAGCCGCCTTTTATTACTTTGTGACTTTTTGTTGTCATGCTCCGGTCTTTGAATGCTGTTTTTCCCTTTGATTCTTATTTTGCAATTACATTGATTGTCACATGTATGTATGAATTTTGTTTTGAAGTATAGGGTAGGTGGGGACAAGAGAATATATGAATATTTAATAATAGGGTACTGCTATTAAAATTTTTTTTATCCAAAATAATTTAATTAAATGAGAATTTTTTATTTAAAGAAAAATACTATTTTTTTCTTAAAAATTTGTAAAAAAAAATTGCGCTAGAATGATGTGATAAGTACAGTTTTGTAATTAAAAGTTATATGATGAGAGCTTTGATTCATAGTGAATGTATTTTATTTAACGGCATTATTTTGGTAACAATAGATTTCGTATGATTTTTTTTATTGTTTAGCATTACCTACTTTAAAATGATATAGTTACCATAACAACTTTTAATTATAAAAATATTATTGTTACATTATTTTAGTAACATTTTTTGTATGAATTTATTAGAAGAATAGCATTTTCTTATTTAATATTTTGGATAATGTTATACAATTAAAAAAATTATACAAAATTTATCATTAGAGTACTATGATTAAATACTTGAATGATAGTCATTCATTTAAAAATAAAACACTTATTATGATAGTAATTAGATACATAAATACCACTATTACATTATTTTAGTAAAATTTTTTTGTATAATTTGTTTTGTTGAACAGTATTTTTTGCTTGAATAAATTTCATCATCAATGCCTTTATCACCAAGGTTTGATTTGTATGAAAACTTGCACTCCACGATGAATATACATCACCTTATGCGCAACTTAAATAGTTCAGAGATTGGGATGTGAACCTATATATATATATATATATGTATGTATGAAAAACGACAAGGTAGGGAATATTGGTAAAGAGTGACGTCGGAAGCAAGACAAAGAAGAGTTTTCGAAGTTTAATAACCATTCAAGTCTAATCAAAGATACAAGCAATAGGATAACTAGAATGGTTAGGCGATAAAATTCAATAGGTTACTAATTTTTCTACACCTGCCCCCCCTTAATTGAAGCCATTTAGATGTTGGGTAAGAGGATCGTGGAACTCATTTTTCTACTGCTCAAAGAAAGTTGGTGGCATTTAAAAAAAAATAATGTTTGGTTTGAAGAATTATTAAGGTTGAGTTTCAAAATACAAAAATGCCCTCTCTACACGCAGCAACAAGGCTACATATATTGACTATTTCTAAATTTTTTTTAGTAGCGAGAGTTTTGTGTACTGAAGTATTTATATATATATATATATATATATATTATTGTGTGATAAAATGTATTTATTTTATATTTGTATTAATAGCTTGTAGAGTAGATACGTTAAGAACTTTTGCTTTTGGAGGCTTGTGTGCCCCTAAAACCTTGCTCTATATGAGAGGTATTACTCCCCCTGACACAAGAGGTGAGATGATGGGACGAAAATTAATTTTTTGTCCAGTTTTATCCTTATTATTTTTTTGGCCAGTTAAACGTGTATTAATAGTTTATATTTTATTTATTGTTTTATTTTTATTTTTATTTTGTTTTGATTAATTTAATTTTTTAAAAAAATAAGAAAAAAAAAATAGAGGTCACATCAGTAATTTTTTGTCCACTGTATTGATATGTTAAAAGTTATTATTTTTGTATATGTTTTTATGACAAATCAAACTAGTAAAAAATGCATTATTAATTCCCAAAGATAGTCTCAAGAAACAACTCTAAATTGTTTTACTTTAGTGTTTTCAAAAAAAATTTATGTTAATTAGTTCTGCATTAAATTTTATAAATAGAGAGAAATTTAAAAAAATTAAAAAAATTTAATCAAAATTTCTTTCTTTTATAAAAATAGGAAGGTGGGAGTAAAAGAAATTATAAAAATTGATCATAAAAATTTTATTTATATAAAAATTCAGAAGGTGAGAGTAAAACAAAATTAAAAATTTTTGACCAAAATTTTTTTTAAATAAAAAATTAAAAAGTGAGAGTAAAAGACAAAAAATTATTTAAAAAATTAAATTAAATAATAATATTAAAATAAGAGGATGAGACTACGAACAAAATAAGAATATCAAAAAATTTTAATTATCAAATAGGGGGAGTAGAGTTTTTCGTTCTATATGCTTCACTTCACATCAGCCATCGCTGTCCGGCAGATTAGGCAAGCAAAAGTTGAAATTGTGACACTGGTTACAAATCAGGGAAGCAGATTGATGTGCCTCGAAATATACATATCATATTCGTTAATCAGCGGTTCTGGTCCGTCTGGGTACTGGTACCATGCAAAAGTAAAAAAGAACAAAATTTAATCATTAGATAAGAGGTTTTGTGAAAACAACCTATTTCGGTTTTGATTTCAGTTTTAATTTTATTTTTTATTTTCTCAAAATTTAAAAATTTAAAAATTACTTATTTTTTTATTATCAAAAATTTTAAAATAAGATTATAAAAAATACCATTATTTTTATTTTTGTATAAAAACTGTTTTAGAAACTCAAAAAATATTTTTTTAATGATTTTTAAAACTTTGGTGTTTTTTAAAAAAATTTTCAAAAATAAGTTTCAGAACTAACTTATCAAGCACAGTTTTAACATAAATAGTTTTTAAAATTAATTTGCCAAACTCGATTTTGTCAAATTTTAAAAAACGGAAGTAAAAAATAAAAATTGAAACCATAACTAAAAGGATACCAACAAAGAATGTGATTTGCAGTTACTAAAAATGTTACGCGTAATTATTATAAATACAATCCTAAAAATAAGTGTTTAACAATTCAAAACAATCTTAGAGTTAAGGAGTTTATTACAAGAATAGAGTAGTTTTAAAACTTATTTTTAAAAAAATTAGATTGTTTAAAATTTATATATTAAATCTAAGGTGTTCAACAATTTATATTTTAAAGATAGAACTTCTACTTGATGCTTTAAAACAATCTAATTTTAATAAATAAGTTTTAAAATCCCTCTGATTTAAATATTCTGCTCCCTCCAAAATTTTGAGTTTAAAATCTCTTACATATTATTAATTTTTTGAGACCACCTTAAAAAATTTAGTCTAGTATTTAGAACATTTACGTAAAATGAAGAGACGGTACAAATTTTATAATTAGTTGAAACGCGAACAGTTAGGCCGAACACGTGGTTAGCATTATTTAAAAAAAAAAAAAAAAACTCTCTAGAGTTAAGGGGGTGAGATAACGGTGCCCAAAGCCAAAACTATTGCTGAGTACCCGCGCCGTAGACTCATCTACTACCAAACTCATCAACCACGTTGTTGTCAGAATATAGGTAATTGACATACCTGTTGGCACGTGTGAACGTGATGGGTTTTTATTTATTTATTATCGTATAATGGGTTTTGGATAGGAACTTCAATTACTATATCTAATAATAAACGAAACTACTTGCAGTTGTTGACCTGGTGTGTATTAGACTATATTAATCTTTAAAGATTATTTTTAACCCGGCGGAGGAGACTCCTCAGTTGTAAGTTTGTTGCACAGTGAAAAGACCGTCTAGAAGCTAATTAAGAAAAAAGGAATGCCATTTACAATTGAGGGATAGTGCCACCTTATGGTCATCACATTAACTGAGTCACACCTATATTATCTGATGATCACCACATTAATTGGATACCATGGGCAGGACTTAATTGATGTGGTGATATCTGATAGCGCTTGATGGTCACCCTCAGCTGTAAATAGACTTCCCCTTAAGAAAATCACTCCACAGATTGGTCACTGTTTGAAAAATAAAATAACTAATACCAATGACATAGTTTTTGTTACAATAACAATGAAATATGTGTAATGACTTGAGGCATTCGAATTAAGGGCTGCAGATATTTTTGTGCCTATTTACCCATGTGTCACAAGTTGGCAGATCGAGCACATTAAAAGTAATACGACCCGCTATGATTATATGCAGCGGAAAAAATTCATGAGGTGACTATGCACCAAGCAATAGTCCCGTTAAATTCAAAAATCAAGGCATATGATTATGCATTCGTTCAGGATTCATTTGTAATGCCCCGCACATCTTGTTAAGCTCTGCCCTCCGATGCTCAAATCTTTCGGTTTACCTAAGCTATAGGTGATAACAATGTCATTCTTAAATGTGCACACACATGACAACACAATGTGCTTAGCGCTAGTTCCTCTAGAAACATAAGCAGACTAGTAATGTGTAATTGGACATACGCGTGAGTAAAACATCACCCACTAGGCACGACACCTCCAACCATAAAGTTCTTAGTGCCCCGCATCAAGTTAGTTGTGCGCAAGGATAGACACAACTGAATAACAACCAATAAACCCACAACATAATACCCTGCAACACCAATGCTAGTCAAACCAAGCCGCCGTGTTCACAAGCTTGAATTCAATGCGTAAATGCACACGAGACACACGGCATACAAGTGTGCACACCGAGACCCAATCAGTGATGAGCATAAGTCCCACCATGACACAGATACGGCATAGCTGATGTGAATATCACGACCTATTTCTCAACTACAATGTCCAACATCTGCCCCACTGGACACAATACCACCCATGTAACCCCTTTATTAGCATGAGGATTATAGCCACATGCTATAGCCGACCTCCAAGTCTTGCCCACTCCCATGGGGACTCACTTGAGTGTTGTTCCTTACGGTAACATCAGGAGGTGGTAAAATCAACACTAGACTCCTCCTTATGATAGCATTCTGAGCCATCTCGTAACTAGTTAGAGGAAACATTCTGGCCCTTCAAAAGTCATAATTTATAAATTCAAAACTATGAAAAATATAAATTACGAGATTGCTGTGCCACCGGCCAATCATACTTAGACATGCTCTATACCAAGGTACCTTGAGGCCCTAGACGTGCCACAGGTGACAACCTGTGATATTCTCCACCACTTCAACCATCATTGTCCTCATTGATGCCAAAACGCAGTGCCAACTCCTGACACTCACCTCCATTCGAACGATCAACATCCTCGTTGATGCCAAGCATAACACATAATGCGGTAGTGCTTATATGCCCCCACAATAAGATATCACCACTCCTCGCAGACAACACCTCAGTGCTGATAGCCTACAAATCTAGTCTCTCCTAAAGCTGCCCCAATGCTACTTAAAGGAAAGGTTCGCCCAGACTACCATGTTGAACTCGGCTAAGCAAAACACCTTTTCTGCTACATTAAAAAAGCACAAGCTCCTTTAAACAAGTGTATCGTACCATATTACTCTGTTCGTCCGTAACATATACCTAAATTTGCGTTGTCCGTCGCGCACCCTCCACCACTTTAAGGGGTCGATGCCATCATCGACAAGCACTCTATATGCACCCTTTGAAACTTCGCAGCTAAACCCACAAAAGCTCACTTGACATCAGAATTCACCCTATGCATGACCAAAAGGCGCCCTTGCTATATCCTGTGGTTTCGTCCCACACTAGTTCTCAACTGACCGACACTCCCATCGGATGCAAGTTTGTTTGCACTGTCGAAGTAAACCCTGCCCACTGACAAACGACTCAAACTACTGAAGGTTCCACAATGTTGCTTCAGTATCTCAGTCTTTAGACCTTCACCCGAAGACAACTCCTGTTGTTCCAATGCCTCAACTCTCCAACCTTCACCTGAAATTAGCCTATACTGTTCTAGTACCTTGGTTCTCTAGCCTTCACCCGAAATCAACTTAAAGATCTTCAGTGCCTTGATCCTTCAACCTTACCCCCAAAGTCTACCTACAATGCCTCGTTTCACCGGAGGGCTTTATATCTTAATATACCCTTGTTATACGGTGCTTTCAAGTAACAATGAACTCCACTGAGCCACCTGACATTCACTAGCCAACATGTATCTCAACTAGGAAAGACCAACCATAAAGTCAAAAACAAAAACACGCTTTTCACAAATGCTAACCGCCAAGCGCAGAAATGAGCACAACCACTTAGTAAGAACAAAACCAGCAAAGTAACTATGCAAGAATATGAGCAAGGCTGCCAACGGTTTTAAGCAACTTAAAGGTCAAATGAAGGTAAGTAAATCCTCACAACACGAAGCAAGTTCTTTAACACAAGTTCACATATTGTAAAAACAACTCACCAATCTAACAAAGTAGCACTACTAGCTATGCACTAGGAATTAACCATTTGACACAAAGAAGCATGTATGCACTGAATTGCTGCCAAAGATGATGTGAATTTGAGCTTCCCAGCAAGAGAACGGATGTCGCGATTGAAGTATAAATTCAGTGAGTACCGAAGTCGATTTCCTCGAGGACCAAACCAAATATAGACTATCAACACTTAGAGAATACTAAACTAGCTTGAATTGAGTAGTAACTAAGTAAATTGAATTTAGGTAAAAGAAAACCAAAGACATTTGTTGTTAGGAGAATTGAGTGAGCTAAACTAATGCAAGGCAATTAACAACTAATGAAAGCAATTAAAGCTAGATTTAAATGCAATTAAGAAGGATTGGATACAATTGATTCAATCTATCAATTCCTATAAGAAATTCAATGGAAGATTGTATAACTCAAATCAAGGATCACTCCATAGATCTTTAATTTAGAACATTTTGACCATAGAATCTTAGATTCATGCTTAATTGAGTAAAGATTTGTATTTAATTCAAAGAATCATAGAAGCAAACCATCAATTGTGCAATCTCTATACCAATTTGAGAATTGTGCATAAAAATTACTAATAGTGATTATGAACCCAAGTTTTCTATAGATCTACCACCCAATTAAGATGAATTTAGAGAAATCAAAAGATGAATCGGTGTAATTTATATACCTCCATTGAAACCCTTGAATTCCTTAGTAGATCTTCACAAGTGCATCCAAGTAGAAGATTAGCTACTTGAATCTATTAGAGAAAGCATGTAATTATGAAGATTTAGAATTTAATTGAACAAAACTATTGTTTGGATAGAAAGAAAATGAGAGAAAGCTAAAGAAAATGCAAGAAAATAAAGTTTCTATCTCTAAAACTACTCCTACAAAACTATATCTAAGCTAAAAACTAAGAAAAATGTGAGAGAGCCTCCAATTTTTTCACAAAAAACGGCCTTAAATAATAACATAGCATCGTCAGGCGTCTAAAGAAGTCCAAATTACTGTTTTTGTGTCTGAAGGACCGTTTGAATGCCTAAAAAACCGTTTGATGGCCATTCAAAGGGCGTTTGAAGGACTGTTCGAACGCTCTTAAAATCCGTTCGAACGGTAACAAGAACCTTTCAAACGCCACTCGGAAAATATATCTAAATAAATCTTGAAAAGTTATATAAAATCAATATATTATAGACCCCAGTAGCCTTTCTGGTTTGGGAGATATGATCCTCCAAAGTTTCTGCTCTACATGATTCAGCAAGTTGTATCACAGCTTCAGCAACTTGTACCTTAGGTAGCATTCTCTTGAAAAACTCATTCTCCCTTTATCTGGAGTGAACCCGAAATCCTCCAAATTAAGCTAAAACCTATAAAAATCAAAATAAACTTAATTAATACTAAAATCTTATTAAAGAAGCATATAAACTCCTAAACTAAGGCTAACAAATAACAAATTAAGGTATTGTAATTACACTTTTAGAGTGCAATCATGCACCACAATGTTAGTCTCATGCACATTCTTAGGACGGCCTGCTGCACTGAGCACCAAGACCATAATCAATGGACCGAGCACGCGTTTAAAACTTGTTGAAGTAGCCACTCTAATAAAGGTATCAAAAGGGTTCAAATAGTAACTAAGTCTACTGATACCATAAGATTTCAGCCCACATAGACTATAAGTTGTAGCTCACGCCACCAATCCACTCGTCATAAGATTGAATGACACTAGCTCCACCGTAAAACCAACAACCAACAATCGAAAGCAAACAACCCACTAAAGAGATGTCCACCATAACTGAACAAAATGCCCACATGGATAAGAGAAGCAACATCCAATTGATGCACGCCACAAATGGTTAGTGCTCTGATATTAACTGTCATAGGCTAGCAGATCAGGCACCATACGATAACAGTAATGCAGCCCGCCATGATTCTATGCAGCTAAAATAACCTGTGAAGTGACTATGTACCAAACAATAGTCCTACCAAACCCAAACATCGAGGCATATGACTATGCACTCGTTAAGGATCTATCTGTAATGCCCCGCACATCTTGTTAAGTTTCGTCCTTTGATGCTCAAGCCTTTCGGCTTACCCAAGCTATAGGTGATAACACTATTATTCTCAAATAGGCGCACACATGATAAGCAATGTGCTTCGCTCTAGTCCTTCTCAAAATATAAAAAGGCTAGCAATGTGCAATCGGACATGTGTGGGAGCAAAGCCTCACTTGCTAGGCACGATACCTCCAACCATGAAGCTCTTAGTGCCCGCATCAAGGTAATTGCCTGCAAGGATAGACACAACTGAATAGCAACCTATAAACTCATAACATAGTGCCCCGCGACATAAATGATAGTCAAACCAAGTGGTTATGTGCATAAGCTTGAACTCAACGCACAAGTACACATGAGGCACACAGCATGCAAGTATGCACACTGAGGCCTAATCAGTCATGAGCACAAGCCCCACCATGGCACAGATGCAACATAACGGATGTGTATATCACGACCTCTTCCTCGATGCCAATGCCCAACATCTTCCCTATCGGACACAATGCCGCCCATATAGCCCCTTGACTAGCATGAGGATTATAGCCATGTACTATAGTCGGCCCCCAAATCTCACCCACTCCCTTAGAGGACACATTTGAATGATGTCTCTTTTAGTAGCACCAGAAAGTAATAGAGTCAACACTAGACCCCTCTTTATAATAGCATTTTGAGCCATTTTTTAACTGGTAGGATGAAACATTCTACCCCTTCAATGAGTCATAATTCATAAATCTAAAACTATGAAAATTAAAAACTATGAAATTACTATGCTATCGACCAATCATGCTCAGACATGCCCCACGCTAAGATACTTCACGGCCCCAAACATGCCACGGGTTACAAGCCGTGACACCATGTTATGTTTTTGTACATTGAACCTTAAACAATAAGGTATTTCAAGTTGGCTACATTTGTGCTTTCCATTTTTGCAGCTTGAGAATGCAATAGCAAGAAATTTGAAAATGAGTTTTTGCTGGCATTGGCCTCATATAAAAAAAAAAAAAAAAAATGAGTTTTTACTCTGACCCCAAGGGCAGACCCAAGAAGGGTCGAGTGGGGACAACTATTCCCATTGGATTGACTATTTTTTTTTTTAATTTATGTGTATTTATTTGATTTTAGGCTACTAATATATGTTTTGCCCCCACTGAATTTATAAAAACTTACATTAGTCTTTCTTTGAATTTAGTAATATCTATATTTGGCTCTATTGAATATCACTAAACCTATAACAGAAAATATACGTATCTCATTAACTCTTCATTCTTTGACTAAATAAACAACACAATTCTAATTTTTGAACAGAACCAATCACTTAATAGTACAATTCCAATTAACCCTTTATTTTATATATCTATAGTTTCTTAGTTATTTAAAATTTCAAAAGTTCTTCTCGAAATTTTAAACCGTGACTAGTTAAATCTAAATTAAGATTTTTTTATAGAGTTTTTGTATATAACTTTTTCAACATTTTTAATATAATTATCGCTTTATTTATTAAGAAAAATATATTGTCAATTAAAATTTTTTTTGTCTATGAGTGTATGTAAATTTTGCCCCCATTAAACAAAAATCGCAAATCCGCCCTGGCCCTGTTCTAAAACTTGTACAAATGATACCATTTGCACAAGAGGTCCATCATCCAGATGTAGAGCGTAAACCATAAGCTTTAATTATGGAATTGCGTAAAATTTGATGGTCTGACTCGAAACATGCATGGTAGATCAAGATTCATGCTTTGCCATGAACCAAGCTAGAATTTGACCAAATTGCATCATTTAGGTTGTCAGTTTTTTGTTTTTTGTTTTTGACGCTTATAGGAAATGTTTGATGCTGCAATTACTTTTTGTGTAAAGGTCAGAATTCGATTTCTTTAATTCTGCCTTATTCCTCCGTATGATTTCCGTTTCCGTAGTTTATTTGGGTTTATCAATTTTTTGAATTTCGGCTGAATCAGTGTCCTAATAGGATTAGGATCTTGGGCCCTTGTATATCGTCACAAGGGCGATGCCAGAACTCAAATTTTGAAAATTAATAGTAATATTGAGAGTGTTTTTATTTTTATTTTTTTTATTCCTATTATTATTAGTAGGAACTATGGGTGGGTGCACACGCAATGCGTGTGCTATTACACAACAGTTACATAATGAAAACTGTTGCAGTTATAAAATTTAAATGTAAAAAAGATTTGTATTGAAGTAATTATGTCATTTAATAAGGGTCTTTTTGGAATTAAAATTGTCTATACAGTCTCAGAAACTAATTGTGTTTCTCTCTTTATAATATAGATAGATAATAAAAACTAAATGATTCATTTTTCATGCAAAATTAAATTGTTATGCACCTTAAATTTACCCATTTTGGGGTTTTGATTATAGATGGTTTAAGCTCCCTTGAGGTTGAGAATGACAGACAGGATTGGTTTGGAATTTATTCCTTTTTGGTTATTTTCTTCACCAAATGAAAAGGCCCGATTGCCAGAAAGCATTCAGCTTCCAAAATCTCTTGTAGATTCCAGGAATAATAGAAGGAAACCCAGTTGAGTCCTGAAGAGATTACCCAATGGGCTGCCATGTTGCCAGATCTTTTACTGGATCCATTACCCGAACCATATGTCCATGCCCATTTTCCTTTCTTTCCTTTGATCTCCACCTCTCACAATTCAAAACACATTCACGGATACACTTCAGAACCCATTACTTTGTGCAATGTGAAACAAATGTGACCTAGTGCAGCAAGAGCACCAAATAATCTCTCTGGCCCGCCACTTTATCCTTCATCAAAGAATGTGGATAATGGCAAAATATGGTTAAATACAATCAAATAGTTTAAGTACCACAATGCCATTAAATTTACAGAAGATTTTACCCATGAGTTGTGTTCATGATATTGGTATCTTAAAAAAAAAGGATCAATTCCAATAGTAAGTAGATTAATTCTAGTGACAAGTAACATTTTTATTGTTTTGCAAAACCACCATTTGTTAGAATCAAAATGTACTAATCACTAAAACTGATCTTACTTAATGGTAAATTCTGATTCTATAATACCGTACTACAGTCGTTCAGTGGCAGTGCTGAATTTTTGGTAAGGCGGTGCGAAGGTAAAAAATTTTAAATTTTGTACATATTAAAATAAAATTCTTGATTTTTAGATAGATAATACACTAAATTTTTATAGTAAATACCTAAAAAATTATAAGGGTATTGAGAATTTTGAAATTTTAGGAGGGTGTGACCCCGCCAACCATTACTTGTGTCTGAGAGTATAGTCGTTCTTTATATGTTAATTTCAGCATGAATGATTTATCTTTAATCCGACGAGAATTATGATTAATTAAGATATGAACAAATTGGCGAACACTCCATACTGTTAAACCAAAAAATTATATATATATATATATAGAGGACGGTAGATGGTGATGAGGTCCTACCCTATTAAAAGGAAGAACAGTAAGATTTGGACCACTCTGCAGTCTTGAAAAGAAAAAATGGATAGGACCACCACTACAATCATCAAAATGCGATTAGATTTTCTTGAGAATGGGACAAAGATAAATTCCAGCCATCACAACCTTTTTGTGCATACCAGATTCCAGATCAGAGGTTTTTGGCCCTACTCTATTGCATGTTTCATCTTCATCTTCATCTTCATGTGGGAATAAGGTTAAATGCTAGTGCAAAGAAACTAAAGAAGTAACTAGACAGTACCAGCCATTGGTTAAATTACTTACTATGGTTTATAACTTCGTCTCCTTTGTTTTTTTTTTTTTAGTTCAAAGGTGAGAATGGAAGATCAATGTTGTAACTTTTTTGGGCATGATCATAAAGGTTCTTATTTACTATAAAATGTTTGGTTTGAGCTATAACTACTGATTTGGGAAGGGTGAGCTCGTCGCTACAGCTCTACAAAAGTACAAGCAATATTCAGTTCATTCTCAACCACATCTGATTCTTATTTTGATGCACTAGAGAAAAAAAATAACTTTTTATTCACACAACTAGTACTACAAGCGGGTTCTAACACGCAACTATTGATAGAAGAATGAAGATCTACATCCCGCTGGTGCAGAATGTACGGTTTCATAACTTCGTCTCTGAAACTCCAACCACAATCCTCTGTTCACACGTACAGTTTTATTAAATAAAATTCTCCTTTCATTCTCAATACGCAGTTGGCCATCTTTTTGTGGGGATATCTGTAATCTATTCTATATCAGCCAACTTGGGAATTGGGGTCTTGCTTATCGTTCTTTTAGAAATAAATTATCAGAACGACCTTTTCGGAATACCGAAGGCCCACGATTGCAGTTTCTATTTCTGTTTGATATTCCTTATTGAGAATCAAAATAACAAAAAAAATTTTCAACATGATCAATCACTTAACAACTCCTTAAAAATAAAAGAGAAGTTAAGTGCAAATATATAAACACACACACATCGGCTAAGTCTTGGAATGTGTGTTTAAATAACAAAAACTTTTAAAAGCTAGTATTCTAGAGTTTTTTAAAAGCTAAATCTTTTTACTCAATTCTCATGAAAGAGTTTCTAAGATCAGCAGGCCAAATCTCAGACGTTAGAGATCTTTGAGAAGGGGGTTCTCTCTTCTTATTTTCTTCCTTAATATATTTTCTTTTAGAAAGAAAAAGGCCTATCAGTTAAATTGTCTTTTTTCAACCTTTGTAATAAATATACCAGAAAATGGGTTCTTTAGCAAAACTTTCCATTGGGTTTACCTCAATTTCAGGTCTTTTCAAAAAATTTTTTTTTTTTTTTGTGTGTGTTTTTGACAGGTTGCTCTTTTGCAACTCATCTAGCATCCTTGTTCTTTGCTTTAAAACGATTAAAGAGGACTCAAGATAATGGGAAAAACCAATAAAAAGGGACTTCACGAATTTGCTCAATTCATGTTAAAATTCTACACCCACCACCCCTGTGGAAGAAAATATACCTCCAACAAGTCAAATTACTTACAAGTGAGAACAGATTATACATTTTTTTTTACCCTTTTTACCGGCTATTCTATAGCTGTGTACAAACCCATAACCTCAAAGTACTGTGGAGACAAAACATCCAAGCAAGAAAGATTTATTTACGTGTGCAAGAGGTACCTGAAATTAAACTCATATGGCATAACCTGGACAAAATGCGAAAGAGGCTCGCCTTTCCCCCTCTCGAGGCACTTCAGTGCTTCTTTTCCAAGTTCACTAGGCAGTTGAAGGCATATCCAATCGAGCAGTGACTCCAAGTCCTTTGCAAAGTCAAGAAGATACCAATCCAAGAGCTTTGGGATCCCTAGCAACTTCCTTCTTGTCGAAATGCCAACTGCTGCCTGTAAATACTCTTTTTTTGCAACTTCCAGTTCATTTTCTACCTGAGATGCAGTGTACACTCTCACCTTCATTCAACAAAGTTCTTGAATCAATAATATAGCCAAAACATAGCCTAATAAGGACTCTACTGGAATTAGTAGACTTGGGCTGTGAAAAATGTCAAGGAAAAAGTTTTATTAGGAAATCACAAAATTATTTGAGAATACCAACTGTATTCAGGATATTCAGGAACAACTACTGATAATACACAACAAAACTGGGGTACATTTGGTCAATGAATAAGTTGCATCTAATTTTGGATTAGTGGAAAATTTTGAAAAGTCTCTGAGGAGACCACTGTGGGACTATAGATGATCAAATGAATCCTATCTACCCTGTTCATTAACTTACAGCAGGTGAGGACCAGCTTCCACAAGAGAGTGCAAACGTAACCAACGGTTCAGATAACTCCAATCCAAAGGCGCTCCGTGCTGTCATCTCGTCGTTTTTCGCTCCTTTCGCAAAGGTCTGGTGGGAAATCATAAATAAGGTGTATGGTAAGCAAATTCCAATTAACTCTGAAAGATAAGTTTGCAAATTGAAAGGGACTCCACTAACATAATTGGAGTGGTAAGGCAGTCTCAGGATGAAATGTTCGATGGTGATTGCACTAAGCAAGTGCCCCCCCACATTTATTGTTGCCTGAGGATAAGAGGTAGAATTTCATCTGTCAATGAATACATATCTCATATCTCAATATACACATACAAATATAGAGTACATGTCTATGCATATCAAGGTTGACATTCTTTTCCCAAACAATAGACTTTGGCATTATAAAGCTGTCAGTTGGTCCATGAGCACATTGAGCTATAAGGACTATTAACAAAAGGATTGCCCAGGCAGAAATTACCTTCTGCATTAGTTCAACAACCATCTCAGGACTGTCTGGTATCCCATGCTCTAGAAATGCCTGAAGCAATGAAGTAACATTTCTTTTACTTAGGAAACACTCTTTTAAGCATGGACAACAAGATTAGAAACATGTGGATCATCATAGATAAGGAATTTAAAATTTAGTCAAACAGTTAGTTTCTGGAATTGTATGTTGATAGAAAGGTCTGACTCATACGTTCATCATGCATGAATTGTAAGTGTTGATCCAGAAAGCAAGCTTCTCCTGATGTGTGAGACCCTTTAAGTTAACCAAGGCAAGTTTCCCGAGGAGAAGTCTGAGAATCCAAAACATAACATAGTTACAACTCCAAGCACATTTACAAAAAGCATTAAGAAAGTGTAAATAGAAATGAATCCAATTCCGAAGTAGAGGACTTACTTCAGCCTATGAAGTAGAAACACAGAGTTTGTTGTTCGGTTTGGATTGATCGAGGTAGCTTCAATTGCAAATAAATCTTTATATAGACCAACATCTCGCTTGCCAAATTCTGAACTGATACCATAAGGGTCCTTAAACTCTGCTGCCTCCCAGCTTTCACATGAAGTCAATGATGATAATGAGGGAAAAGTGTCTACTGTGGCCCTATTCTTTGCTGAGCTCATTCTTAAGAAGATGCTTGATAAGCACTTCAAAATATTCTCGGAAATTTTATTTGGAGTCTCATCTCCAGATAATCTTTCATCTTGAATAACAGGAGCCTTTGCTTCTGGAATTTCATGGTCTATTACTCTGCATTCTAGCTGGACATATAGAAAGCCTGTGTTCATTCCACAGCGTGTAGAATTGAATCTTCACTTTATGAAATTTGGTGATATCTGAACAAACCTGTAACCTTTTAGGATCTAAGCGCCTCTCTGCTGGTCTGTGCTCGATAGGAGGTCTCTTTACTAGAGTCTTGATTGTTTGTAGTTTCAAATTGGGTGACCGCTTGTTCTTTGTACAATTAGTACGTGGCTGATTCTCTTTCTGTCTCCCATCGTCTGAAAAACAAAATAAAGCAGAATCAAGTTTCTCTAAGGTTTGTTTCTCAGTTAGGGGCCAATCAAAATAAGAATATGTTACATATAGAAGGGAAAAGAAGCCAATTGCATACAAGCATTACTAGGAAGACAAGGCGAATGCCTCACTGAGGATGATACTGAATTGCCTTCAGTTTGAACTGAAAACTTGGATTGCTTCTGCTTGGAATTCTTAATTGGGTATGGGTCATATAAATCAGCTAAACTTTCCATATTTCTCTTTGAGGAAGAACTGTAGACAGCTTCTTGATACAGGCCTTGTCTGAAATGCACAACCTGTTCTTCAAGCCTAACAACCTCCTCCTCCAAAACAGCCACTTCAGCAAGAAGCTCCAGTGTCTAAAAGTATCAAAATTCATCATTACAATCTCAATTATCACTAATCAACAATTTGCTGTAGAAACTCATCTGACAGGTATATGAAAATTGTGAATTTTAGCAATTCAATCATCATCATTATTCTAGGACAAGTTTTTATAACCATTATTTTCATGACTCGTCTAATATTCCCATTATTACTTGAACACCAATCCAAATTATCGTATAAACAAAATTAAATGTCATAATGTTAACATAAGAGAGAAAATTACTAACGTAAGGAGGGAGATAAGGAGGAAGACGAGGCAGGGCGCCCAAGGGTCTGGTGACAGCCCTCTGCAGTGCTCTGTGAACGTTCTCTTCATGTCTAAGCTTCTTCTTTAGCTTGTCGACCTGAAATTATAAGAAACAGTAGTTCAGAATAATCAGTAGAAGCGATCTTGGTATGGTATCAATAAAATACCAATGGCTTATGAAATTAGTGTGGATACATCTTGTTGCAATGCCATCTTTCTCTCTTTGGTTGAGCCCCCTCGGCTTGGGGTTGCTTTTTCAGCATTCTTTAGCCTGCTCCCCTGCATTTCCACCTTCTCCTTTAAGCAATCAGAAACAGAATACACTATCAGCTTCAGCAGAGAGAGAGAGAGGGGAAAAGAAAAGAGAAGAAAAGAAAATCTGCAACCCATTGCGGACAATAATTAAAGAAAACTACTTTTTTATGCTTTGAGAAGGCGTAGATCAGAAATTGATAATCAGCAGGAAAAATGACAAGAATGAAAACAGAAAATAATATAATTTTCCCGAGAAAATTTGCTGGGCAGGGAAGTTGAATTAAAAATTTGTAAAATTTTGTTCTTTTTAGCGGATTAAGTCCAAAACCCATCCGGAATTTGCATCAAAGATGCCTACTTTTCCAAAATTTCTGGGCTGGGAAGTTGAAATTAAAGATTTGTAAAATTTTGTTCTTTTTAGCAGATAGACTCCAAAACCCATCCGGAATTTTCATAAAAAATGCCTACTTTTCCAAAATTTCTGGGAGATTTCAGTTCCCTATGCCCGTCCATTGAAATTGAGGTCATCTTTTCTTGTGAAAAGCTACAATCTCAGTCACATGACAACTTCCATGTCCAACAGCTTCTACAGTAGAAAAAGCAAACCGTTTTTCAAAAACACACAAAACATAATCCGATATCAAGAACCCAATTCAGATTTCAGACATTGATTGTAAATTTATAAAGCAAAATTAGCGTGTGATTACATTTTTGTTCTTCATTGGAGCCTTCATAGACTGCAAAGTCGTTCGGACTCTGGTATTCATCTTTTATTAATCCCTGAAGAACAAGGGAACCCTGCAATCCCATTAGAACACCCATATCAATATACAGTTATATGTATACACACACTCTACATATCAGCATTACAGAAACAACATCAAATTTGACATTAATGTTTGCATTGAAGAAAGAATTGAAGGACCTTCAGAGGAATTTCATTCCATCACAAGGCGGGAAGTTGACTGGCAAGCCCCAAAAATGACAAAAAAGACAGACTCTGATCAGTCTAATCCCTTCATTCCTCCATTCCGTGTGGAGTAAATCAACATAACACGTAGAGGCCTAGAAGGTATGAATGAGCTCTGCAGCTAAAAAATCGTTGGACATCACAGCAAACTTATCAGAACTAGAAGAATATGTATAGCTATAGACATACATACATATTATATATATATATATAGAGAGAGAGAGAGAGAGAGTTTACAACTGTATTTTGTTAAAGATTTATGAGAGGAGAGAGAGGCAGGGTCGACGGTGGCTCTGTAAAAGGTGAATTCGTCGGCTTTGTGAAAAAGCTGATTGTGCATCAAGCGCACTATAGCGCCGTACGCAACTACACCCAAACACCACCTCGCTGCACTATCGTGAATAAACGTGCGCTTCTCTTTTAATCCCAACAGAGGATAACACGAAAAAATATTCAATCTAACGATAATATTACGTCAATATTATTAATGTAAGTCATTGTTATACATTTATATAAATATATTGTGATGACATATTATATTAGTTAGTGGAGTAGTGTTTATAAAATATTTCAATTAACTCTTTAATTCTAGGTGATAAGGCAATAATCGTATTTTAATGTAATTCTATTAGTTTGTTAGTTTGTGATACCATGTCAACTCAGAAACGTTGTATTACTCTTATATTAAATATTTACTCGATAACAGAGCCCTTTACATTTCTCTATAATCTCTTCACCTTATTTCGTAATATTTCGAAAAAACCCTTTGATTTTGAAAAAATTATTCAATATTCCAAGAGCCACCTTGATTATACTTGAAATCTCAAATATTGCAGTCTGAGCTATAAATTGTTTTTTTTTTAATTTATTTTAAGATGCCCATGATTCAACTTACTATTCTCTCAAACGTTTATATAGTTGTCATTTACATGAACCGTATAAATTTCATTAATTGTATAAATGATGGCTAGCTATAGAGAATATGCAGAGTGATTAAATTTGAGATCTCATACTTAATATGAGAGTCATTTGACCCTAAACCATAGCTACCCCAGAAACATCTCCTTTTGAAGGAGAAAATCCAACACCGATATGAAATTTATTTGGAAATTTTGAAAAATCACTCAGAAAATGCGAAGAAAACGTTTGAGAAATTCTTGGAATACTTAACACAAACTCTTGAAAAACTTAGTAAAAACGTTTTCGAAAATTTGAAATATTTTTATACATTTATTTCTTAATTTTTAATTAAGTATCTATGCAATTATTTATGTAATTTTTCATTACGTTTTTCAAAAGTCTCCACTAAAATTTTTAAATGTCTCATTTAAGAGTTTCGCAAAATTTTTTTAATAAAATTCTTATTAAATTTCTCAATTGTTTCTAATTTTTTTATTTCTTTTTACATATATTTTTTATCGCATTTTTCAATTTTATTTCCCCTCTCGATTTTTGCTTCCACTTTGCATTTTGAAAATTATGCCCGTAATCACTCAGTTCACGACTCACTAGAAAGATTAGTGTATTGCATGAACCAAAGTCACCAAGCCGACGTAAGAAGGGCCAAGCAAACGACGTAGGACCTTAAGGTTGACCTAGATTATCCGTGCGTGTAAGGGCAGTTTGATAGGTTTTTCAGTCTAGATTTTTTTTACTTATAAGTAAAAAGTTTATTTTTTTTAACTTTTTTGCTTTTTATGTTTTTATTTTTACTTTTTATTTTTTATTTTTTGTTTTTTGTTTTTTTTATCTTTAACTTTTAAAAACAAAAAAAAATTATATATATTTTTTCTTATAAACCTAAAAAGCTATAAAAAAATGTATCAAACGGACCCTTAATAATGTTACATTAATAGTGTTACAAGTTAGCCCAAGATTTCTGTAATGTAGATTAATCATTTTAATTTGGAACATAGAGCAAGAAATGGTATAATAATAATAATAATAACAATTATGGGTTGGTATTTGACGAAAAAGTACTCGAATCACATGACTGCCAACCAAAAGCTTTTTTGTTTTATTTTTGCATTCTGGAAAAAGAATGTATGATATTCCAAGAAATGCGGGTACTAGGAGGGTTTTAACACATGGATTTATACTATACATGGTGGATTCATACCTCTTATGTTATCTAAATTTGTCATTTACAGGCCAGTTGTCATGTGCAATGCACATGCAGGGGCATTAGAGCATTACTATTTTTTAGTTCGACTGAAGGCTTTGGGGATAATACAGTGACTAGTGTCCAGAGTTTGGTTGAATGCATGTGACAATTTTGAAATTTGATCTAATATTTTCTGTTAATTCACCAAAAACTTCAACCATGTAATTCTATTATTCATTTTTTCTCTTTTTTTTTAACTGAACTAAAAAAATAAATCTATCATTTTTTTTACTTCTTTTTCTATCTTTTCGGTTTGTTTTTCATTCCATCCACAAATCTAAATTCAAACATAGCGTGGGTGGTTTTTTACACTTCCTCAATTCTTAAAAGTTAAAAAGAACAATGTTAGTTTTTTTATTTTTAACAGATATATACGAGAGATTCATACAGAGAATGATTGATTAAATGTGAGTTTTTCACTTTAAAACAAAAAACAACTATCATAATGATTCTTAATTACAAAATGACATTGCTATATCATTTTAGTAAAATTTTCTGTATAATTTTTTAAAAGAATACAATTTTCCTTTTTTATACTCTTACACCATGTTTGGATTTCAGATTTGTTGAGGGAAAAGAAAATACAATTATATCTCATATTTGGTTGTGAGAAAAAAAATGGGAGGATAAATTTTTAAAAAAAAAAAAAGGTTAAAATTTGAAATTCTTCATTTTCTTCTTTTTTTTCTCTCTTTTTTTTTTTGTATTTTTTTGATAAATTCAAGATTCAAACAGAGCATTAAAAAATACTTAGGCAATTACAAGATCTGCATTGATAACGAATTAAAGTCAGTCAACACCATCACTTCTTTACCCATAATGCTCCAGATTTCAGAATATAGCCACTAATGCAATCGAAGTATGGAATACTTACAAGTAAATATTCCATGCAGAATTAGCACATTTTAAAGTAAAAACAGAAAAAAAAAAAAAAAAAGGTTCAGTGAAGAATATTTAACCCCATCTCGCGTGCAATGTCTCAAAGAATATTTAACCCCACCTCACGTGCAATGTCTCAGTTTCTGTTATCCATTTCCTGCTGAATCCCTCCACTTTTTGTAAAGAAAAAAGAAAATGTTCAACTTTTAAAGCAACAGCACATCAAAGATCGAGAAGAGAGAGAAAGGATAATTCGGTAATTTCAAAGTCCATTGCACTCCATTTCTTATAACCTGTTTGAGATCGATCTCATGATATTTTTTCACAAATTTGCCGATTGATTAATTTATTAAGCATGCATAAACATTTGAAAAATGATCCACATAATTTTATTTCGATATTTTGGCTACCTTCAGTTCTTGAATTTAACACTTATCTTTTGAGTTACATTTGTAGTAACTATAGGTTATATCCTTAATAACTATAATCTCTTTTTTTTTTTATAGCCGTGAGTCACATTCTTAGTAACCCTTTTTCATCAAAATCACCATGAATCCACTGCATGTTTTGCAGAGATACTCATCCAACAATTTTTTTTTATTCTTTTTATCATAGGGTTGAGATTTTGGTACTGGTATCTCGATATCGGAGAAAAATATGTACAAAAAACCAAATGGACAGACAAAAAGATCATCCATTGATTTCAGTGTATTTTCTTTCGGATTTGTAGCCAATTATGTGTTAGTGATTTGAGCACTTTAATACATGCAAAACAACCTCCTTTTGAAAAGACCATAATATCCACCACGTGAGTGCTTAAATAGTGTTGGTCTCATGAGGGCATACTTGGAATTGCGCATGGAGTAAGCTATGTTGCTTTGAAAATAAATTTCCCAAACCACACACATTTGAGGACAAATGTGTCAAAATCTAACCTTTCACTTAAAAGTGCATTAAACTAGTAAAGTCATCTCCTTATATAATCAATTAGGAGAAGATTGGTAGATAGATTAAGCCGATAATGACCCTTTTCAATTCATTATTAAAGATCATGTTAAGACATCCCAGTTTCGTGCACGGTACGTTTTACAAGTGTGCAAGAGACTATTAAAATAATAATTATTTACTTTATGTAATTTAATAATGGCAAAATGGTGTAACAAGAAAATTACCCTCCTCACACTCACACGTCGAAGCTATAATTTTATTTTTATGCGCATCTCAATGGTCAAAAGCCCAGGGTGGGTGGTACCATCCCAACTAAATTAATCTGGCACAAGAGCATTGGCTTAAGCTACACATCAACATTTATTAAAACATTTCCCTTTCTCACGAGATATGGAGAGTTGATAATGATCTGTCAATAATTTTGTATATGTTCACATAGGACACAAAATGCGTAGAGAAAAATGTTTGGTTGAAAGAGAAACAGAGCGGTCTATTGCTAGGGGAGCCATTGACTGTTGCCAGGGCAATTTTGTGAATCTACCAATTTACCCTTTCAAATTGATTATGTACTCTTCGATTGGGGGTATTTTTGTCAATTCATTAAAATTTGTCCTGGCAATAAACCAGAATTAGCGTTATAACATCGCTGCCTCTAGTGACTTTATTCTTGAAGATAAAATTTTCTTTATTGTTTTTTAAAGACAGGAAAAAGGAAAAGAAAATTTAAAGATTTTCTCTGGTAGGAAAATTATATGGATCTCCACCATGAAATCTCTCTCTCTCTCTCTGTATCTGTCGATACACATGTATGTACATAATATTGGAAGTCATAGTTTGACTAAAATGGCAATAAATAAAATTATGCTGGAGGCATCAGGGACAAAGAGACAAACTTTTCTTATTTCCCAAACCGTGATGCTTGTAGCATCCATCTTCTCGGCAGATGAAATGTCGATCTCAAGAAAACTAATTATATATATGTATATATATATATATATATTTACCAGTCGTCCTCCTTTGTTTTTGGCCAGAGGAAAACAAATTGATTAATCTGTTGAAAAATAGATGTAAATTACACATGCTTGGACCAAATTTTTTTATTTTTTTTTCCTTCTGGTTGAATCTAAGGAAAATTTCTAAAGTTGGGAGAGAATGGGACAAGTCCTATGTGGTTGGCTTGGCAGCTGGAGGGACAACCATGCACATCTCAAGTTTTTCAATTTGCAAACTGACCTACTACCACATTTGGTTTTGTTTTTCAAAACTGTTTTCCGTTCTCAAAAAATGAAAAAACATAAACTGATCATATGGAAACTTATGAAAACTATTTTAAGGATTTTTTTTTTTTTGTAAAGACCCAAATTTTAGGATACAATTTAAAATAGTTTTTCAAAATTTGAAAAGTATTCTCCTATGAAAATGAAAATGAAGATGTTTCTGAACTTCTCAATATTGTTTTTGTTTCTAAAATAAAAAAAATGAAATTTGTTAAAAATGATACCAAAAAGGACGAAGCTTTGGAGATTTTCAACTGACTTCCCAGCCGAAGTGCCTTGTTATAAAAAAGGGTTGGATTTCATAAAATGAAAATTTTTAAAGAATGAAGTTTCCGACTAAATCCAAATTTAGTTCACTTCACCAATTTGTTGGAGATTTTCAACTAACTTTTAGACAAAGTTTCATAATGTGAGATTTTCAGCTAACTTTTAGACAAAGTTTCATAATGTGAAATTTTCAAAGAACGAAATTCGGACAAAATCCAAAGTTGGTTCACTTCACAATTTGATGGAATAGACCTCCCTTCTTTCAATTATTTTCAAAAGTTTAGTTGGTGACACCAGAGCCAGCTGATGAGCTTTATGGAGTAACATATTTTTTTACTGCATGTAAACTTATTGAGTCGAGCTTACCAAATTTTCGAGTCTTGAATTCTGTTTAAACTTAGTTGTTTACATAATGAGCTTATGTTCAATGAGTTTTTAACGAGTCGAACACAAGTTGAGCTCAAGTAGTTTATTTCCCTAGTCACAGCTCCTCTGGTTCGATGAATTTTGAAGTATTAATGCCTCGTGAAACCATAATTACCAAAATAAGAAGTGAAAGCGGAAAACATTAAGGGAAACGAAACTAGAAAGTGCATCTAAAAAATGTAAGGGGATATGGGAAACGAAAAACTATTGAAAAACTTATAATAATCTTATTAGCAAGCTTTCACAAAACTAAAAGGAAACTTTTAAGAAGTTTAGTAGAGACTTTTAAGAAACTTAGGGCCCGTTCGATACTGAATTTTTATCTAGTTTTTTTAAGCTTATAAGCAAAACAGTCAAATTTTTTTGGCTTTTTTACTTTTCTGTTTTTGTTTTTTTGGCTTATTTTAGAAAGTAAAGCCAGAAAAATAAAAAAACTAAAAAAAAACTTAACTTTTTTACTTGTAAACTTGACAAAAAAGCTACCAAACGAGTCCTCAATGGAGATTTTTGAAAATCTTAACGGCCAGTTTGGTACAATTTTTTTAATTTTATTTTTTTGACTTATAGGCAAAAAAAGCTAGATTTTTTTTTTTTACTTTTATAAGATAAAGATAAGCAAAAAACAAAAAGCAAAAAAACTAAAAAAAATTGACTTTCTTTGCTTACAAGCAAAAAAAAAATTACGCTGAAAACCCTACCAAACAGGCTCTTAGTGAAAACTTACATAAATAATTTTATAGATACTTAGTTAGAATTTAAAGAGAAAAAAATGTATAAAATTAAAATTTAAAATTTTTCAAGCGCTTTCTTTAGGTTTTGTAAATATTTTCGTTAAGTATTTCAAGAGTTTTTTAAATATTTTATAAAAGTTTTTTAAACAATTTTCAAAAATTTTTAAAATATTTTTTTAAAATTTTAAAATAAATTTTGTATCGATATCAAAAGTCTTTTTAAAAAAAAAAACACTTTCTCCCCGTCGCGAATGAGTTTCCGGTAACTATGCATGAAACATATCCAATTGATGTCATAGAACATGGGAAAATAGAATAAACAAAGAATCAACTGCTAAACTTTGTTCCAAGATCTGTCGTTTTTTTCTATGTGAAAACAGAAACACCGTACACCGTACTAAAGTAATGGTGAAAAAAAGTCAATTAAAGCAGAATTTAACAGCTAGTGTACAGTAGCTCCAAAACCTGTTTGGAAGTGACTGGCAAATGGGCTCAGCCCCTTTACATTATAAGACATGACATCAGGTCCCCCAAACACGCCGCTCACACTTACACTCAAATCATTTATTTCATGCTACTCAACCTAGCCTATTTCAATTTGAACGCAACACAAACATTTTAACCCACTTCAATGCATATTCATATTGATTCTCAATAGGTGTTTCAGCGTTTCTTAGTTACAAAAAAACCAAAGAAAATCTTACACATGGAAGTAAAGACATCTGGTCAGGATTCTGAAACCCTAATAAGAGATCAGATATCTCCGATATTGTCAAGTGGAAGTCCCGTGGACTCCAAAGCACTAACTAGAGATTTGATATCGCCAGTATCGTGAAACTGGAATTTCACGACCGAATTCCAATCGGACTCCGAAACATAACCTTAAATTCAACGTCTACAGTACCGAAGGGAATGAGGTGGACTCCTATGGAGAAAATATTAGAAGAAAGTTTTTCCGAGAGTCGGCACATGTACAAGAGCTACTTAATGGGTCCATATTGGCCAGCACAACATCTATAGATAGGTCGATTAAAAGACAAAGGGAATCATTATTGGGGATGTGAATATGTGACCCTCCAGCAGAAGCCCATAACCGTTAGCTGAAAATGGGGTACCCCCCTTCAAATGTTTTGTTGGTCTGGTCTTGGAATGGTATTGGGTTTACCATTAGCTGCAGAAAAAGATAATCATGGATGCTCCAGATTCCCACAAGGACTAGCAAAACAGTGACCCACGATTAATGCCTTGTACAAAGAGACCATATTCACCCATCTTTGCATTCTTTTCAAGAGTGCACAAATTCGTAGCTTTAAAGCTTTTTTTTTTTTCAGTGTGGGGACTTTCTGATATTGCTGGAAATGGAGTCCATCATAGTCATGTTACTCAAATGATTGTACCTCTCTCTCAGTAAAGCTTCTTCAGTACTCACCACTTTTCATCTTCCCTTTTTTTTTTTTCACCTATGCTTGAAATGGGCTACCAATTACTTCTACATATAAATTTTAAGCGTAAAATCACAAACAGCCTCATCATTATGATACATAAAGCAATCTAAACTAATGCCATATCAAAGAAGCGAAAATTGGCTTTGAATTCGTGTTTCCAAAACAAGCTAGGAGTTGGTGAATCTGGGATTTGAAATGGAAAAAGAAAAAAAAAAAAAAAAAAAGGTGGCTTTTGAGTGGTCCTACTGTTTAGAAGTTGGTGACTCTCTCTTTATCCATGGGGGTTTCTGAAGTCTCCCTTTTTGGGGACATGAGGCCAAAAAGAAAAATAGAAGCACTGGTCCCTTGGGTGTAGCCATGATAAAAGGGCAAAAGCAGCCACATGCTAAAAGGCTATCCCTTTTATATTCAGTGGTGACAATCAAAGCCCAACTTCACCTGTTGCTACTTGCAGTTTTGTAAGGTAAACTACTGTTGTGCTGTCTATTTTTGTACTACCAATCCTACAGTACTCAATAATTAAGCTTAATTATAATTTCTTTGATGAGAAAACGACTCAACATGCCATGAAAACAGAAACATGCAAGCCCAAATTACTGCACACCCCAGTAGAAACCAAGTCCGTGGCGGCCCATATTGTGAATAGGCTTGTACGTGTGGATGGTCGAAAAAAGAAGAAAAAAAGAAGTCTTCGACGGGCTATTCCCCGCTATCATAGCGGTCATATAGGTTTTGATTAAGATAAAACACTGCCCATTAGAGACTTGCTAACAAAGAAGCCAGCTGAATTTTGTGGGTTCAATATTTGAAATTAAGTTTATCTCCTAAACACAGAAATAATGTCTTTTATTGAAAGAAAAACACAAATAAAAAGTGCAAAAGCACTTGAGACAGAGCATTTTTCAGGTAATAAAATATTAAGACAGTAATAAACTAAAGCATGAAGAGGAGAGAGGAGAGAGAGTCTAATCGTTTTGTGGTAGGACACAGCCACACAGGTAAATGAGACAATGAAATAGACAAAACAATTATGGAGCTTGAAATGTTGCGCATGGACTTGCTCGTCGTCCTCTGGTATCATAGATTTTGGCTTCGCCAGCTTTCATGGCAGAATGGTCCCCTGTTTCTTTCTTTGCAAAGCCGACCTAAAATTTCTGAGTGCATGAAAATCTCTGCCTCGTCCATTAATATTGCACACCTTTTAAGCTTTCTGTGCAATGCCTATACATAAATAAATCAAGAAAACAAACGATACATATAACAACAGTCTTCCATCTTTTCTATATATATCATCTATACTATTCTTCAAAGTAAGTAAGTAAATAGATAAATTACTGTGATAAGAATGAATAAAGATAATTATTTTTCTTTCCCAAGTCAATATTCCTACTCACCCACAGCCTGCTACTTTCCCTACAAAAGAAGTAAGCTTATTCAGACAAAATGTGGGATTTAGCTAGCATCAGCTGGGAGGATTATTTTTCACCCCAAAACTTGTCATTTTGAGGTGATGTTTGCGATGGGGCCATGGGATTTGACCAGTAGGAGTGTTTTCGGTCTTATGCCAGGTTTGGTCATGGGAGGTCCAGATAAATAATTTGAACAAGCCTTCTATCACGTATACACATAATCTTGACGAAGTGTAGGATAAGCAATTCAGAGGTTCATAACTGGAGGCTAAATTATTACTCTCCGCCTGATTTGTAATTTTAGGATTTAGTGTCCTACGATTTCTTACCCCTCATCCTATTCGGGATGGAGATTGGTCTAATCGGGTTAGGCCTACACTAAAATTTGTTTTTCATCGGGTCTAAAATTAAAATTTAAGCCCGACTAAAATAAAAATAATGTTTTTACAGCCCGCTTATTTAATCTAAAAATGTTTGTAATATCTATGTATATTTAAAAATAATGTAAAATAATATAAAATTTAACCACATAATATATTAAGATTTGTCATTTTATATATCTTTTGAGCTGGGTTGAACTTTAAACAAAATTTACAAATTCGTTCATTAATCTAAAAGGGTTTAAAAAAAAAATCATAGTCTTATAAATGATGGGCATGCCTAGTGAGCCATTGGGCCGTGACCATCCCTAATCCCATCCTCGGAAACCAACGTGAAGTGTGCCTTCTAAAACCTCCTCGGGTCCAATAGGATTATGTTTTCATATGTTTATGGTTTCCGAGGATATCTACATCGGCCAGCCATTGTTAAGTTCTGAAGCAACGATTGAATGAGAACTAATTGGGCACCTTTGAGCCTGGGCCGGAGACCCACAGTATAAAACGTGACCAAACAACACACTTAGGCCCAAGGCCCAAAGCTTAAAACCTCGGTAGCCTTTTAGATTGCAAAATTAATAACTTTGCAAAGTAACTGGTGCTATCTAACTCTAGATTTTACATCGAAGAAAATAAACAAGTAAAAAAAATTCATAATTTTTTTTAAAAATAAATGAAGGGTCGTTTGGAACGGAATAATAAGAAAAAGAAAATGAAATCATTTGGTAAAAAATTGAAAGGACAACATGATTATTTCCACACAAAATGGAACCAATTTAGAGTTTAATTCTTTAGCTGATCGCCTAAGCGAAGAACTTAAAGAAACATCAACGATCAGCGCTAGAAGACCTGATGAAAGAGTTTGGTAAATTCCAAGAATGCTTTATGTCAAGATTGACCTGTTGTTTCGGCTCCTTGAATACCAACCTCTCAATCTCGGATTTGAAAATTCCTGTTTTTTCTTTCCTTCCAATTTAGCATAAACTGTTGCACGGAAACAACAGTTTTGCTCTAATCTATTTTAATATATAAAGAGATAATTTCAATTGGTGTATTTGAAGTTGAGTAACGAGCATGACTATTTTTCTTTTTAAATTTATTTTATTGAATCTATTTTATTACTATTTCAATTAGTTTAACTGTAAGAGCAAATGAGTCAAACAAAAAGAAACTAAACTACCCAAGTAGGTATCCTGATAATTGCTTCTGTTATTTAAAAAACTTAAATGCTGCGTAGTCTATTCACTTGGTGATCGATATTGATAAGATCATCATCTATGGTGATTCAATCCACCATAAAGACTACCATCTTCGGCGATAATCAAATATTGCGCACGTATCATGTGTGCCCCCCTCTAGTGTTTAATGGTAGCAGTGTAAATCTTTGTCACAGTCTCTTTTTAAGTTCCTTCATTAGGTTTGAGCTTCACTATATTGTTACTAGACATAATGCCTAGCTACATAGGTGTTTATATTATTAAGCCACCACTTAATCTAACAGTTTAAGCTGTTAAGTAAAGGCCGAATAATACTTATCAAGTTTTTCAACATATATATTGCGCGAAATTTGAATTATGCAACCATCCAGACTCTCTCTACGAAATTGTCAACCTGCTAGAGCCCTTGCGCTATCTTTTCATACAGAATTGCTTAACTTTATAAAGAAAACGAGAAGCAACACAAATTATTGAAATGTAATGAAACGAAGTCGTTCAAATCAGAAGATTTAAATGGAATATCCATATATGTGTAAGTATATACATATATGTGGGTGTGTGTATTTATGACAGTTTATATTTTCAAACAAGGTCCGATCGTCCCAAAGATGTTGTAACAATGCCTAAGAAAGCCGGATAAAGATGTCTTAACAAACACAAGCCGTTTAAATAATACCTGTTGGCAATCACTAAGCAATGACTCTAGAAACTATGGCCATCAGACCCCTTCTCTTCACCTATATATATATACACGATATACATGTCTCAAACACTTCAATCCTAAACTCTTGAGGATGGAGGCACTAGGATTCACGTGCCTGCTTCTGCTAGTTCTCCTCTCTTGCCTACAATTGGATTTCCCCATTGCATATGCTGCAAACCAGGTTGACAACCTTTCCAAGTTGATTAAGTCTCGAAGATCAGAAAACCCTCCTCATGCAGAATCATGGCCTGAATTAGAGGCCGTAGGTAAAAATTATTCTCCGGTGTACGTTGGACGCCAAGATGGGTTGATGGAAGCTGACAAGATTGATGCCTTACCAGGGCAGCCCGAAGGGGTGGACTTTGATCAATATGCAGGCTATGTGACGGTCGATCCAACGGCTGGAAGAGCACTGTTCTATTACTTTGTCGAGTCGCCGCACAACTCTTCTTCTAAACCACTGGTCCTATGGCTCAATGGAGGTATATCATACAGTTCCTAACCCCCTTCTATAACTAGCTACATTCAAGTTTCATACTCTTAGATATTTCCTTGTAGCTTGTATTGTTAAAAGGGAAGTGCGTGTGTTGAGGCTTGTCTCACATCGTTAAAAGGGAATTGCGTTTTTAAAATTTTCATTTCATTTATAAAGCCTTGCACAGATCCCATCACTAGGTTAGCTTTAACTTGAGTGTTTTGGGTAGTGATGTTGTGGTTTGTGTCACACATTTTGTGAGTGAGTTGTGAGGCACGCATTTTATTTTTCAGTTAAATATTTTATTTTCAATTGTCATACCTGTTTAATTTCATGACTATTAATTTGAAATGAATAGATACAGATTTTGGGTTTAAACTAAAAAAGCACATTTGCACTATATCATTCTCTATTTATACAGATTAAAGCAAATCAGTTTATATACTAATTTTCGTTCAATCTCTTTTCAAGTTTTCAGTCTAAACAACTTTCGTATTTTAGAAGTTTTGAGTGAAATCTTCAGTTTTAGTGCTATCCGTAGGTTTCGAATAGTCTTTGTTGTATCATGAAAATGATTTACTTATAACTCAGCAACATTAGTGGAGGCAGATATCATTATAAGACTAGTGTCCATTGATACGCCTCGAAGCCACAAGTTTTTTATTTTCAGATTATTATTCCTAACACATACTTATCAATAAAATGAAAAAAATATCATATAGAGCTTTCAATTCAGGCCCGGGATGTTCATCCCTTGGATATGGCGCCATGGAAGAACTGGGACCCTTCAGAGTCGACAGCAATGGAAAAACACTCTTCAGAAATTACCATGCCTGGAACAATGGTAAGCCCAAATCAAATCCTTTCCCTCATTAACTGCTGCTAATTAACATGTCCAAATATTGGCAGTGGCAAACATAATGTTCCTGGAATCTCCAGCCGGAGTTGGATTTTCATATTCAAATACTTCCTCCGATTATGCCAACGCTGGCGACAAGAGCACAGCCGAAGATTCTTATACTTTTCTCATAAATTGGCTTGAGAGGTTCCCTCAGTACAAAACCCGAGATTTCTACATAACCGGAGAGAGCTATGCCGGCCATTACGTGCCTCAGCTTGCTTACACCATCCTCTCAAACAACAAGAACACAACGCAAACCACCATTAACCTCAAAGGCATTGCTGTTAAGTATAGAAGTAGCTATCTATTACCCTTTCATGGATATCTCATCAATAATATATTGTAAGTCAAATTTCAATTGATTGTGCAGATTGGGAATGCTTGGATAGATGATAATACGAGTAACGAGGGGATTTATGACTATTACTGGACACATGCTTTGAACTCTGATGAAACCAATGCAGGCATCCACAAGAACTGTGACTTTCTTACAGGAAATTTTACGAATACATGCTATGAATATCGAGATCAAGGAGATGGAGAGGTTGGGCAAGTTGATATTTACAACATCTACGCCCCACTTTGCAATTTATCGGCACCAAATCCTCGTCCCTCGGGTTCTGTACGTATCCATAGTTCAGTGACATTCTTCATGTCAAGCCTTAAGTATCATCCAGAAACTATTCTCGAATGCTACATTTCATACAAATTTTGCTTTGTTACATAAATATTGTGGGTGTTGAAGCCAAAGTTTATTTTGACGTTCCATGATTAGGTAAAAGAATTTGATCCCTGCTCCGACTATTATGTCAACTCGTACCTAAATCTACCTGAAGTGCAGAAAGCTCTTCACACCAGAAATACAACATGGTCATCTTGCAGGTACTTGCTCCTTTGCTTATATTTGATATGATATTAAGCAGAATATAACCAGGGTCTCCCCAGATTTTCAAACTGCTGAGATTTTATCTACCTGCACTGATATATTTATATGCATGTACTAATGAAATTTATAGAAACATCACAGAACAAAAAAGGGGTTCTGTTAATGAAATTACATATGGATTATATATGCAGTGGAGTTGGATGGACAGACAGCCCATCAACCATTCTACCCACAATCAAGCAGCTCATAGCAAGTGGCATTAGTATATGGGTTTACAGGTCAGTCTGGTATTTTTTTTTTCGAAATATAATCCTTTCATCAAGCAGCTCACATGATGAGAAGGATCACTATATATATACATATATATAGCTCAATCTCCTAACCTCTAAACTGAGGTAACTTGAAATGAACCAAAATGGCATTTTCTTGAATATATATATAACTCAACCTGTTCCACCGAAACCTGCAGCGGCGACGTTGATGCCCGTGTTCCCATAACATCGTCTAGGTACTCAATCAACACCTTGAAACTTCCAGTGGAGACTGCTTGGCGACCGTGGTATTCTAGCAATGAGGTAATACACTGCTTATTTGGAACCATGGCCAAATAACCTGTTGATACATATATGTATAAATATATATATATGACTATTGTGATGATGGCATGCAGGTTGGAGGATACGTGGTTGGGTACAAGGGATTGGTACTAAGTACAGTAAGGGGAGCTGGGCATGAAGTTCGGAGCTACCAACCAGAGCGAGCACTAACCATGATATCATCTTTCCTTCATGGGACACTTCCTCCTTCCTCTTAACCCAGTGATTGTCTTTTATGAAATAAGTTTCCATAATCGCAACCAAAAACAGAGATACTTACCCCATGTAATCCCCTCTAAAAGTGTATTGAAGATGAGAAAATGTAACAAAAACAGGCCATTTAAGCCTGTTGTTCAAGTTGGGTGGGACCAGCATGAAATCGAGAAATGAAGTTACAACTAAGTTCACATGGCTGGCAAAGCAAAAAGCTGAGGAGAAAGCTTGTCTACTGCTACGTCAAGTCAAGAAAACAACATCAATGAGTGATAACTATAGACGTTTATTCAATCCACACACTTAAATGGATTCGCAAAATCCATGCATACAAAATAGAAAGATCAAATCATGAAGTGCTCACAACCATAAAGATGGACTATTCAATCATTTGGAACCACAGCAAACTTCTGATTTCGGAAGCATGCCACCACATACCATTTTTCGAGATCATTTATTCCAATCAAGAAGTTTCATGTTAAATCACACACTTCTAAACAAATGTTTAATCAAATCCCTAGAAAAACTACCTCATGTAGGCAAAATTCAGTTCCACTCAACATTAGGAGGGGATCATAAAATTCTACAGACCAAGCCAACTAGAGAGTAATGGAGTAGATAATAAGCCCATTGTAAGCATGACTATCTTAACACTAGAACTCAACATACTATCTTCAGCAGGCAGCCATTCAGCTTACTTGCTGTTGGTGGGTGCCATACACAGGATAAGCCCCATAACCCGCAGCTGCAGCAGCATACATGCCTGGATCATGGGATGGTACAGCATATCCATAGCCGTCATAAATTTGCCCTCCATAGTATGCCCCACTCCATGGGTTGCCAAAATCAGCTCTCGTCTGCAAAATCCCAGATGCATAAGAAAGAAAGACATACTGGCTGAAAAAGATCACAAATGCTTATTTTTAACTGAAGATGCTACCTAGGGTCATTTTAAAGAAAATTCATTGAAAAATTAACTTTCAGGGCCACCAAATTAGTTCCAATTCTGACAATAAACTGAGGCAAGTAATACATGCTGCAGCTAGGGAACACTGAATAATGATGTCCAAAAAATACCAGCTAATAAGCTCTCTATGCTGACAAAAATTATTGAACAGACAAATCGGACAAGTGAATTCACTGTGAAATCTTCTAAGTAGTCACTACAAAAATAAATTCCATCCAATTCGGCTAGACAAATATCAAACTCTAGTGACCATTTTGAAGGCATTACTCTTAGCAACATTTTTTCCAAAAACACCTTGCATAACACATGCTCTACTGGGGAAGAAATGAGAGACAGGGAGAGACAGAGAGTAATTGCCTGCTTATTTGCTGGATTTCGTCCCCAAGAAAGCCGCACTGTTTGCTTGCCGATTGTCGTACCATTCAATTTCTGCAGTGCCTCCTCAGCGTTATTTCTGGCAAGGTCGATGAGATGAATGACATAATAAACATTGAGTTCAAGGCACAAGGATATGACAAAGAACAATTTCCAGAAGGAGTCATACCTGTTAGCAAATTGTACAAACCCACATCCTTTCCCAAGAGGTATTTTTACAGAAACTATTACACCGTACTGGGAGAAAGGCTGTCTGAGATCTTCGTCCGTGACATTAGGGTCAAGCCCTCCAACAAATATCTATAAACCAATCATTAATAACTCCAATGAAAAAAAAAAGTTAAGGTAGCATTGATAGTCAAAACCACATGGAAGAACTGGAGAACTAACAGTTGTGTTTGTAGAATCTTCATCAGACTGGAAGCCTTGGGCTGATGCACCATTGGACATGTATCCACCTATTAACAACAAAGCAAATTGGAAACCAAAAAAATAAAAAAATAAACTTGTTGAGTAAGACATTTTATACAGCAACAGTAAAGAACTAATAGAATATAAAGCAACAAATTCATAAAATACAGGGGCTGAAAGAAACTAAATTAAATCAAACTTGATGCACAAGAAGGGGAAATATAATTATCCAGAACTTACAGGAAGATGCAATGATACACTAATACAGAACCCATTATATAGGTGCTAATCTTTGAAGGACAGAAAGTAATCACTTTGAATTCACCACAGCAACATGAGGAGATTAATCATTATAATACTAGTGAAGAATTTTCTTTTATATCCACTGGAGTAGAGCAAGATAAAATGAACAGAAAGAAGATTTAGAATTTCTTAACAAGGTCTAGATCCTCCTTCACAAATTACTCCCGCACATAAATGCCTGAAGCAACATTATGGTTGAACTTAGACTAAGAAGGAATTTGGTTGCAGATATGGAATTATGCCTCCAATATCCTCCCCATCAGATGTGTTTTTGGAGACGGAGGCAGTGGCAGGAATGTTCATGCCAAAGACAAGTGTGTCAATTAAAACTAACAAAATAATTTTGTGGAATTGATAGGCCGGAAAATTTGCAAAATATAATTATATCTAAGTGGTATGTTACTTCACTCCCTCAAGTTGAGGAGGAGTGAGATTCTTGCTAGTGATAGCAACCCTGCTAGGCTGCTACCATCACCCTCTAAATCTCACCAGATTTCTTCTTTTGCCAAAACCATAACACTATACCGCTACCATACCTCTCCTTCTACCAAGATGCCTTCACCAACAGACACTTCCATAACTAAAGTCCTTCCATGTACATCCATGACAGGATACCTGATATCATTATGAGCACTATAGTCATCCCTCCACAATACTATCATTGCCTCCACACCAAACATTGATACTCTTGCATCATCTCAACCTGTGCTTGTACCACCATTGCTCTACCACTGCCTCTGCCAATTCTTTGCAGTATAGAATTGACATCCTCATCCAAATAACAGTCTGAGGTTCCCCATAAAGCACTTCACCAGGATTTGACTCATCAATATTCCCACTCCCACACAATTAAAATTTCGTCTCATCTAACAAGTCCTATAGGAATTCCACAATGTGGATACAATCTTAGCACTAGTTCAGTTCCATTAATAATCAATGGAAGAGTAATTGTAATAGTCTGGGTGCACTATGAAGGATTCTTTTTCTTGATTAGATGGAGCTCTGAAATGTATGTATATAAGGATTAAGGGAAACAAATAACATGAGCAGACATATATATAGCAATAGCAAATAAGTGGTAAGAAGACCAAGATAAAGGCTAGCAAATGTTGGCACATGTGAGATGTGACAATGGCAATTCTTTGTAGTTAAGTTAAAATCAATAAAAGAAAGTTGAAACATATGAAGGAGAGAGCGAAGCTGAGGTTCCACAATTCCTCCCTATAACTAAACGACCCAATGAAAACCTACATTCTAGCCACTAATACCATAAAAAAAAAATCTACATAAAATGCCCCCTGCTATTCGCCTAATATGGCCCGGATTATTGTACTATAGCCTTATATGGTCGTTTTAAACCTAACTACGTCCTCTTTTGTGCCTTGCCAACCCTTCTGCCAGCGGGCTTGGGCCTTACACTTGGTAGCCCGAGCCCAAAAACCCTGCTCAGGAGGAGGTGGCCGACTACTAGAAGCACCAGCATCCTACAATGAAGAAGAATTTGATTTAGTAAAGCAGATTGGGTTTCTCAGCTTTCTCCTTCAAAAGCAAATTTGGTTTTTGAGCTTTCTCCTTGAAAAACAGATTGGGTTTTGAGCTTTCTCCTTCAGAAGCATATTGCAGTCACTTCTAGTGGAGCCAGGCTAAAAATTATATGATAGTCACTAAGACAAGCGCATAGTTCATAGGGATGAAACATGCATGGAAAGTCCTTAGCAATCAATTGACAGAATCCAATTAGAGTAACAAATCTTGTTTTCTGTTGCTGAAATGGAATAAAACAGAAAATTCAAGTAACAATGTCTACAATTTCAATAATGTGTTTGCAAAACAAGAACTATTATTAGTTACCTTGAGAAGAATATTGCTGTTGATATCCAGATGATTTTCTGGGTGTTGCAGCACCAATGCGCATAGGCCTGCTGGAACAGTATACACCGTTCATTTCAGTCATGGCTTGTGACCTCTCATTCTCATCCCCAAACCTTACAAAACCATAACCTTTTGAACATCCAGTATTGGCATCAATGACAACTTTAGCAGCTTTAACAGACGGATATTTACTAGCAAAAGTCTCATGTAACAAGCTGTCAGTAACATCTGAAGCTAAATCTCCTACAAATATAGAAAGATCAGAACCATTATTTGAACGCTTGTCACCCATGCTAAATGTAGCCCAATTCAAACGGAAAGGTTGTTCAGTATTAGGCATTGCTTTTCCAGTGTAGTTCTGTAGGACTTTATCAGCTGCAGCATGGGAAAAGAATTCCACAAATCCATATCCCTCTGACAAACCAGTCTGCTTATTGCGAATAACCTTAATGGAAGCAACCTGCAGGTGGTGACATTATACGTTAGTAAAAAAGGCACAGTAAATATTGAATAAATGGCAGAAGCACCTTGTGATAATACTCTCAAATGAACTTGGATTCTCCGCTGCACATAAAAGTGGGATCATATCATCAATTCATTCCATTCAGAAAAGAAGGGGGAGGGGAGTTAAAATCATCAAAACCTCATTTAATGTTGCAATGCAACCACAAACTGCCTTTAGAATTTTATGTTTGTTCATATTTTCAATATATTAAACATGGTCTGTAAAGCATGGATGCTCAGCCCATGGAATGATATCCATATCTAATACATGTCATACACGTCAGACAAATAAAAAGTTAAAATTGCATCCTCAGCATTGTGTACAAGGAAGTGATGGAGTTCATATCAGCGACGGAAAACCACGTATTAAATGTCTTCCACAAACGTGTTGATTTTCTCTGTGAAAATATCAGAACATAGACAACCATTGACTAGTTTATTCTTAAACAAAAATCTCAAAAACAATAGGAATAAAAGAGAACACTCTTTGAAAAATTATTAATCATCAAAAACTGCATTCTACAGTAGCCAGTACAAGAATATATGGAGGCCAGGACTCCTAATCTAATTAGGAATCTAATTAATCTAAAATTAAGGAAATTACCAAAATCTGGCAAGGTCCGCAGTTCCATAGTTCACTATGAACTTTGATCACACTACGTTTCTAGCCAGAACACTAAGTTTCACGTGATTTTGAATTCGGAAATCTTGATTTCCATGCTGCATCACATACACATACAACATTATAGAAAGGCTCCGTTTAATTTAGAAGACTAACAGCGTGATACTTTTACATGTGCTCTCTCGATACAAGAGTACCTCAAGCAATTGGAATAACAATTTTGGAAGAAGAAGTTCAAAACTATTTTTTTCTCTGAAGTGGCCAAATCAATGAAAGAGTAGTTGTATGTAGACAATGTATGCAATGCAAATATATTATATAAATCTTAAAATGTATAATATAATAAAGCAGAATATATAGATAATGGCAACAAACACCTCTTTGCGTATGCATTCTATTATTCATACATCACAGTGCGCATTACACGTTTATAAACGCTATCTAGGGTGACCTTAATTTTACCCCACAGAAAAAATAAACCTAATTTTTTCTATCTGTAAACACATGATATAAAAGGGTTCATAATAGTAAACAAGGGATAATTTGATGAGCAAATTGACAAGGCAGTATCCTTCTGGTCAAATGAAGGGATGGCCTATGAAAAGTTGGTGAACTCCCTTTCATCTTCTACATTTTCATATATCTTAAATATTGGACAAGGACAAACAAAATCACCAGGAAGTTCATAAACTACCATGACTTCACATATTGTCATAGCAGGTTGCAAAATTTATTTTACACCTTCATGTGTTGTACCATTAATGACTAGTAGTGTAATACAATGAAAATTGGCAAAAGGTGGTATACCTCAATTTCGGTTGGGTGTACCATGGGATGGGACAATAATACTAGTTCCAAAAGGGTCACCATCACTTGGATTACTAAAATACACTATATAACCCAACAATTTGTTATTTCATAGTGCATTCTCGTATTTTAAATTTCATTTTTTCGGAACCTAGGAAAACCTGAAGATATAAGCGTCCCACTCTGTTTTACAGCATCAAGAACAGCAATTTTGTATACAAAGATAACATCTACATAGTCAGTCTTTTTATTGTGATGCTCACTGGTGGTAACAGTGGAAAAAATAAGTAAGCAATCCAAGATAATAATCTAACTAGGATGCACTAGGATGCCCGGTATCAAGACAAATCACATCACCATTCCAAAAAAGAAATATTTCAAAAAAATTGACAGAAACTTCGGAGGTAGGACATCTTACATATCCGTAACTGAAAAGGATATGTTAACAATGACCACTTTGGATTTCAGCCATGATTGATACATGGAAAAATGTCCGGGTTCTACCAAATCAGTAATTTCTGTCATGCACTAGTATCAAGCTTTCATTATCTGCTCATAATGATTTCTAGCAAAAGAAATTCCTTGTCAAGAAAATATACCGGCTTTAACCTCTCCCAGCTCGTAGAAACTACAGAAAGATTCACAAGATCAAAATACCATTTTGCACGTCACACTAATTTCTATACTATGAAGTCGTTGCTCTGTTCAGACGCCATAAATAATCCATAATCACACATCTAATGTCACAATTTAACCAAGCAATAAAAAACGGCATCCAATAAATATACGAATCAAAGCAATTCCAATAACTACTATGCAAGAGATGAAAAGATAAGAATGATATGAAACCTCGCCGCTGGAGGCAAAGCAGCTGTGGAGGTAATCCTCGTCCATCCAATTATGGAGGTCGCCCACCCAGATCGTCTTATTCTCGCCATTGGATCCTTGTTGCTGTTGCTGCTGATGTTGCTGAGGAACGTGTTGATGATGGATTTGGTGGGGGTAGCAAGGCATGTAGTGCGGTGGATATTGCAGCTGTGGCATCATCTGGTGCTGCATTACCATCGCCGCCGCCGGATACTGCATCGCCATCCACTGCTGCTGCAGTGCCGCCGCCGCCGCCGCCGCCTGCTGCTGTTGTTTCTGTTGGCTCTGTTGTTGCGGGTCAGAACCGTTATTGGATTGCATCTTATTCTCTCAATCTCTCTCTCTTTCCAAAAATACAAGCAGAGGACTGATATCTTAGGGCAAATCTATATATGTATATACGGTGTGAATAAATGAATCTGAGTTTTAGAGAGAAAACCAGGAGCGGGCCGCCGAGTGGATTTGTTTGAAGATGACGGATTCATTGCGGAAGCCCTTGAACGACGCGGTTACGTTCTGAGCCGTTGGATTAAATGGTGGTGCTTGACGTGCGCCGTTGATTCTTTTTTGGCCTCTTCCCTTTCATCTGGATATTACTAACTGTTTTGGTCTAGTCGGCCTCCAGTTTCCTTTTTTGAGCTTATGCATATAGAGCGGGAGATATGTCAGGATTTCATTTGTTTAACTTTCAATCTATTTACCCTTTTTTGTCTTTTTCTTTCTTCTTGTTTCTTGGTCGGGCTGTTTGTGTTTTATAAAGAAGGGAAAAAAATTAGGAATTTCTAAGCCATTGGTTTTGTTGTAAAAACCATAAGCAAAATGCAAGTATCACTCGTAAGTATTCGATATTAATTGATACTAGCCATTTTAATTGAGATTTTACACGCACGAATTAGTGGGTTTCAGCTAAGATAGCTAATTAGCATTAGTTATTGAGTATTAGACATTTGCAATTGACACTAGTATTATAATTAGAATCATAAATAAAAATACAAGTTAAAGCCACTTGTCTTTCTTTGATTAGCTAAAGCTCATGTAAATTTTGGATAGAGTTAATTTAAAATTTTTTTTTTCTTGCTTTAGGTCTTTGACTAACTATTCTCTAGAACTTATGTCATTGTCCACATGAACTATATAAAACTTTATGTATTATATAGATGATGACTGATTGATGTGAAAAGAGATTGAAGAGGACAGTCATCCACTAAAACTTAAATATGTTTATTTTGTCCATTCGTGTAATTTAGTCTACTAATAATTGGATTTTCGGATGGAATTAATGTAAATCTCATTTGAAAATCAAGTGTGCTCGTTCAGTCCAAATCATGTAATTTGCTCTATGAAGGATTATCAATAATTGATATGTAAGTGAGATAACTAGTCATAAATGTGAGTAAAATAAAATGATGAAGAGCACATATGTCATATTGTCTCCTTATAGTCGTTGAAAAAGGCTGATGTTATGCCGAATACAACTTCTCTAGGTTTGATTTCTGTTCTCACTTTTTTTCACAAAACACTCCTCTGGGTTTGATTGGATGAAGAAGACCAACCCAAACCTATTAACCCGTTCTTTTTGTTCTTGTTATTTTTTCGGGCAAAAACAAGCATGAATATGGGCCGAGGAGAACACTGGCAGCGCAATTTAAGAAAAAGTTGTCAGCCCATCAATCCATTCAATGAGAATTGCAGGAGCTGATTTTAAATTGCTTCTCTCGCATGCAAAAATGCAAAGAAAAAATAAGCTACAGAACTCACATATTATATTACACTTTGATAAAATAGAACATTGGAATACATATGCAGTAACTGAGCTGCAACTTTATCGATAGTTTACATAAGGAAAATGCTACATGTAATACATTTTCTCACACCAAGGTACTAGTGAATAGATCTTATATTAATAAAGTCTTACACCCTTGTGTCTAAGACTCGAATAAGAAAATGGAGTGAGAAATGCAATAGCATATAGCATTACTCTTTCCAGAAAACTAAACGAAGTACACACGAAAGGATAACGGTAATCTAAAGGATCTGTGCTTGCATTACTTATGAAACTCAGAAGCATGTCTATCCTTATGGATCTGTGCTTGCAGCTCCAATGACGGAATGACCAATACCGGGACTGTGGCCTGGTCCGGTGGATTGGAAACTGTCTCCACTGTCTGTGAAAAGATCATCACCACCACCACTGCCGCCGCCAGGATTGTTACCTGTTGGACTGGGTTGAAAATATGCTTCATGTTTGCGACTGTGGCTGCCATCCTTATTCATTCTGCTTACACTATTCTCATCCAGGGCTGCACATTTGTTACAATTATTGCTCTCCACCTTCAATTGCCTTCCCACACAGGACATGATTCCATAAGATAAAATCAATACAAGAAGGAAAACAGAAGTGCATATGACCTTGCCCTTGGCCATTAGTTCAGAGAGAGAGAGAGTTTATGTGGGATACTTGTAAGTATTGCACCTTGGGGTTTATATAGACTTCGAAATGTTGGTGCACCCAAGTCCCAACCACCAAAAATTCTTCAAATTCTAAAGTGAGAACTATGATTGTAATTCTGAACGGTTGATATTATTTCAGACTTTTAAAGATTCTTCTTAGAAAGATCTTGATGTGAAATCTTAGGTTGCTTTTGTATCTATTTCAAGTACTGTTTCTGCATGTCCCATGCAATTTTGCTATCTTTCTACCGCCCTAGCTGAGACCATGCAACCACCACCTCACAACATGGGAGATCACTCGCCTATTTTCCCAAAAAAGCTACGACATTCGAGTTACCATCACCGTCGATTCATCGCACTTTTGCTTATTCAAAAATGGCCATGAATTGGCACAATGTTTTGTTGCGGCACAAACAAGAGAGTTGATCATATTTCTAAACCAAGTAGACTTGAGAAGTTTAATTTTGAACGGTAGTGCCGTTTGTGCCATTGAAATAAAGGTAGTGTTAGGCAACTAAGCCCACTAGGTGAGAGAGACGTTTCTGGTGCAAATCAGGAGTCTGGTCCTTCTCCGTCTGTCTGCTCAAAAAAGTTGCTGGACCGACTGTATATCCATGTGCCGATATAGTAAGTTTGGGGATTCAGCCTTCAAGGAGAAGATATTAATTCTTTCAAACGACCAAAAATTCGCCAAATTACAAATTTTTGTAGATTTTTTTGCCCCCAAGCTAACTTTTGTTTCGTGAGCAATGGTGCTACACAAAAGAAGTTTCTAAGCACAATTTCATTTCATTTCATTGCAGAACCATAGTAAGTTCGGGGATTCAGCCTTCAAGGAGAAGATATTCTTGAAAACGACCAAAAATTTGCCAAATTACAATTTTTGTACATTTTTTTTGCCCACTAACTTTTGTTTTGTGAGCAATGATGCTACACAAACGAATTTTGTGAGCACAATTTCATTTCATTTCATTTCATTGTAAAACCATGTAACCAGTTCACAAATAAGTGATCACCATCGTACTAGAATATTGCCCATCACTGTAATTGGTTATATCCAAGATTCCACCAATCCACCAAGAGGTGGGAAGAACAGCAGTCTTCCCAAGCTAGCTTCACCTACTGGCAGAAAATATATGGATTTAGACAATGAAAATGGTTAGCTAAGTTGGGATTATACTTGAACCCAAGGCTGCACTTGGCATGATTATTACACCAATGAAATAAAAAATGTGTCATTTTTGTGTCCAAGAAAATCCCAGAGGGGCCATAGTCTGAGTCTGCTATTCTCTCTCTCTCTCTCTCTCTCTCTCTCTCTCTCTCTCTCTCTCTCGGTATATATATATATAACTTTACAAGCTCCAAGTCAACTTAAAAAGCTTGATGTTGGCCAAATTCCGTGTATGAACCTTACGTTTTCTTTCTATTCTAATTAAGGAGATTCTTGATAAGAAAAGTGATGGTGCCTAGTTGGCTCCTTAAGTTGGGGAAGTTTCTCCCACCACTAATCAAGTTGAGATCAAAAGAGTGGGCGTTTCTAGTCAATTGTATCAGAATCTCCCATGAATGTACAAACTATTGAGAGCAATCATGACTTCGGCTGAAAGAGAAAAAAGCATTTCTCAAGTGCCATCAAATTTTTAGGGTTCTAAAAGAACCTATGTGGTCGAGGAATCTGAGTTCTTGAAAGTGCATTCGGCATAGCATGAAAATGAACCGCCCCCACCACCGCCTTCTCCTTTCCTTTTTATCTTTAGGGGCACGGGCACATTGCGAGATTGTCTAGATGCCGTGGAAGTCTCAAAAAGGCCTAGCGAACCATACAGTCTCCCTAGTAACTAGCTATATTCACCACATTCAAGTGTATACTAGAGCGTAGAGAAGTTTTGGGTGCAGTATAGGGGTGTGCAGGGTTATATTCGATCACTACATTCAATTGTATACTAGAGAGTAGAGAAGTTTTGGATGTAGTATAAGGATGTGCATGGGACGAATTGGTTCGGGTTCATGTTTAATTCAGAACCAACTCAATGTTAATCGGTTTTAAAATTTTAAATTTACAACTGAACGGATCCTCTTATGAAACCGAACCAAACCAATTTAAGTCGGTTCAGATTGGTTATGTTTGGTTCTATGCCTCATGTTGGGTTGGGTCTAGGTTGAATTAGGTCTATTTTTATGATGTGAAAAGTAATTTTTTATTTAAAAATACAAAAAATAAGAATAATGTTGCATCTTCAATTTTTTTAAATAATTAAATAATAATATATAAACTCATATTAGCAATAATAAAGTACAAATAATAATAGTTTAAAGCTATATATGCAATATTTACAAATTTTGTTACATATATAGATCGGATTTTGGGTTGGATTGGATTGGTTTGGTTCTCGGATCTGTTCGGATCCAAAAAATGCCAACCTAGAAACCGGACCGAATTTATTAATTTGATATTTTTTTAGACCAAAAACCGACCCGAACTCTTAACAGACCCGAACCAAACCAACCCATAGAGGCCGGATTGGTTCAATTCTTTGTTGTTTTTTTGGTTCCTTTGTGCACCCTACAGTATATACTATATATATAGACACCGTTGAATAAATCTGAATCATTGTTTTTGCATTTCTCAACATTTTCGTTTTTTTTTTTTTGGTTTAGTTACAGATAGAAATGAATAAGTACTACTAATTCCATTCCTGTTAATGGGTGGTGATAAAGAATGGTGATCGCACATATGTTGCGAAACAGTGCGATGCCAGGCAAAAATTCAACTAAGGGTTGACAAGAACACGAGCACTTATATGATGAAAAAAATTAAAAAAAAACCTTGCGAAGATATATATACAAGTACATGAAGGCTTACTCTTACCGTGAAGAGCGATAATCAAGTTGGAATTGTTTGATATTGGGAGAAGGAGGATCAATGCCATCAGCCCATATGCAGAAAAAATTATTCAGTAATACTGTAGCACTACATCATCCTTACTCCATTACTCACATAATAGGGAATCCCTTTATTAGGTTAGGTCAAATATTGTACCTATCAAGAAGAGAACCCACTTCTATATTAGTGGAGGAGCAAAACTAATTGGTGCTCCAAGAGTATTGAATAATTTCCCCATATGCAAAGGTATGAACAATATAGTCTTTTTACCCTATTTCTGTAGCTCCAATATACTTCATTATCATGCTAGTACTACCGATGTCACAAGATTCACAATCACAGGAACAAGTTAATTGTTAATCCAAACAAAACTCAAGAATACACCAATTCTCTGGAATAATTCTATTATTCGATACTCCAAAAGCTAAAAGTCCATATGGGCAGAGCCTTTACATTGGATTTATAAGATAAATCAAACTCTAATCCTAATAAGACTCAAAATAAACAAATTTTAAGAAAATATAAAGATGTATCAAAAATAACAAATTTGAGTACTTAAACCCAAATTTAAATACTAAAAATCTAAAGAAGCATTTTAAAATAAATGGTAATGAAAACGAAAATTCCTAGACAAAATTATTACCAAAATAAAAGTTTTTTGTTTTGAAAAGCCATAAAGATTATATAGATAGAAATCATACCAGTACAAGAAGGACTCCACAAGTCAATATATGACTTTACAGAAATCTTACAAGCATAATAAAAACGAAGGCTGAACAGGGTTCAACCAATACAAGAACAAATACCTACTTCAAGAGGGATGGATCCAAATATTTAACACCTTCAATTGAATGAAAAAATTTTTAACAATCAAGACTCCCTTCCTTTAGATTTGCTTGAAGCCAAAACAATACCTGCAACTTGAAATCTTCCATAATACTTTCCCAATTGAGAGATTTGTTATTGAATAAGGCTTCATTTCTGGGTAGCCATATGTTCCAAACTGTTGCCAGGAACAGAGACTCCCATATATGAGACCCCAGCCTCCTATTCTTGCAATCAGACCACCAGGAAAAGAGAATAGAAATGTATACGCACTTTATTTTTGCCTGCTCGACAATCTCCGATCCGACTAGACCCACAATCAGACGTCACGACACTACTCAGTCCAAACCTATCTCACAATCAAATGTCACAGTACATTCAAGCCCAGACTGACTTTCCAGACTCTGATCTAATCAATCAACCGCTTCTCAAGCCCACTGGGCCCAATAGAAGTTGAATGACCAAAATGTCCATAGGGTATTCCCAGTCCAACTTTAACCGGCATGTCTTCTTTAAGACGATAAGTCCATTCAATTCCAATCCAATCTAGTCAAATTTCATTCGACACGACTTTCAAGAAAATACAAATTTCTTAAGATGGTAAGTCCATCTAGGTCAACACGTTCATCGAGAAAGTACAAAATTTCTCAAAATGGTAAGTCCCTATCGCCACATCTCTGAGAAAGTATAAAGTCTTCAAGACGGAATGTCCGTATCAATTCCAGAGCAATTCACTTCTAGCACCTGCTAGCTTGCTAATGTAAAATGTTCGCTATGCCCCAAAGGCATCGGCTCACCTTTAGAGAAAGTACCTAAGATCTCAAGACGGTAAGACCATCCGCTCCGACACGCTCTTTGAGAAAGTACCTAAGTCCTCAGAACGGTAAGTCCACCCTTTCCAAGACTGTCCCCAGACAGTCCAGCATGCTCGAATGTCATTCTAGCCAACTCTGGACCCATTCTGGTGGTACCTTGTCCAAATGACCGTTTTACTCCTAAGCGCCTGATCGCCCTCATCAACCACACCGACATTGGGTATGAAACCGGTAATCCCTGGGACACCTCTAGTTGTGTCTCCAACCGTCGAATGCCATTCCAGTTGACTCCAAACCAATTTCGATATTTTTCAAACAAAATGACCATTTTACCCCTGGTGGGCCGGTTACCCTTTTCAATCACGCTAGTTCTAGGTATCAAACAGCAACCCCTGGGACACTCTTGAGAGCCCATATCTCTTTTCCAGCTGGACCTTACAGCCCGGCAGTTTTTCAAATCAAATCAAAGCCATTTGTAGTGGAGCCTGGCCAAAAAATGGCTGGGAGCAACTAGAAGTGATGCCCAAATCTTTACCTTGCAGCCCAAGGACGAATCAAATCAAATCTCCATAGAATATGGAGCTAGGCAGCACTAGGAGTGGCGCTTGGCCAAAAAATGGCCTGGCGTCAGTCTAAGTGGCGCCACTTACCCCAAACTTCTCCTATAAATACAGACTTCCTCCCTCTGTATTCCAGGTCCAGAAAATCATAAAGAAGCTCAGCCAAACTCTCTACAGCCCTCAAAATTCCAAAAAACCCTAATCTTTATAAGAGTTTGAGCCTCTGTAGCCCTATACATTCAAACCTTAGCCTACACACCTCCAACCCTAGCCTTCAAATACCATTGAAGGCCAACTCCAGCCCATTCCAAAGCTCTTGAAGGCCTTTCAAGTCCAAGGCAAAGTCACCATTGAAGGTTGAAGAAGAAGTGAAGACAAGGTAGAGTTTCTTTAAGTTTATGCTTTCCCCCTCTCTCTTCTCTCCCTCTTAATCCACTTAGACTATTCTCTATTTTAATCTCCATTTTTTACCTTTTCTTCTTGTATGCTTGAAATAAGAGGACCTTGAGTCCATGTCTAGGGAAAGTCTTGGGGAGGTCACCGGTCGGGGGCTTCCCATAGTCTATCTTGTGATTATGTGGTCTCGAGCTCTCTTGATTATGTGGTGAAACCTTAAACTTTGTATGTTCACGACCCTTTGCATTATAATTGTTATGATCATGCATTGTTTGCAATTGTTTTGCTTTCAAACTTACAATCCTAGGGTAATTCTAACCTTTTCATGGTTAGGGTTTCCCTAGAAAAGTGACATATTCAAAGTGGCCATCAAGGTTCATATTAGGCTTTCAAAACCCTAATTTGTTTTTCAAAATCACAACCCTAAAGTAATTCTAGCATTTTTAATGGTTAGTGTGGGGAAATAACCCCCAGCCCAACCCAATGGGTGAGGCCCAATCTGTTCGAATTAAAGTTGGGGCTGCCTGGGGCCCAAACCAGTTATGAGGAAAGGCCAGCCCAAACTGCCGACCTCCTCCCAGCGTAGCCCAGACAGAGAACGGTTTGCCCAAACCGCTAGCGGTCTTAGAGCATTAAATACGGAGTTGACTTGCATTAAATGCACGAGCGGCCGCCCACACAAACGTGGACGTGCACGTCCGGTCAGCCGGAATCCCCCACGACGGGGCGTCAGACCCTGCAGGTAGCCAGGCGGTGTCAATGATGATGCCTAACCAGCAGACCATGAGAGCCTGCTGATAGGCCGAGACAAAAGACATTCCCTGAAGGACTATATAAAGCCCCGAGGAATCGAGAGTCAGGTATGGAGAATTAACCCCTGACATACACAACTTTCATTCATCCTTCTCGATTAAGTTTGCTAACTTAACCTTCGGAGTGTGATCGGCCCACCTAGGGTCGACCCATTCTAACCCATTTGTCTTGCAGGAAGAAGTTTGGACCCATCCACTTTGGGCTTGAGAGCTCGGCCTAGCCTTCCCGAGAAATCCCACCTACAATTGGCGCCGTCTGTGGGAAGGCTTAGAAAAACCATGAGTCTAAACAACCGGGGACATAGGAAAGAAAACTACGACGGGAGAGGCTTCGGAGCCTCCTCCAGTAAAGACCAGACCAGTTCGGCGCACTGCCAATCTACACCAGTAGATCGGCAAAGAAGAATACTGAGGTCAGAGATACGAACGCCCGCTGAAAACCACCCGGAGACACAAAAGGGAATACGGAGGGATACGGGCTATGTCGAGGACAGAAACTTCCGCAGGAACCATCCTCGGAATTTGGCCCCGTCACCCTCCAGTGGGCGGGTCCCAAGCGAGGATACACTCCGTGCAGCAGAGAGGGAAATTCGGCGGCGCGGAGAAGAGATAGCCTACCTCACCTCACAGGTGCGGCCAATGAGGGAGGCATTCTCTGCCAGGAATGGGCATAGGAGAGATGGGTCCCCAGATCGAGAGTAGGTTGTTAGCGCCAGGGACAAACCAACACCACCGGTAAGAGGGAGTTACACCCCTAATACCGCGCGTTGCGTTAACAGGCGCACGGGTCGGCGAAGGGACAGGAGCGAAACCCCGCCGAACGACAGCCCAGCGGTGGAAGATCGGCGAAAGGAAGACTGGGAAAAGTGGTACAATGAAAAGCAGGAGGATAGAAGGCAGCAAACTAAGGAACGCACAGCCCATGACCTGATGAGAAAGGCCCTAGACCAGATTGCATCCACGCCATTCACTGAGGAGATTGAATCCCATCCAATTCCTCGAAAATTCACCCCACCAAAGTTCACCCTCTATGACGGAAAGTCTGACCCAATTAACCATGTTCGGCATTACAAACAGCTCATGGTAGTGTGGTGCAGCGACCAGATGCTGATGTGTCGGATCTTCCCCTCCAGCCTGGGGAGCGTGGCTTTACGGTGGTTCGACAAATTGCCACGAAAGTCCGTTTCAAGCTGGAGGCAACTGGCCGAGCTCTTCACAGCTCGTTTCATTGCAAACAGCTTACAGCCAAAAGAGGTTGACTTCTTGCTGACGTTGCGAAAGGAGGAAGGAGAAGGGTTGCGAGCATACGCCCGACGCTACTGGGAGGCTTATAACGAAATTGATGAGTGCAGCGAGCAGTTGGCTGTAACTCAGTTCAAGATCGGCCTTCCCAGGGAGCATCGCTTGCGACAGTCCTTAATGAAGAAACCAGCCCTCAACATACAGGAACTAATGCTGAGGATCGAGCGCTATGCGCGGCTGGACGAGGACGTACCCCAAGGGGAGACACCCAAGGTCGGCGCTGCAGCCGAAAAGACGAGTACGAAGGATGCCAAGAAGCCCCGATCAGAGGACATCAGCCGAGGAAAAAGAGTGCCTGATGGGGTCTACACAGTCTTTAAAGACCCCATCTATAAAATATTGCCCCAGATTCGTGATAAGCCCTTCTTCAAGTGGCCACCAAAGCTGGGGGGAGACCCTGCAACTAGGGACCAGAAGAGGTTCTGTTCCTACCACCGCGAGAAGGGGCACAAGACGGAGCAATGTCGGCATCTGAAAACCCATTTGGAAGACTTGGCCAAAGAGGGCCACCTTGACCAATTCATTGATCGGGAGAAGACTAAGGTCGAAGCCGAGCAGCCACGAGTGCAGGAAGCAGCCCAGAAGGAACTAGAAGTGAGGCCGGTTCGGGTAATCAACGTGCTGCACGGTTCGGCCGAATCAGGAACCATCGACCCACATAAGTACCGAGCCGAGATGCAGAAGGCTGCGCACCTAAGGGAAGTGATGCAGATACAATCACCCAGCAAGAAAGCCAAGGTCGGCAATGCCCATGCGTCCATCTCCTTCACCGACGAGGACCTCGCTGGAGTGCAGACCCCCCACAATGATGCCTTGGTTGTTACGTTAAGAATGGTGGACTGTGACGTTAGAAGATTGCTCATCGATCAAGGGAGTTCATCTGAAGTTATGTACTACAGCTTGTTCAAACAATTGGGACTCGAGGAGTCCGACCTCCAACCATCGCTTAGCCCATTGGTCGGCTTCAGCTCAGACCCAGTCTGGCCCATGGGTAAAGTAACGATTCCTGTGACGGCCGGAGGGATCACATTACAAACCGAATTCCTGGTGGTTAACATACCATCCCCCTACAATGCCATCATGGGACGAACCTGGTTGCACCTCATGAAGGCCGTCCCCTCCACCTACCATCAGCTGCTTCGGTTCCCGACCCCGGTGGGAGTTGGCGAGATAAGGGGAGACCAGGTGACTGCCAAACGGTGTTTCCTAACAGCATGTGCGACCAAGACAAGATCAGAGAAAGTACAAATGATGGAGCTGCATGAAGACACCCCCACCATAGATGATGTGGGACATACGCCCGAGAATAAAGCTGTGGAGGACCTGAAGAAGATATACATAGATCGGCAAGGGGAAAAATACTTCGTCATCGGCACCTCTTTGTCCAAACAAGAGGAAAAATCCCTCATTGAGTTACTGACGGACTTCCTGGAAGTATTCGCCTGGACCCCTTATGACATGCCTGGGATCGGCGCCGACGTTGCCTGTCATCGCCTTAATGTAAACCCAAATTGCCGACCTGTTATCCAAAAGGGGAGAAGGGCAGCTACCCAGCATGTGGACGCTGTCTTGGAGGAAACAGAGAAGCTTTTGGAAGCTGGAGCGATTCGGGAGATCAACTACCCAAGCTGGTTGTCAAACACCGTTGTAGTAAAAAAGAAGAACGGCAAATGGAGGGTCTGTGTAGACTTCACTGACCTCAACAGGGCGTGCCCCAAAGATCCATTCCCCCTGCCCAAAATTGACCAACTTGTGGATGCAACCGCCGGCTTTGGAAGGATGAGTTTCCTGGATGCCTACCGTGGATATCACCAGATCCCACTTCACCCCGATGACCAAGAGAAAACGGCCTTCATCACTCCAAGGGGTATTTACTGCTATAGAGTTATGCCCTTTAGCCTGAAGAACGTCGGAGCCACATATCAGCGACTGGTCACAAAGATGTTCAAGACGCAGCTCGGCAGAACTGTCGAGGTCTACATCGATGACATGATGGTAAAAAGCAAACTGAGCGACACCCATTTGGCGGACCTAAAGGAGTTACTCTGTATCCTGAAAGACTACAAAATGCGGCTGAACGCTTCAAAATGTGTCTTCGGGGTCGACTCAGGCAAGTTCCTGGGGTTCCTAGTCACGCATCGGGGTATTGAGATGGACCCCCGGCAGATTAGTGCAATCCAGAGCGTTCACGCTCCAAAGAATGCCAAAGAGGTTCAGAGATTGACAGGGATAGCCGCCGCACTCAACAGATTCATTAGCTGTTCATCGGACCGGTGCCGACCTTTCTTCCAGCTCCTAAAGAAACAGGAACGATTCGAGTGGACCCCTGAGTGTGATTCTGCCCTCGCCGATCTAAAAAACTACCTAACCAAACCACCCCTGCTCTTCACGCCTGTCCAGCACGAGGAGCTCTTCCTCTACCTTGCAATGTCAGACCATGCAGTCAGCGTGGTCCTACTCAGGCAAGAAAATCGGCAACAATTCCCAGTCTATTACGTCAACAAAACCCTTCTTGGAGCCGAGAGCAGGTATCTACCCCTGGAGAAGCTGACACTCGCACTGGTAGTCGCATCCCGAAAGTTGGTGCATTACTTCAGATCTCACACCATTAACGTCCTCACCAACCACCAGCTCAAACCCCTCCTAAGGAAAGCCGACTTTTCAGGAAGAATTGCAAAATGGGCCGTAGAGTTAGGGGAGTTTGACATCAAATTCCAACCTAGATCGGCAGTGAAGGGGCAGATTCTCGCAGATTTTATTGCCGAGTTCTCTGTCGAAATTACACCAGAAGCAGAAGAGACCCCAGCCACTGGCCAACCGCAACACGAAATCCCCCTGGATCTTTGGGAACAATTTGATCATTGGAAACTCTACGTGGACGGAGCTTCCAATGCCGGGGGGCAGGATCGGGCATCGTACTCGTTACACCAGATGGTCTAACCATCGAGCAAGCCATCAAGCTGGAATTCACTGCCTCCAACAATGAGTCAGAATACGAGGCCTTGCTCGCCGGAATACGTCAAGCCATTGAGCTTCGAATTTCCGAAATCGTTATATACTCGGACTCCTTATTTGTCGTAAATCAAATCACAGGGGAATACGTTGCAAAGAACGATAGAATGATACTGTACTTAGCAAAGGCCAAAGAACTGCTCAGCCAATTTAAAAACTACAAGCTTCGACAGATTAGCCGAGATAACAACTCACATGTCGATGCCTTGGCAACCCTGGCCACGTCTCTGAAATCTGGTTCGAGAAGGACGATCAACGTGGAAACTCTTGCCAATCCCAGCATTTTCCGCGAGGAGGAGGAAGCCTTAACAGCAGAGAAACTGGGACCATCATGGATGGACCCAATCATTTCTTACCTTGACACAGACAAGCTTCCAGACGATAAGGCTGAAGCTCGGCGAATCAAACATGCATCTCTCAGATATTGGCTGTCGCCAGGTAAGGAACTTTACAGACGTTCCTTTACAGGTCCTTATCTGCACTGTGTCCATCCGGACCAAGTACAGAGCGTCTTGTTCGAAATCCATGAAGGGATATGTGGAAGTCATGTCGGCGGAAGATCGGTCGCGCACCGAGCCATCTCACAGGGATACTGGTGGCCTTACATGCAGAAGGATGCAGCCCAGTACGTCCTGAAGTGCGACAAATGTCAGAGGTTTTCCCCCATTATCCACCAGCCAGCCGAAGATCTTGCTTCTATCACTAGTCCGTGGCCTTTCGCTCAGTGGGGACTGGACATTATCGGACCTTTGGCTCAGGCTTAAGGCAACAAAAGGTTTCTCATCATGGCCACCGATTACTTTACCAAATGGGTAGAAGCGGAACCTTTATCAAACATCAGGGAAATTGACGCCAAAAGGTTCGTATGGAAAAGCATTGTCACCAGATTCGGGTTGCCCCATGCCATCGTATCAGATAATGACACCCAGTTTGATGGTAACATCTTCAGATCATTTTGTGAAGGATTGGGGATCAGAAACTATTACTCAACACCAGCCTACCCCCAATGCAACGGACAAGCTGAAATTTCAAATAAAACCATGCTGAACGGAGTGAAGAAGCATCTTGAAAAAGCCAAGGGGAAGTGGACAGAAGAGCTACCCAATGTCTTGTGGTCCTACCGAACAACCCCAAGGAGGTCCACAGGAGAAACACCATTCTCCTTGGCATACGGGGTGGAGGCAATCATCCCCCTAGAGATCGGTCTACCAACTATCAGGTCGGCAGCATTTGACACCGATGTCAATGACCAAACAGTTGCAAGAGATCTGGATCTTGTCGAAGAAAGAAAGGAAACCGCTTTGATCAAGCTCACAGAGTATCAGCGACAGCTTAAACGCTCTTACAACAAGCGGGTCCGCCCAAGAAACTTTGCTTCAGGAGATCTGGTTTTACGAAAAGTATTGGGGGCAACCAAGAAGGCGGCAGATGGGAAGCTCGGCCCAAATTGGAAAGGCCCCTACAGGGTCACATCCCAGGTCGGCATCGGCGCGTACAGACTGGAAACCGTTGAAGAAGGGGGACCGTTGCCGCGACCCTGGAATGCGACCAACTTGAGGAAGTTCTACCAGTGATATGAAACTCCAAACACTGTAACAGTTCCCGAAATGTATAAAGCTCAGTTGAAGAATCAATGAAAACGAAGATTGTTCAAACGACTCTACTCTGACCATTCTGCCCAAAACTAAAACCAAGTGGAAAAACTTGGTCCTGTCCAAGTTGGGCAGGTCGGCCAAAGAAGGCCAAAACTAAAACCAAGTGTAAAAACTTGGTCCTGTCCAAGTTGGGCAGGTCGGCCAAAGAAGGCCAAAACTAAAACCAAGTGTAAAAACTTGGTCCTGTCCAAGTTGGGCAGGTCGGCCAAAGAAGGCCAAAACTAAAACCAAGTGTAAAAACTTGGTCCTATCCGAGTTAGGCAAGTCGGCCAAAGAAGGCCAAAACTAAAACCAAGTGTAAAAACTTGGTCCTGTCCAAGTTGGGCAGGTCGGCCAAAGAAGGCCAAAACTAAAACCAAGTGTAAAACTTGGTCCTGTCCAAGTTAGGCAGGTCGGCCAAAGAAGGCCAAAACGAAAACCAAGTGTAAAAACTTGGTCCTGTCCAAGTTGGGCAGGTCGGCCAAAGAAGGCCAAAACGAAAGCCGAGTGTCAATCCTGTCCAAACGGGACAGATCGGCCAAAAAAGGCTAAGGAAAGAAATTGAGTTTAAGCGACAAGAGATTCAGTAAGAAGCAACAAACGAGTTTTTCTCATTAAAAGGCATTGGTGGTTACAAAAATGGAGAAAGAGAAAGAAAAGCTACGCCGACTTCTCCCCTGGCTCTACAGTTACCCCTTGTGAAATCTTTACCACATCCTCCGTGGGTACAGCTGCGGTCTTCAAACTTTCAAGCTTCTCCTTCTCAGCAGCAGCTGCTTCGGCCGCTTCTTTTAACTTAAGCTCCCGTGCGTATTGGGCATTGGCCAGGACTTTCTTCAGACAGACGACGTCGTCCTCGGTAGTATCAAAGTAGTCCGGGCAAAGACCCCACACGTCGGAGGCCTTATCCAACTCTGCCACGATAAGGGCACCATTCCAACCCTGTCGGAAAATGGTGCGACTGAGGTCCATCATCTCTTCAGCCAAATTCTTGGCTCCCCTCTCTTCACCCCGCTTCAATATGGCCTCCTCCCCCACCTTCAGCTTGGCCACTTCAGCCTTAAGGGTCTCCACCTCCTCGTTGGCCTTGTGCAGATCCACGGACTACACGTCAAACTTTTTCTCGAGGTCGACAAGATCCCTATCCCTCTTCTCAAAGTCGGCCTTCGTCAGCAACAACTCGGTGGAAGCCTGCTCGGCTTGTTTCCTGAAAGTAATCCGCTCCTTATTTGCTTCAATCCACTCGAGCTTCAGACGGCCGTGCTCTTCAATGAGTTGCTGATGAACCTCGGCAAGCTTTTGGAAGCGTGTCATCGCCTCCAAGGAATTTAGGCAGCCCTACACAAATCGAAGAAGGTCGTTGTTAGGGCGAGTGTCTAAAAGGACAGTAGTCATCGAAAAGTCAGAGCTGTCTTACCAGTATGGAATCATGGAAAGCGCCCATGAAAACGGCCGAGTCGCTTGCTTTGCCCAGCTTCGCTACGTCCTTTTTCTGAAGGACGCTTTTCAACACACCAAAAGCGACCTCGGGCTGATCGATCATAGAATCTGCTGTCGTCATTGGACGGCCCAGAATGTCCGGAGTGATGGTCACAGTCTCGCCGACCTCATCCACCGTGGCTTTGCCTTTCTGCTTCTTGGGCGCTGGTGTTGGAGTGACATCGGGCCTCCTCTTTCTTTGTTGCCGTGTCTCCGGCCTCTGTTGCACTGGTGTGGCCTCCTCCACGGGTGCTGCCACCAGCTCGGCTGGGGGAGTTTCGGCAGGAGTGGGAGTGGCCGACCTCAGCGGCTGTCTCACCAGAGCAAACATTCTTTCCTTGAGACTCATGCCGTCCATCTCGTTGGGTGATGGGCTCGAATCACTCGTTCGGGTGGGAATCTCAACTCGGCGGTCGAGTACGGTGTATGGTGATGAAGTGGACGCCGAACTGTGTGATTTGGTTCGCTCTTCTTGCCGTTCTTCGCCAAGCGATGCAGATGGTGGAGCAACCGCAACTGTCACGCCTGTAGGGATGCGCGCCCTCTCGATCGCTATGCTAGTAGGGATTTCCTCAAAGTCCCCTTCGGCACCTTCGTCCGCCAATCTTGCTAGTACACTCGGGGGGACTCCGGTCTCGGCAGTAAAAGTCGAGTATCGTAGCGGATAGGAGAGCAAGATATGTGCTGCCCGAGCTATGTATCGTAGCCGACCTTCACCAACGTAGTTCAAGACCTCGTTGAGGTCGTCAGAGTTAACCAACCAATCACGAGCTTTCGACCGCTTCCTTGTGTCTGCAAAAAGTTCGAAAGTTAGTATAAATGCGGACTGAAACTTAAACTGATACACAGTCTGAGAAGATCGGCATCAAACCTAGTTCAACGGGCTTCCTAGGGCACCGAATCGCCGGTCTATCTTTCTCGGGAACATTGCTGAACTCCCATGGACCAGTTACCCAAACCCTTACATCATCAACGCCCTTCCCTGAGGAAGGCAGACACTTCACTAACTCTAAGGACTTCTTTACTACCCGGAGGTAAACCTTGTAACTACCTCCGACTTTGCAAAGGGTGTAACAGTAGTCCAGTTCGGCAAGGCCTAGGTTCACCCCCAGTCGCCGATTTATTTCAAGCATACCAAAGAAGATCCTATACACATTTGACGCTAACTGGGAAGGTGACACATTACTCTTTACTATGAACTTGTGAAGAAGGGGGTGGAGGGGAAACCTGAGCCCCCCTTCGACGATGGCGATGACCGGGAATGGCACTCCCTTTTCGGTCTCGACCATACGGAAGTCATCAGGGTCGACCAGCTCTAAATTGATCTCGTCTAGGATTTCGAACCTGGCCCTGAACGAAGCAAGGGCCGACAGACCATCTAACATTTTACGAAGATGGGATGCCATCGGGGGGCAATCGTCAACACATAGAAAGTACAGTGAAGAGCGAAAGAGTTGCGGGCTCGAAGGACACTTACAGTGTTGGGTGCCAAAACAGCCGACGCACTCGTGATTCAAGAGGCAGGGAAGTAAAAAAAGAGCAAGTGTTTTCCCAAGACCAATTAGGGCGTCGTCCTTTTATACACGCCAGAGCCGTCGGTTCATACGCGGGAAAACGGCGTTAATCATGACGCTCTGCCAAAGCGTCACGTCGGCCGTCGATTCGTTAACGCCTCATCAATAGATTTTTTAAATCCCCGCCGTTTGTGCGGTTGGGTGACCGTTACAACCCTTGGCTGTTTCAGAAGCTGAATCGACACAAGGGCTGGGGGCCAATTGTGGGGAAATAACCCCCGGCCCAACCCAATGGGTGAGGCCTAATCTGTTCGAATTAAAGTTGGGGCTGCCTGGGGCCCAAACCAGTTATGAGGAAAGGCCAGCCCAAACTGCCGACCTCCTCCCAACGTAGCCCAGACAGCGAACGGTTTGCCCAAACCGCTAGCGGTCTTAGAGCATTAAATACGGAGTTGACTTGCATTAAATGCACGAGCGGCCGCCCACACAAACGTGGACGTGCACGTCCGGTCAGCCGGAATCCCCCACGACGGTGCGCCAGATCCTGCAGGTAGCCAGGCGGCGTCAATGATAATGCCTAACCAGCAGACCATGAGAGCCTGCTGATAGGCCGAGACAAAAGACATTCCCTGAAGGACTATATAAAGCCCCGAGGAATCGAGAGCCAGGTATGGAGAATTAACCCCTGACATACACAACTTTCATTCATCCTTCTCGATTAAGTTTGCTAACTTAACCTTCGGAGTGTGATCGGCCCACCTAGGGTCGACCCATTCTAACCCATTTGTCTTGCAGGAAGAAGTTTGGACTCATCCACTTTGGGCTTGAGAGCTCAGCCCAGCCTTCCCTAGAAATCCCACCTACAGTTAGTGTTACTTTAGGAATGTGAAACATTTAATATGATTTCCAAAGTCCATATTAGGGTTTCGAACCCTAAACATCCTTTTCAAAACTCTAGTTGTCATGATCACTATTTTGTTTTCTAAATTACATATTAAAACGCCTTTCCAAAAATTAGTCTAAGAGTTGTTTTCTTGAAGCCTAGGTAGGAACCCTAATTTTTAGAAGCCCTCTTTTATCCCATAAACCTCATTTTGCATATTTGCATTCATTACATTTCAAGTTGCATTAAAATAATTTTCAAACCCCTTATTGTATTTGATTTTCTAAAAGTGCACAACTCTCTTGACTTGTTTTCCAAAAAGTGTCACATAAAGTCATATGTTTTTTTACATAAAATCATGAAGATTTTGCTTATGAAATCATAAAGATTTTCACACAAAATCATATAGATTTTCCAAATAAAATCATAAAGATTTTCAAATAGAATCATAAAGATTTTTGCATATAAAATCATAAAGATTTTGCATATGAAATCGTAAAGATTTTGCACATAAAATCATATCTTTTAGACTTTTCATTTCAAGTGCATGCATAAAGCTACCCTCCAAACCCTAGTTGGTCTAACCCTAGGTTAACCAAACCCTAGGTGGTCCAATCCTAGGTCAACTTAACCCTAATTGGTCTAACCCTAGGTCAACCAAACCCTAGGTGGTCCAACTCTAGGTCAACCTAACCCCAGTTGGTCTAACCATATTCTAACCCTAGGTCAACCTAACCCTAGTTGGTTTAACCTTAAGTCAACCAAACCTTAGGTGGTCCAACTCTAGGTCAACCTAACTTACTAGAGGCCAACCCTAGGTGGTTCAACCCTAGGTCAACCTAACCTTAGTTTGTCCAACCCTAGGTTAACCTAACCCTAGGTGGTCCAACCCTAGGTTACCTTAACCCTAGTTTACCCAATTAAGGTTAGATGGCTTCAAAACTCAACTCTAAACCTCTTTTCAAACCATCTTTTCAACTCAAATAATCTTTTTAAGACATGTTTTCAAAAACCTTTTACTACTTTGAGTTTTTAAAAACTCTAATCCAAAAGTCTTTTCAAGATACTCCTACTCCACTCAAAAATGTTTTCAATACCTTCTCAATCGTGTCCCAATTCCAAATGGTTATACACTTGCCATCTCCAAAACCTTTTTCAAAATACTCTCAAAAGCTCACAACCCTAAGGTAATCCTAACCCTTCCTTGGTTAGGGTTGCCAAAGGAAAGTGGTACATAAAGTGTAACCTATATGGTTCATATTAGGGTTCAAAGCCCTAAGTGTTTTCTAAAAACCTCTTTCAAAACCAACATTTAAACATCACATTCTTGGAACCATTCTATGTTTTCCATGGTTAGAGTGATCCAAGGTCAAGTGAGAAATTCAAGCAAGGGTTCTAATACCTTAAAGTCATCAAAAATCTCTAAGAGAAGTTCCTAACCCCTTTTCCAAAAAGTGTTTTAAAAAACTTTCAAATTCTCTTTTCCAAAGCTTCTCAAGACGTCAATGAGTCTCTTCAGAAATTTAAAAACTTTCTAAAGACCCCATTGTGTCTATTTTCAATCGAACTCTTGTCCGAACTATGATTGACCTAGTTCTCACTAAATGAGATACGTAGACAACCTTTAAATAGGTGCAGTCATAACCCCTTTTCAAAATCAAAATACATTTTCCAAACTTTCATTCCAAACTCTTGTCAAAAGACTCAAAACTTGCATCATCCATCATTCATCCCAAAAGTGATGACCAAACTCTTCTTCAAAATCTATTTAAGTGGATAAAGTGGACATTAAATAACCAGAGATTCAAGTGAGTGAATCTAGGGTGAATAGACATGTAAGTACCGAAAGGGCAGAGTAGAGTGATGATCTTAGAATATCTTTCCTGCACGTAACTAACCCTTGGATCATAGATTTCTATTTCAAAGACCAAAATTGAAGTCATTTTTCAAAAGGGCTTAAAACATTTTCAAAGGTTAACAAACAATTCTATTTTCCAAAACACCTCTCAAGAGGACATTTTCAAAAACCTAAGTTTGATCTTCGAATTACACTTAGTTTTAGATGACCTAGCACATTTTTAACTATGTTAGGTAGCGACTCCAAAACTTTTTCAAAAAACTCTTAATCAAGCCAAAATTTCAAGCTCAAACCTCCATTGTACTTGTTCTTCTAGGAGGGTAAGTTCTAACAGAGAGAATACCATATTTTTTTCGAGCTAAGAGAGCTTCAGTAAAAATCGAGTCACGAGTCACGACAAAATGGAATAAGGGCATAACCAATCCATACCCCGCCATTTAAGGATGCTGCTCCATACAAGCCAAGGAACTTTGCATTTCAGGAGGAGATGATCAGAATCTTCCAACTTATCTTTATAAAACTCACATAAGGCACTTGCATCCTGCTAAATTATTTTCCTTCTCAAAAGGAAAGCCCTTGTTTTCACCTTTTCCTAGACTGTAAGCACCCCATTTTTACCCGTTCGGCAATCTCCGGCCTGACCAAACTCTCTTTTAAAACTCAGTAAGCACATTTAAGCCAAAATCAACTTTTAAACCCCTATCCAATTAGTCAACCGCTTCTCAAGCCAGCTGGGCCCAATAGAGGCCTAATAACCAAACTTGCCCCTTGGACCTCCAAGCACGTTTTGAGAAAGTTCAAAATCCCTCAAAACGGTAAGTCCACCTTTCCAAAGTGTTACTAAGCAGATAGGCGTACTCCACATGCCATTTTGTCGAACTTCGGTCCCATTTCGGCTAACTCCAGTCAAAATGACCATTTTACCCCTTGGCAACCCAAATGCACCCCAAAAACTACACCGATCCTAGAATATTGAACGGTGGGTCTTGTCATACACCCTTGTTTAATCTAAGGAGGACCTTACGACACTAAACACCCACGACTCGATAAAAGTTCCCTAAAGCGTCTCACAAATACTCCGCCAAAATTGACTTTTTTCCCAATTCCCTGGTTATAACACACCATCAAATAACTTAACAAATGTGTAAATCAGGGAATTTCTGAAAGCTCGTTCACAGGTCTTCCCATCGATACGACTCGACCTGAGAGATCACTTCTCGAAGCTCTTCATCGCATAGCTTGAACACTGCCATTTTCAGCAACCCCTGGAGCGTCTGTGAGACGTTCTGCCAAGATTGACTTTTTTTCCAATTCCCTGATTATAACGCATCGTCAAATGACTTGAGAAATGCATAAATTAGAAAATCCCTGAAAGTATTTTCAGAGTATTTTTCATCGGTACGGTTCGATCGGAAATGTCGCTTCTCAAAGGCCCCGATCATGCGACACAAAAATAGCCACTTTCAAACTCCCACGGAGCGTATCACAGACGTTCCACAGAGATGCAATTTTATGCACACTTCCCGAGACGATATCTCACACTTCCGAACACTATTTGAACTTTTTGAAAACACAAAAGGTCATGAAAAACCCTAGGAGAACACCTTGGGTGCAACCGATTCCTCTAAAACCTTTCCGGTTAACTCAATTATCGAGGCAAAGTTTAAACAATTACTCCGGTAGTGGAGCGTATGCTACATGCATCCATATTTTGATCAAATCGACTAAAGTTTGATCAACCGTCAGGATTTAGCCAGTACAATGGGTGCCACGTGGCATTCTGGCAATGAAATAGTACTGGCGCATATGCTACATGCACCAGGGCAAAATTTGCCCTGGCGCATGTAGTACATCTGCCAAGCCTCTCCCAGGTTGCCTATAAATACAGACCTCCCCTTTTGCATATGGGGGAATCGAAAATTGACGTGAATTTATACTGAAACTGCTCCAAAATCTCGAATTTCTATATACATCCCACTCCTCTAGCACTTAGGCTAGATTCCACATCCCCTTAACCAATACACTTCACCTACATAGCCATACACACCATAGAACTCCACTTTCCAGCCCCTCAAGCACACTTAAAAGCCTCTTACCTCAAGTCCAAGCATCCATAGAAGATTGTAAGGGTATTGAAGGCAAAATGTGATATTCCTTTTACATTTTCGTCTTCCCCCGCTCCTCTCTTCTCCCTCCTAGCCTACTTAGGCTATTCTTCATTTTAATCCCCATCTTCTACCTCCCTTTCTTGCATGCTTGAAGCAAGAGGGCTTTTAGTTCATGCCTAGAGGAAAGTTAGTGGGAGCCACTGTGTAGGGAAATCTCTCACTAGCCTACTTTAAGATAGTATGGCCTAGGAGCCCCATGATTATATGGTGTAGCCTAAAGCCTTGTATGTATTCATGACCCCCCTTGCATTTTGCTATCTTAATCATGTCTTGTGTGCTTGGCTTTATTTTCATGTTTGTAACCATGTTCTACAAATTTTGCATTATTCTTATTTTCATGCCATTTTCAAGCTCCATATTTCGTTCAAAAGAGTTCTAAGAGTTGGTCCCTTAAAGTTTAGGATGAGACCTTAGAAATCATGTATTAGAAAATCCCCTATTAACCCTTAACTCTCACTTTTGCATCATTACATTCCAACTTGCATGAAAATGGTTTTCAAGCTCTCTACTTCCCAAGGTTTCCATTCTTTCGAGTTTAGTGGTTGAAATGGCCCATGGAACCCTCTCTTGAGTGGTTTCCCTTTTATATTGGCTATAGGAGCCCTAAACTGTTAGAATGATTCCCTTCTCTTTCTCTTTTTGCACACCAGAGGTTTTCAAACTCTTTGATTTCTAAGGTTTTCATTCTCTCAAGTTTAGTGGTTAGAATGGCTCCATAGAACCCTCTCTTAAGTGGTCTTCCTTTGCATTAGTCATAGGAACCTTAATTTGTTGGAATGGTTTCCTTTAAAAATGGTTTTCAAAACCTTTTTGTTAAAAATGGTTTTCAAAGATTTATTCTCTCCATCTTTTCATTAAAAATGGTTTTTCAAAAGTCGTTATCATTATGTTGACTTTTGAAATCTCCACTCTTGCCAAGACAAATGTTATAATGACCATAAGAAAACCTTCTTTGGAATGATTTTCAAGCACCAACCGTATAAACCATACTCTTTGGCTAGAGTTAAATTTTCATGGAAACGATCTTCAAAAGGGTTGTCTACCAAAGTCCTTTACATAACATAATTTGTTTTCTAAAACTTTTTTAAAAAATGCATAAAACCACTTTCCAAAACCATCTTTCAATCCCACGCTAGGTTAACTTGACCCTAGTTGTCCGACCCTAGGTTAACTTGACCCTAGTTGTCCAACCCTAGATTAACTTAACCTTAGTTATCCAACCCTAGGTTAATCTAACCTAAGTTAGTTAACCCTAGGTCACCTTAACCTTAGATTAATCCAACCTTAGTTAGTTAACCTTAGACCACCTTGACCCTAGGTTAACCTAATCCAAGTTAGTCAACCTTAGGTCATCCATAACCTTAGGCCAACCTATCTCGATTAGTATATTTCAATGTTCCAACTCATGAACCCCTTTTTAAAGGTTCTCCTTATTTAAAACTACTCCCATAACTCATTTTCCAAATCCTCCTACTACCTTGAGATTTCAAAAACCAACTCCATAACCTTTCCAAATACTCCCACACTCTATCCTTAAAATGTTTTCAAAGAGCTCACGACCCTAAGGTGTTCCTAACCCTTCTATGGTTAAGGATTCCAAAGGAAAGTGATACATTAAGAACAACCTCCAAGATTGTCCATATTAGAATTACAAAGTCTTAGATGTTTTCAAAAACCCTTTTAAAAAACTTTTCAAAGACCAATTTATTAGAGCTCTTCAAAATCATACCTCCAAGGTTTTCAAAATGAAACTTCAAGACACTTTCAAAACTCTCTTGAGTTATTTCAAAAGCACTTCAAAAAAACACCCTTAAGTTGTTCCAAATGCGTTTCAAAATATTTCAAAACCCGTTTTTTCAAAAGTTTCAAAGTTCTATTTCAAAACACTCCAACATCCGATTCCAAATCAAAACCCTCAAGTTCTCTTTTTCAAAAGACCTCAAAGTGTCTTCAAAACTTTCCAAAGGCCCTAATGCGCCTATTTTCTATCGGGCTCTTGCCCGAACTACGAATGACCTGATTCTTGCCAAATGAGACACGTAGGCAATCTAAAATGGCTCAATCATAACTTCCATTTCATCTCCAGTCCCTTTTTAAAATGTTTCTATCTCAAACCCCTTCAAACTCCCATGTTTTCAAATTTCTTTCAAAACTTGCATCATGCATTATTCATTCGAAAAGTGATGGCTAAACCCCCTTTTCAAAATTCTAAAATGGACATTAAGTGGACAATGGTAACCAGTTATTTTAGTGAGTGAACAAAAGGATGATTAAGACATGCAGGTACCGAAAGGGCGGGGTAGGTTGATGATCTTAGGATATCTTCCCTACACGTAACCAACTCCCAGACCATAAATTTCTGTTTTCGAAAGACCAAAATGGGATTATTTTCCAAAAGGGCTTAAGTCATTCCAAAGGTTACCAAACAACTTATTTTCTTAAAAACCCTCTCTTGAGGGAGCTTTCAAAATCTTTTCCAAAAATCCTAAATTTAATCTTTAGATTAATACTTAGTTTTAGGTGCTCTAACTCACCTTAATCAAGTTAGGTGACGACTCCTATTTTCTAAAAAGCCCTTTCACCAAATCAATTTCCAATTCAAACCTAGTCGCAGTTATCTTTTTAGGAGGATAAGTTCTAATGACAGAGTTCCGTGCTTTTGTCTCCTAGCCGAAAGGAGTTGGACCCAAAAATTGGGGCACGACAGCTAGCTACTCCGCTGGGAATTACTTTGAGGGTTAAGCCATTGACATGTCCCTTCACCCTTCACTCACCCAGAATCTTCGATTACTTTGTCCAGTTTTATCCACTTTTCAAATTTTTCTAAGTTTCCAAAACAAGTCTTATTTTCCAAAATGATTTTCAAATGAGGGTCATCACTTGCAGTCATTGCTTACATTCATGCTTTTGCATTGACCATCCATTTTACCCTGCATCGAGTTTTTCAAAAAGTTACTAACTCTTTGCATTTGTCTTTTGTAGGTGGTCACATTTTATTTCATGTCTTATTTATTGCCATGTATGTGAATGAATGAACAGGATGTGATGTGTGTTATTGGGTCCTTTCCTTCATTTTTGAAAACTCCACACACACTTGGTGCGCTCACTTGTATTTGCATCTTGCATATATTATTTGGTTACTACCCTTCTAGATAAAAGGAGAACAATATATTGACTATGGATGGATGTTGTGTTAATTTCTCAGCCTACGGTCTCTTGATAGTTCTCTCACTTGAACTACCAACCAAAGATGGAGTTCACCCTTTCGGGGGTAGACGCCGGAGGTTTGAAGGTTTGGGAACTGAGCCTTTTTAGGAAACATTAGTAAACCCTCAACCTCATACTCATGTAGCACCCTATGCATAGTCGAACCTCTGCCGGAATTAGGATACACGCGTCAATTTCAAAACCAAGGAGGAAAGGGTGACCGTTTTATTTTTCTTTATATATTCTGATTAATTCATGCTATTATGCTATTTAATTCTTGCCATTTTTATGTATATGCATCATAACTATTCAAGCATCGAAATTCATTTCAAGGCAAGAGTGCCCAAAATAACTCAAGCCATTACATCTTCATGCATCCAATCAGCTCCTAGAGAAAGGCCCAAAGACCTTCTCTCTCAAATCAAGCTAACCCAAAAACTCCTAAGGGTACCAAGAAACCTTAAGGATTCATGGCATGCATCAAAGTCATCTCATAAAGAGGGGCCTAATCCTTCTTCGCTCATGGAGATAGGGTTGCTAAGAAGATGAAGGGGCAATTCAATATTAAGGTTTCTCGCCAACTTCCATCAAAGAAGGCGAATCCGAAGACTCAAGAGTAGTTTAGGATCACACGATATAAATATAGAATAAGCGGAAGTCTCAAGGAAAATGTTCTCCTTCCCCTTCAAATGTACTTTCAATTCCATATACAAAAAAAAAAGAATCAAATTTAATAAAACTGTCCTACCTACTTTCATCGAATGAATGCATGAATGTATAAATGAATGAATGAATATGCTCGCACAGGTATGGTATTGCACACAGGGGCAACCCCCTATCTCCAAAAGTGAGCCAACACATCATGCTCAGTCCCCCTCGAATAGCAGAGGCACCCCTACGACATGCATTGCATAAAAACTTTCAAGTTAAAGTACTAACTTTTCTCTTTTCCTTGTTTTTCACTCCCTCATTTCAAAGAAAGAAAAGAAGGGATAAAGCCCACGCTTGCAGAGAACTCCCCTGTATAGGTCGCCATCCTAGAAGGAAGCAGTTACTCGTTTCGGAACATATAGCATCCATGGAGTCATTCAATATGCCACCAAGTTCGGCCTTTAAGCAAGGCCAGGCTCAGCTACTGGAAGAAATAAGATGACTTGGGAGTAGGATGACCAAAATAGAAACAATAGTCTCTTTGCTCCTATCTCATGCAAGTACAACACTCAATGAGCAGGCAGAAGCTCTTCAGGTCCAAATGCATAAAGAACATATTGTCCTCCAAAACCTCATCGATTTCCAATCCATTGAACCAGCCATTATTATGCCAGAACCTAATCCTCGGCCTTCAAAAATATCTAGGACACCCTTTCAACCTGAGAGAGCTAGCTGGAGAAATCGAGTTTTTACTAAACTTGCTTGCACACAAACCACAGCTTATTACGACCTCTTAGTAGTAAGACACTTAAAGCCTATACCCTCTCAGCCTTTGCCCAATCCCTTACCACCCAACTTCAACTCAGCAACAACTTGCGAATATCATTCAGGTGGCCAAGGTCATGACACTGAGGAATGCTTCTCTCTAAGGCATAAAATTTAGGACTTAATTGACTCAAAAGTTATTAGCACACAAGAAGCCAACCTAACTCCTGTCTCTTCCTACCCATTATCGGACTACACCATCAATTTTATCACGGGAGATGAGGCTGATCTAGATAGTCCCGGCAAAGGAAATGATAACATTAAGAAGCTGCAAGTCCTGAGGGGTAGCCGGGGCACCGCGTCTAAAGAAAAAAAGGAAAAGAAAAAAGTGATCCACCACTACACCATCACTACTAACGCCCTGAATGCCGCAGACAGCAACTCGATTGGCCTTGTGCAACCTAATGAGGCAACTGGCAAGTGGAGCGTGTAATTCTGAAGCCTGTTTGAGTGGCTTATCAATTCAAAAAAAAAAAAAGGGATGTTTTCTGTATTCATCCACTTTCCTTCCTATCTCTTACTTTTCATGTCCTTATTCCTGTCTTATGCTTATGTTTTCAATTAAGGTTATGCCATGTAAAAATAAATAAAATAAAAATAAAGGGCTCTAGTTCATTCCCTTTGACTCATACTCTTGTGAATAATGATTGTTTTTAAGGATCCTTCCCTAATCTGTAATGACTTGGCTTAAAGGATAGGATAGCATGGACAACCCATTCAACGAAGATTAAAACCTTTGAGAGAAATATAAAGAGTGAAAGAGATGAGGAAGATAGACTCAACAAAAAAATGCAGAGCTTATTAAAGAGACGACACTTGAATAATATCCTAGCTAAGTGATGGATAGCTGAGCTCCCAAAATGAAGAGAAGCCATCGTTCAATCCTTCCAAATGGAATAAATACTTCCCTTTGCTCAGCCCATTAGAGCCGTAAGTGATTTCCATTCAGATATCCCCAAACCAAGAACCATCTCCCAGATTGGGGTAAGCATATAATGGTTGATTTGATAGAAAGTACAGGGATTTATTTAGAAATATTGTCTAAATTTTGTTAAAAAGCTTTGTGGACTAAGCAATTTAATTTGAAATGAAGAGAGACCATCGATTCTACTACCATATAGTTAGAGACAACCCTTTGCAAAGCTCACTTAAGCCAGTCACATCCTTTGAAAAAAATATATACCGACCTGATGATCATCGCCCACACTGGGTTAAGGCAAAAACCATAAACAAGAACTAATGAGCAATGAAGATGGTGATTCCCAAGAGGATATGACAGCAGCGACATATCTAAGAACAAGCTTAACAGCAAGTTTTTGGTGTAAAGAAGAGTCTCAGATGACACACAAAAAAAAAAAAAAAACAAAACAAAACAAAACAAAACAAAAAAAAAAAAAAAAAACAAAAACAAAAACAAAAAAAAAGAGAAAAGATAATGTCATCCCAAAATACGAATGAAAACGTCAGCACCCCCAAAAGTAGACAAAGGAACAAGTTTCTATGAAAAAGCTCTAATTAGAAGGGAGAAAAAAAGTCCAAAAGAACAAAAAGGGTAAGAAGGAAAGAAGGGAGAAGGAAATAGAAGTTAAAATTGTCAAAGGCGATCATGGGTCTTTTGGAACCCCATAAATGATAATGTTTGAGCCTGTATATCCCTTTGTTCATAAACCCCTTAACCTAGCCTACATTACAGTTCAAATTAAAGTCCTTTCAAATCAAAGAAAATTGCTTAGTCCAAATAAGCCCAAACAATAGGAAGACCAGTTTAAAAAAAAAAAAAAGAATGAGTAAGAATACAGGGGCAATGTCATGTTCCAAGGGGTGCTCAGATGGTTTTGGTTTAAACAACCCACTAAAATAAAATCTTTGAGACTAAATATCCATTCATTTCTTACAACCCCTAAACTCGGCCTACATTACGGTCCTAAAAGAAGTCTTCTCGGATTGAGAGATAAGCTGTTTATCACTCTGCAAAGGGCAAACAAATTATCACTCAAACAATAGTGAAATATGAAGATCTAAGAGAGAAAACCAAGTGAGGATAGAAAATTCCCAAACAGTAACCTCACAAAAAATAGGGATAAGATAGTAGCAACCCAAAATATTAAGATCCCCTGAGAATGGTGCACATGCTATCACACCCTAACAAGAATGGGACAAAACCAAAGGGGCAAGATCCTAGAAGGGAAGCAGAATCCTGAGAGTATGGGCCCTGGGGCAATCCTAGGGCATTCTTTATAAATAACATGTATTCACTCAGTACTTGTGCATTCATGACATGTATAACCTGTTCATCCATGTAATTCTTATGTAGTTCAATTCTATTCGTGTATTCATCAAAAAGTATGATATGCATTCATTTTCATTTACATGCATTCATCAAAAAGCATGACATGCATTCAAAATCCATCTCTATACATTCATCAAAAAGTATGATATGCATTCCTGTATGTGCATTCATCAAAAAGTGTGATATGCATTCAAAATCTATCTCTATATATTCATTAAAAAGTATGATATGCATTCAAAATCCATCTTTGTGCATTCATCAAAAAGTATGATATGTATTCATTTTTATTTATGTGCATTCATCAAAAAGTATGACATACATTCAAAATTCATCTATATGCATTCATCAAAAAGTATTATATGCATTCATGTATGCGCATTCATCAAAAAGTATGGCATGCACTCAGTTCCTCATGTACCAACCTGTGCATTCATTCAAAAGTATGATGTGCATTCATTTTAACCTGTGGTGGACTTATATAGTATATACCAAACGACTTGTCTAACAAAATACACTGACAAGTGTTTAGGTGATTAAAAAAAAAAAGGTGTCCCGAAGCAGAAGCACAATATCCCAGAAGGTCTGTCGACCAGAATCCAAACGCTCTGCAAAAGAAATGGCGTACACCCCTGTCGTGCCCCGGTTTTTAGGTCCAAGTCCTTTCGACTTGGAGACAAAGTATGAAACTCTGTCATTAAAACTCATCCTCCTAGAAGGATAAATGCGACTAGGTTTGAATTTGAAATTGATTTGTTTAAGGGCTTTTTAGAAAAATAGGAGTCGCCACCTAACTTGATTAATGTGAGTTAGGGCACCTAAAACTAAATATTAATCCGAAGATTAAACTTAGGGTTTTCGAAAAATATTTTGAAAACTCCCTCAAGAGAGGGTTTTTACGAATATAGGTTGTTTGGCAACCTTTGGAAAAATTTAAATCCTTCTTTAAAAATAATTTCATTTTGGTCTTTTCGAAAATAGAAATTTATGGTTCGGAGGTTGGTTACGTGTAGGGAAGATATCCTAAGATCATCACCATACATCACCCTTTCAGTACCTACATGTCTAATCATCCTTTGTTCACTCACTAGAATAACTGGTTACCATTATCCACTTAACATCCACTTTAAAATTTAGAAAACGGGTTTTAGTCATCACTTTTAGGATGAATGATACATGATGCAAGTTTTTGGAAGAAGTTTGGAAAATATGGGAGTTTTGAAAGAGTTTAGAATAGAAATTTTGAATTGATAGAAACTTTTCAAAAAGGGACTGGAGTTGAAATGGAAGTTATGATCGCACTATTTTAGGTTGCCTATGTATCTCATTTGGCGAGAATCAGATCATTCGTAGTTCGGGCAAGAGCCTGATGAAAAATAGGCGCATTAGGGCCTTTGGAAAGTTTTGAAGACACTTTAGGGTCTTAGGAAAAGTTTGAAGACACTTTGTGGTCTTTGAAAAGAGAGAACTTGAGAGTTTTGATTTGAAATCAAATAGTGGAGTGTTTTGAAATAGGACTTTGAAACTCTCGAAATAGGGTTTTGAAGTGTTTTGAAATATTTTTAGAACAACTCAAGAGAGTTTTGAAAATGTTTTGAAAACCTTGGATGTATGATTTTAGAATGTTGTAGTAAATTGGTTTTTGAAAAGTTCTTGAAAGTGGTTTTTGAAAATGCCTAGGACTTTGGAATTCTAATATGGACAACCTTAGAGGTTGTTCTTAATATATCACCTTCCTTTGGAATCCTTAACCATGAAAGGGGTAGGACACCTTAGGATTGTGAGTTATTAAAAGCGTTTTTAAAGGTAGAGTGTAGAAGTGTTTGGAAAGGTTATGGAGTCGGTTTTTGAAATCTTAAGAGAGTAGAAGGTTTTGAAAAAATAAGCTATGAGAGTAGTTTTAAATAGGAAGAACCTTTAAAAAGAGGTTCATGAGTTAGGATCTTAAAGTATACTAACCTAGGTTGGATTGGCCTAAGGCTATGGGTGACCTATGGTAGACTTACTTGGGTTAGGTCAACCTAGGGTTGAACAATTAGGGTCAAGTTAACCTAGGGTTGGACAATTAAGATCAAGTTAACTTAGGGTTGGACAATTAAGATCAAGTTAACCTAGGGTTGGACCACTAGGGTCAAGTTAACCTAGGGTTGGGCAACTAGGGTCAAGTTAACTTAGGGTTGGACAACCAAGGTCAAATTAACCTAGGGTCGGACAACCAAGGTCAAGTTAACCTAGGGTTGGACAACTAGGGTCAAGTTAACCTAGGGTTGGATTGGAAGATGGCTTTATGCATTTTCAAAAAGAGTTTTAGAAAACAAATAATGTTATGTAAAGGACTTTGGTAGACAACCCCTTTGAAGATCATTTTCATAAAAATTTGACTCTAACCATGAGTATGGTTTATATGGTAGGTGCTTGAAAACCATTTCAAAAAAGGTTTTCTTAGGGCCATTATAACCTTTATCTTGGCAAGAGTGGGGATTTCAAGAGTCAACATAATGATAACGACTTTTGAAAAACTATTTTTAAAGCAAAGATGGAGAGAATAAATCTTTGAAAACCATTTTTAAGAAAAAGGTTTTGAAAATCATTTTTAAAGGAAACCAGTCTAACAAATTAGGGTTCATATGGCCAATGAAAAGGTAAACTACTCAAGAGAGGGTTCCATGGGGCCATTCCAACCGCTAAACTTGAGAGAATGGAAACCTTAAAAATTAAAGAGTTTGAAAACCACTTGCGTGCAAGAATAAAAAGAAAAGAGAATCATTCTAACAATTTAGGGCTCCTATGGCCAATATAAAAGGGAAACCTTCAAGAGAGGGTTCCATGGGCCATTTCAACCACTAAACTTGAAAGAATGGAAACCTTGGGAAGTAGAGAGTTTGAAAATTATTTTAATGCAAGTTAGAATGTAATGATGCAAAAGTGAGAGTTAGGGGTTAATGGGGGATTTTCTAAGGCATGATTTCTAAGGTCTCATCCTAAATTTCAAGGGACCAACTCTTAGAACCCTTTTGAAAAGAATATGGTGTTTGAAGATGGCATGGAAATAAGAATAATGCCAGATTTGTAGAACATGGTTATAAACATGAAATGAAGCCAAGCACACAAGACATGATCAAGACAGCAAAATGGAAGGGGGTCATGAATACATACAAGGCTTTAGGCTACACCACATAATCAAGGGGCTCCTAGGTCATACCATCTTAAAGTAGGCTAGTGAGAGATCCCTCTACACGGTGGCTCTCACTAGCTGTCCTCTAGGCATGAACTAAGAGTCCTCTTGGCTTCAAGCATGCAAGAAATGGGGGTTGAAGATGGGGATTAAAATTGAGAATAGCCTAAGTATGCTAGGAGGGAGAAAAGAAGAGTGGGAGAATATAAAAATGTAAAAGAAACACCACCTTTTATGTTCAATATACTTGTAATCCTCTATGGATGCCTTGCCTTGACTTGAACTTGGATGACTTCAAGTAGGCTTGAGGGGCTAGAAGGAGGAGTTTAATGGTGTATAGGGCTATATAGGTGAAGTGTATGGGTTAGAGGGAGTTGAATCTAGCCTAAGTGTTGGAGGAGTGAGAAGTATATAGAAATTCGATATTCTAAAGCAGTTTCAGCAGAGCTTCGCATCGATTTTTGGTTGTGGAATATGCAAAGGGGGAGGCAAGTATTTATAGGCAACCTAGGAGAGGCCTGACGCATGTAGCACATGCGCTAGTACTGTTTCATTGCCAGAATGCCACATGGCACCCATTATACTGGCTAAATCCTGATTGTTGACCGAACTTTGGTCGATTTTATCAAAATTTGGGCGCATGTAGTATACGCTCCATCACCGAGAGTGTTCGTTTAAACTTTGCCTTGATAATTGAGCCAATCGGGAAGGTTTCGAATGAATCGGTTGCATCCACGGTGTTCTCCTAGGGTTTCTCATGAACTTTTGTGTTTTCGAGAAATTGGAATGGTGTTCGGAAGTGTGGGATATCATAGCTAGAAATGTGCATAAAATCGCATTTTTGCGAAGCGTCTGTGATACGCTCCGCAGGGGTTCGAAAATTGCTATTTTTGTGTCGCATAATCGAGGCCTTTGGGAAGCAATCTCTCCGATCGGACTGTACTAATAAAAAGTACTCTAGAAATACCTTTGGAAATTTCCTAATTTACGGATTTCTCAAGTCATTTAACGGTGCGTTATAACTAGAGAATTGGGAAGAAAGTCAATCTTGGCGGAGCGTCTGTGAGACACTCCAGGGGTTGTTGTAAGTGATAGTGTTCAAGCCATACGATGAAGAGCTTCGGGGAGCGATCTCTCCGATCGAGCCATATCGATGGAAAGACCTATGAACGAGCTTTCGGGAATTCCCTGGTTTATGTATTTCTTAAGTCATTTGACGATGCGTTATAACTAGAGAATCGGGAGAAAAGGCAATTTTGGCAGAATGTCTGCAAGACGCTCTGGGGAACTTTTATTGAGTCGAGGGTGTTTAGCATCGTAAGATCTTTCTTAGGTTAAATAGGGGTGTATGATAAGAGGTTAAATAGGGGTGTATGATAAGACCCGTTGTTCAACATCCTAGGACCGGTGTTATTTTTGGGGTGCGTTCGGGTTGCCAAGGGCAAAATGGTTATTTTGATCGGATTTGGTTGGAAATGATCAAAAATGGATCGGTGTGTTATGTTAAGCATGCCAGGTCATTCGAGGATGATTTTGGGAGAGTCTTTTACCGTTCAGTGGGGTTGGTGCAGTGTTGGGGCGTTCAGTGGTAAAATGGTCATTTTGACCGAAGTTAGTCAGAATGGGACTAGAATTGGACCAAATGGCATGTGAAGTACACTTAACTGCTTAGTAGCACTTTGGAAGGGTAGGCTTACCGTTTTGAGGGATTTTGAACTTTTTCAAAATGTGCCTGGAGGCCCAAGGGGCAGGTTTGGTCATTTTTCACTGAGTCGGGCTAGCAGGTGCCGGTGTTGACCTAGGTGTTGGTCCCCTAGACCACCCAGTCTAGGAAAGCTACCTGTGCAGTGTTGGTCCCTGAGATCACCCGGTCTCAAAGAGCTAACTGTAGGGTGGTGTTGGTTCCTGAGAACGCCTGGTCTCAAAAAGCTACCTATGAGGGTGGTGTTGGTATCCAAGAACGCCTGGTCTCAGAGAGCTACCGAATGACAGACATTATACATTGGCGAGCTAGCAAGCACCAAAAATGAACCGTCTGAAATTTGATAAGGTGTTGGTCCTCGAGATAACTTGATCTCGGGAAGCTACCTGGATGGCGTTGATTTTCGAGACCGCCCGGCCTTGGAAAGTCGCATAGAATGGCGTTTATGGCTTTATTTGGGCTTTGTGGGCTCGGGAAGTGACTAGTTGACTGAATTAGAGTTTGAAATACCCGTCTTGGGCTTACATGTGTTGTGATGTTTGGAAAACAAGGTCCGATCAGGCAGGAGATTGCCAATCCGGCAAAAATGGGGTGCTTACAACCCTAGAAAACCCGAATTGTCATCCATGGACAACAAGAAACAAAGAATGGGGCACTGAATCACCCTCGACCTCCCCAATCAACCATGAACAGCCTAATCCAACCTTTTTCAAAACTACAGAGAATAGGGCAACGACCTACCCTCGACCATCCCAATTAATGTCAACCTGACTTGACCTCTTCAAATCGTAAAAACTGGGACAACGGCCCATCCTACACCTCCCATTCAATTGCAAACCAGTTGATCCACTCAAGGAAGACTGATCTATAGATGTTCGACCTTTTAAATACCTCAAACCTTTCAAAAGGAGGCCTTACTCCCTCTAAACAAGGGAGCGCCTTACTAAGAATTCTACCATGCCAGTCAAAGGCAAAAGTCAACAACCAACACATCAAAGGAACATTACTCTCCAAAAATCTCAATCCAAGAAACAGCAAATGTCATTTTCTCCAACATTCAAGACAAAAGAACTACAAGAAAATCCCTCATATCAGCAAAGATCAGGTTTCTGAGCTTTCTCTGAAAAAGCAGATTGGGTTTTAGAGCTTCCTCCGAAAAAGCAAATCGGATTTTCGAGCTTCCTACAAAAAAGCAAATTGGGTTTCAGAGCTTCCCCTGAAAATACAAATTGGGTTTCAGAGCTTCTCCCGAAAAAACAGATTGGGTTTCAAAGCTTCCTCCGAAAAAGTAGATCGGGTTTCCGAGCTTCTTTTGAAAAAGTAGATTAGGTTTCAGATCTTCCTCCGAAAAAACAGATCGAGTTTCCGAGCTTTCTTCGAAAAAGCATATTGGGTTTCGAGCTTCCTCTGAAAAAGTAGATTGGGTTTCAGAGCTTCCCCTGAAAAAGCATATTGGATTTCTGAGCTTCTTTCGAAAAAGCATATTGGGTTTCAAAGCTTCCTTCAAAAAAGCAAATTGAGTTTTCAAACTTCTTTCAAAAAAAGTTTATTGGGTTTTCGAGTTTCCTCCAAAAAATAAAAAAGCAGACTGGGTTTCGAGCTTCTTCCGAAAAAGCATATTGGGTTTCAAGGCTTCCTTCGAAAAAGTAGATTGGGTTTCATAATTTCTCCCAAAAAAGCAGATTGGGTTTTAGAACTTTCTCCAAAAAAACATATTGGGTTTCAGAGCTTCCTCTGAAAAAGCAAAATGGGTTTTAGAGCTTTATCCAAAAAAAACAGATTGGGTTTCCGAGCTTCCTCCAAAAAAGCATATTAGGTTTCTGAGTTCTCCCCTTTAAAAGCATATATTAACCTTGAACCTCCCCAGAGGAGCCGCATTCCGCCAGACAGAGCATCAGTTCAAGAAGAATAAGTTTCAAGATATCAACCTTGAACCTCCCCAAAGGAACAGCATTCGTCCAAACGGAATGTCAGTTCAAGAAGAATCAATGTCCAGTCGTTAGCCCAAAACTTCCGAGAGGAGTACCATTTCACTTGACAGAATGTTGGTTTGAGATAACTTACTTTCCAAAAATTTTCAACTCCGGTTCCTCTAAGTGCCTCGCGATCAACATGGGATCCTTCCTTTTTCATTTTCTGTTTTCGACAAGCAAAGACAGAAGAAGAGGGGCAGCTATAAGCACCTTATTTTTGCTCGCTCGGCAATCTCTGGTCTAACCAAACTCCCTTTCAAAACTCCGTAAGCACATTCAAGCCCAAATCAACTTTCAAACCCCTATCCAATTAGTCAACCGCTTCTCGGGCTCGCTGGACCTAATAAAGGCTTAATAACCAAACCTGCCCCTTGAGCCTCCAAGCACGTTTTGAGAAAGTTCAAAATCCCTCAAAATGGTAAGTCTACCTTTCCAAAGTGTTACTCAACAGTTAGGCATACTCCACACACCATTTTGTCCAAATTCGGTCCCATTTCAGCTAACTCCAGTCAGAATAACCATTTTGCCCCTCACAACCCAAACGCGCTCTGAAAACTACACCGGTCCTAGAATATTGAACGGTAGGTCTTGTTATACACCTCTGTTTAATCTAAGGAGGGCCTTACGACACTAAACACCCATGACTTGATAAAAGTTCCATGTAGCGTCTCACAGACGCTCAGCCAAAGTTGAATTTTTTCCCAATTCCCTGATTATGACGCACTATCAAATGACTTGAGAAATGCGTAAATCAGGAAATTCCTGAAAGCTTGTTCACAGGTCTTCCCATCGATATAGCTCAATCGAAGAGATCGCTTCTCGAAGCTCTTTATCGCATAACTCGAACACTACTACTTTCAGCAACCCCTGGTGCGTCTCACAAACGCTCGCCAAGATTAACTTTTCACCCAATTCCCTGATTATAATGCACCGTCAAATGACTTGAGAAATGTATAAATTAGGAAATTCCTGAAAATATTTCCAGAGTACTTTTCATCGGTACGGTCCGATCAGAAGAGTCACTTCCCAAAGGCCCCAATCATGCGACACAAAAACAGCCACTTTCAAACCCCTGCAGAGCATATCACAAATGCTCCGCAGAGATGCAATTTTATACACACTTCCCAAGGACGATATCTCACACTTCTGAACACCATTTGAACTTTTCAAAAACCAGAAAAGTCACTAGAAATCCTAGGAGAATACCTTGGGTGCAACCGATTCCTCTGAAACCTTCCCGGTTAGGTCCATTATCGAGGCAAAGTTTAAACAAACACTCCTGGTGTGGAGCGTATGCTACATGCACCCAGATTTTGATCAAATCAACCAAAGTTTGATCAACAGCCAGAATTTAGCCAGTACAATGGGTGTCACGTGGCATTCTAGCAATGGAACAGTATTGGCACATGTAGCACATGCGCCAAGGTAAATTTTGGTCAGGCGCATGTAGTACATCCGCCAAGCCTCTCCCAGGTTGCCTATAAATATAGGCCTCCCCCTTTGCATATGGGGGAATCAAAAATTGATGCGAAACTCTATTGAAACTGCTCCAGAACCTCGAATTTCTATATATATCCCACTCCTCTAACACTTAGGCTAGATTCCACCTCCTCCTAATCCATACACTTCACCTACATAGCCATACACATCATAGAACTCCACCTTCCAGCCCCTCAAGCATACTTAAAAGCCTCTTACCTCAAGTCCAAGCATTCATAGAAGATTGCAAGGGTATTGAAGGCAAAAGGTGGTATTCCTTTTACATTTTTGTCTTCCCCCACTCCTCTCTTCTCCCTCCTAGCCTATTTAGGCTATTCTCCATTTTAATCCCTATTTTTTACCCCCCTTTCTTACATGCTTGAAGCAAGAGGGCTCTTGGTTCATGTCTAGAGGAAAGCTAGTGGGAGCCACCGTGTAGGAGGATCTCTCACTAGCCTACTTTAAGATGGTATGGCCTAGGAGCCCCTTGATTATGTGGTGTAGCCTAAAGCCTTGTATATATTCATGACCCCCCCTTGCATTTTGCTATCTTGATCATGTCTTGTGTGCTTGGCTTCATTTTCATGTTTATAACCATGTTCTACAAATCTTGCATTATTCTTATTTCCATGTCATTTTCAAGCTCCATAGTCCGTTCAAAAGGGTTCTAAGAGTTGGTCCCTTGAAGTTTAGGATGAGATATTAGAAATCATGCTTTAGAAAATCCATCAATAACCCTTAACTCTCACTTTTGCATTATTACATTCCAACTTGCATGAAAATGGTTTTCAAGCTCTCTACTTCCCAAGGTTTCAATTCTTTCAAGTTTAGTGGTTGAAATGGCCTATGGAACCCTTTTTTGAGTGGTTTCCCTTTTATATTGGCCATAGGAGCCCTAAATTATTAGAATAATTCCCTTCTCTTTTTATTCTTGCACACCAGAGATCTTCAAACCCTTTGATTTCTAAGGTTTTCATTCTCTCAAGTTTAGTGATTGGAATAGCCCCATGGAACCCCTTCTTGAGTGGTCTCCCTTTACATTAGCCATAGGAACCCTAATTTGTTGAAATGGTTTTATTTAAAAATGGTTTTCAAAACCTTTTTCTTAAAAATGGTTTTTGAAGATTTATTCTCTCCATCTTTGCATTAAAAATGATTTTTCAAAAGTCGTTATCATTATGTTGACTCCTAAAATCTCCACTCTTGCCAAGACAAAGGTTGTAATAGTCGTAAGAAAACTTTTTTTGGAATGGTTTTCAAGTACCAACCATATAAACCATACTCTTTGGCTAGAGTCAAATTTCATGGAAACGATTTTCAAAAGGGTTGTCGACCAAAGTCCTTTACATAATATAATTTGTTTTTTAAAACTCTTTTAAAAAACGCATAAAACCACCTTCCAAAACCATCTTCCAATCCCGCCCTAGGTTAATTTGACCCTAGTTATCCAACCCTAGATTAACGTAACCCTAAGTTAACTTAACCCTAGTTGTCCAACCCTAGATTAACTTGACCCTAGTTATCCAACCCTAAGTTAATCTAACCTAAGTTAGTTAACCTTAGGTCACCTTAACGTTAGGTTAATCCAACCTTAGTTAGTTAACTTTAAACCACCTTGACCCTAGGTTAACCTAATCCAAGTTAGTCAACCTTAGGTCACCCATGACCTTAGACCAACCCAACCTAGGTTAGTATATTTCAAGGTTCTAACTCATGAACCCCTTTTTAAAGGTTCTCCCTATTGAAAACTACTTTTATAACTTATTTTTTCCAAATCCTCCTACTACCTTGAGATTTTAAAAATCAACTCCATAACCTTTCCAAATACTCCCACACTCTATTTTTAAAATGTTTTCAAAGAGCTCACGACCCTAAGGTATCTCTACCCCTTCTATGGTTAAGGATTCTAAAAGAAAGTGATACATTAAGAACAACTTCCAAGGTTATCCATATTAGAATTTCAAAGTCTTAGGTGTTTTCAAGAGCCTCTTTCAAAAACCAATTTATTATAGCACTCCAGAATCATACCTCCAAAGTTTTCAAAACTCTCTTGAGTTATTTCAAAAGCACTTCAAAAAAAACCCCTTAAGTTGTTCCAAATGCGTTTCAAAACATTTCAAAACCTATTTTTCAAAAGTTTCAATGTTTTATTTCAAAACACTCCAACATCCGATTCCAAATCAAAACCCTCAAGTTCTCTTTTTCAAAAGACCTCAAAGTGTCTTCAAAACTTTCCAAAGTCCCTAATGTGCCTATTTTCCATCGGGCTCTTGCCCGAATTACGAATGAACTGATTCTCGCCAAATGAGATATGTAGGCAACCAAAAATGGTGCAGTCATAACTTCCATTTCAACTTCAGTCCCCTTTTCAAAAGTTTCTATCTCAAACCTCTTCAAACTCCCATGTATTCAAACTTCATCCAAAACTTTCATCATGCATTATTCATCCGAAAAGTGATGACTAAACCCTCTTTTTAAAATTCTAAAGTGGACATTAAGTGGACAATGGTAACTGGTTATTCCAGTGAGTGAACAAAAGGGTGATTAAGACATTTAAGTACCGAAAAGACGAGATAGGGTGATGATCTTAGGATATATTCCCTACACGTAACCAACTCCCGGACCATAGATTTCTATTTTCGAAAGACTAAAATGGAGTTATTTTTCAAAATGGCTTAAGTCATTCCAAAGGTTGCCAAACGACTTATTTTCTTAAAAACCCTCTCTTGAGGGAGCTTTCAAAATCTTTTCTAAAAACCTTAAGTTTAATTTTCGGATTAATACTTAGTTTTAGGTACCCTAATTCACCTTAATCAAGTTAGGTGGCGACTCCTATTTTTTTTAAAAAGTCCTTCACCAAATCAATTCCCAATTCAAACCTAGTCGCATTTATCATTTTAGGAGGATGAGTTCTAATGACAGAATTTTGTATTTTTGTCTCTAAGCCAAAAGGACTTAGACTCAAAAATCGGGGTACGACATGGACGATGGAATTCGATGACAAATTGAGAGGGTCTATATTTATTACGCAATTTGATTTTCAACACATTTTCAATCAGACGATCAAATTTTATAAAATTCTAAGTTCGAACGAAACATATTTGCATCAGAAAGAAATAAGGCTAAAATTTGTAGAACAGAAAGAACATGATGAAAATACTTCGTTCATTTGAACTCTATCCCTGAAAAAATAAATGATCTTCAAGAAATGTGAAATATATTTCAAGAAACGTTACACCAATGGAGTAAATAATCTTTTGAATTGAATTATAAAGCATAAGTAAACTATTAGAGATGATAAGCGCTTCAAGAGTGCATCTGGAGCTTATTTCAGTCAATAAAGATGATGAATAGAAATGTAGAAAACACACGCAAAGACTTGGGAGGAGGTAGGGAATGCAATTACCAGTACCAATTTGGTTTAATTAACCATGCATGTGGTTATTCTTAAAAATTTCGTGCAAAATGATATAATTGAATGACTACTTTTACTTAAAAAATAAAATGTTTATGATCATGATAATTTTTAATTACAAAATTACAGTTACACATTTATGAGATTTTTAATAGAAATTTTATAAAAAAAATAGCACGTTTGGAAAAATGCTATTTCTATTATTTCTATTAATTCAATATCTTGTATTTTCCAGTATTACTTGACTATTATAAAATTCAACTTTATTCGACTTGAAAAACTCTGAAAAATTTAGTCCTAAATGAAAAACAAAAAGCTCAAAAAATTATGTGAAATATTATAATGCTCAAAAAATTATCCTGCTTGCATTCTATTGAAATTGTGACACTTCTAATATTTTATTATGCTGATGATTCTAATTATTTAAAAAGTATTCTTTTTTTAAATAATAAACATATAAACATATGATATTATATAAATAAATCGTCACACTACATAAATATGATAACCTGTTGTGACATAATTTTTCCTGATTGAACACCAATCATAATTAGATTAAACACGAAAAAAGTCTATTAGTTTGGTATTATGAACGCCTATTATATCTTGTCATGTGTTATGTATTTTATTAAAAAAAATTTAATTAACAAATTTACATTCTTAATGTAATAAATCACTATATATTATAATTTAACAGGGTGAACTTCATTTTCCGTGAACCACACAGTACAGAGCAAACAAAAAACCATACTTTATAAGTTGTAAGGACACGTGTTAGTTGTCCTGACTCATTTACGTGCTGAAAAAGTTTAATCCAACGGTCGGTAACTATCCGGTTCAAAAATTACGTGTACAACGGAAAACAAATTTAAAATTCTCTCTCTCTCTCTCTCTCTAAACATGGCTGGTGGTGTGGTTTCTGTGGAGGGAATATGCCATTCTGTGGTTCTTCGCAGACCTTCGGGATGCTAAACCGCTCCGGTGATTCCCCATTTTACATACACTCACGCCACAAGCTCCCTTTTCTTTTCTTTCACTCTCGCTCCTCCGTCCTCTGTCCTTATTCAGGTATTTCTCTCTCTCTCTCTCTCTCTCTCTCTCTCTCTCTAAGTTATTTCTTTCAACTTTTGGGGCGTTGGGGGTGATTAGTGTATGCAATTGGTTGTTCTTTGATTTGGGTAGGACGGGTTGTTGGTCTTTGGGACTCATCAATTTAATATGTTCCTGTAAAGCCCTAGTTTTTGCTATCGTTGCGTTAATTAGTCATTCTTTAAGCAAGCCGTAACTTTTGTATGGAGGAATTCTGGGTTTCGCATGCCCTGTCTTTCAGGCTTTTTTTGTAACCCTAATTTGAACTGTTTAGCCCCAACGGAATGCATGAATGTAACCCACTGATTTTATCTCAACTGAAACGTAGAAAAGACTATCGTCAATGTTGGAAACCACCTCCGAATTTGCTTAATTTTCATACATGTTCTGCTCTACTCTCTTTGAAGCGAAAAAATGATTCAGTGCTCCGGGAGCACCACATCATCCTTACTCCATGGGGTCCTCCAGTTAGATGGGTCAAATACCCCGCCTAGCAGGTGGGGGATCCATCCCATGTGAGTGTGAATGAACGAGTAAGGACATGCGGCAGTCCAAGAGCACTTAATAATTTTTCCTTTGGGGGTTAGTTGAATAAATGTTGCAAACACAGTATTTGCAGTATTGATTGATACTGATAACTGTTCAGCATAATCTTCATTGTTTTTGTTATGTTATTAGCTGTGGCATGCATTGATAGAAGCAATTAGCAAAAATCCTACTTGAAATGTTTGTATGACATAAATCTGCAATCGGTCCGGACATTGACTGGGTGAAAAGAGCCTCGATACTAGGACAATATGTGAGAATCTGCTATCAGCCACCGTTCCTTTCATATCAATACGCACTTATTGTTTTCTCCTTATACGACAGACAAGTAATCAAACGAAGCAACTTTGAAAAACTGAACATTTTTATTAATTTGGGATTTGAGTTTGTTCTCAGGATTCAAGAGGTGGTCTTTATGGTCAATTTGGTGCTTACAAAATGGAGTTTCTTTGCAGGAATTTGAATCTTTTGAAGTAACTTGAATGCAAGATTACCTGATGGGCTCTGACTGGCGGTCTTCTGGTTTATTTGATACCCTCAAAATGGAGAGGGTCAGGACAGTTTTAACACACACATATCCTTACCCACATGAGCATTCACGTCATGCTATTATTGCTGTGGTTGTGGGTTGCCTGTTCTTTATCTCCTCGGATAATATGCATACTCTCATCCAGAAGTTAGACAACAACATCAAATGGTGGTCGATGTATGCTTGCCTCCTTGGTTTTTTCTATTTCTTTTCATCTCCATTTTTAGGGAAGACAATTAAACCAAGTTATTCAAATTTCAGTCGGTGGTAAGTTTTTTCTCTTTTTATGTCTTCTATTTATGTTTGTACACACAGTACATGTTTATATGCACACCCTTGCATTAATTGTAGCTGAAGCATCCCCAAGATTGAGCTCATGAGTGTTGCTAATTTTGGTGACCTTTTGTTACAGGTATATAGCCTGGGTTTTAGTGGCATCTTTATATCATCTGCCCAGTTTTCAATCAATGGGATTGGATATGAGGATGAATCTCTCTTTGTTTTTGACAATATATGTTTCATCGATTTTGTTTCTTCTTGTTTTCCATGTTATATTTCTCGGCCTATGGTATGCTGGTCTTGTTGCTCGTGTGGCCGGAAAAAGGCCTGCGATCCTGACCATCCTTCAAAATTGTGCGGTGAGTCCTGAAGACATATCTTGTACTAAAATGAAATATGCACCCAAATTTGTAGTTCTTACTTCTACAAGACACAGTCCTTCTTTATTTAGATTTCCTTTTCATTTTTGTAGGTTCTAAGTATAGCCTGCTGTGTATTCTATAATTACTGTGGCAATCGTTCTAATTTGAGGGAAAAACTACTTGAACGAACAAATTCTGGTTGGTTTTTGTTTTGGAAGAAGGAAGAGCAAAAACCATGGCTTGCAAAATTTCTTCGCATGAATGAATTGAAAGATGAGATCTGCTCATCGTGGTTTGCTTCAGTTGGGTCTGCTAGTGATTATCCGCTTTTGTCCAAGTGGGTTATTTATGGTGAGGTATGGTTTGTAGCCATATATTTCATCTAATATTTTCCTGTTCACATCATGGAGGATATTTATGTTATTGTTTTGTGTTTTTTTTGTTCCTTCTTTCAGTTAGGTTGTAGTGGCTCATGTGCAGGACCATCAGATGAAATTTCTCCTATATACTCATTATGGGCCACATTTATAGGCCTCTACATTGCCAACTTTGTAGTGGCAAGATCAACAGGGTGAGTGATAACTTATACCGTAAATTTTCTTATATTGTGTTGACCACAGCTGGGGCTTAACAGGACACTTGATCAATTTAATATGGATTATTCCCTTAATTTTTTTTTTATTGCTGATAGCTAAGCTTCTCATTTGTTTTGGCTGGTGTGTATCATTTGCAACAAGAACAGTGGTAATTACCTTCTGTTACGCATGTTATTGTTTTGACATGCAACTTGCTTATGCCCCGTGCTTTTTTTTTTTTTTTTTTTTTTTTTGTTGGGGGGGGGGGGGGGGGGGGGGGGGGTTGGATAGGTTGTTGTTGTGTTTCAATTTTAGTGATGGTTTAAGGTTGGCCTTACTTTTGGCATTGTACCATTATCCAGTAGACAAAATTCTCATTAAGAAGGGGGGGGGGGGGGGGGGGGGGGGGGGGGGGGGGGGGGGGGGGGGAGGGGGGGGGGGGGGGGGGGGGGGGGGGGGGGAGGTAGGGGGAAAACACTGCCCTGTCCATGATTAGGTGGTGCTGATTGTTTGTAGATTGATTTAACCTGCTTCTGGACTGTTGCTGACTATTTGTAGAAAGATTTAACCTGCTTCTGCACAGGTCTTTCAAATGGTCTTACTATCTATTCAGCCTATTTCCAAATTCCAACTTACGTATCTGTGCTGGTAGAACTCGTTTAGATAGTTTAGTCATCCTGCAATTTCCCTCTTTTTGGATGTTGGGATAAAACTGTTGAATATTGTGTCAAGTTTGCAGTATGCTTAAGATTAAACCACTAAGTCTCTCATTTCTTATCCTTTTTTTTAATTTCACATCTTACTTCATTGATGTCTGATGACCGACAGATGGGCTCTTACTCACCCGTTGTCAGTCAAAGAATATGAGAAGTTGAAGAAAAAACAAATGAAACCTGAATTCTTGGATATGGTTCCTTGGTATTCAGGGTATGTGTCCTTTATCATTGCTTACTGTTTATGTTTAGGGGTGGTGCGAGGTTTTGGGAAGGAGGAGATGAGGGGAAAAGAGATATGTTGTCTTAATGTTGCTAATGACTGTTGCAGGACATCAGCTGATTTGTTCAAGACAGTTTTTGACCTCTTGGTATCAGTAACTGTATTTGTTGGGCGTTTTGATATGCGTATGATGCAGGTATAGCTTTTATTATTCCATGCTATTTGGTAATCTTATGTTGTTGTCACTCATTGTTTTTCTTCTTTTCCAGAATGGCCAAAATCTCTCTCCCTCCCTCCCTCCCTCTGTGCATGTGTACATATCCTCTGGAAACGTCAAGATCTGATATTCACTGAGATTTTCCTTTTGATTTTTATGATTGCGAAAATTGTGATGCTTTTCAAGGATTATACATCTTTCTTCTCGAAAAGATTCTCCAAATAAGGGTTGAAAGCACAGTAACTGGATACAAAATTGAATTAATTAATTGTAAGTCTGAGGTTTTCTCTTTGCTCTTTCTGATGCCATGATTTTTTGGGACCTTGGAAGTTGCGGGTTTTCATATTACTAGGTATGGTTATAGTTTTGAGTCATTGTTATAGTGACTTATCAAACAAAAAAATTATTAGATATGATTATGTTCCATTCTCCATTTACACGCAGATATGCCTTTCTCGTGGCCACCAACTTGATATCCATTTTATTTGTCTTAAACTTTTTACTATAAATCTTCTTGTTGCTTTCACTTTGAGAGTCCGTTTGGTATAGCTTAAACCTAGCTTTGTTATAGCTTAAACCTAGCTTTTTTTCATTTTGCTTTTTTGTCTTATATGCAAAAAAGCCATTTTTTTAATAGCTTTTTTGCTTTAAGAAGCTAAAATAAGCAATAAGCAATAAGCAAAAAAGCTGAGAAAATTGGCTTCTTTGCTTATAAACCAAAAAAAGCTATACCAAACGGGCACTAAATATTTTTCACAACATTGGGCCGTTGCTCATTTGTATTTTTTTCACTTGTGAATAGAATATGAAGCTACTCTGTTCTCTTTTTTGACAAAGCAAGCTCTTTCTTCTTTTTCTTTCAATAGTTGTACAATATACTTACAACTTCATTTATCAAATTCCCTTCAGTATTTAATGGCATTTTTTCTTTTGTTTTTCCATTTCTCCAATCATAAGGCGGCAATGAGTAGGGTTCAAGATGGAGCTCAACAGGATGATCTTTTGTATGATCATTTCAGTGAGAAGGATGATATATGGTTTGACTTTACGGCTGATACTGGTGATGGTGGAAATTCCTCCTACACCGTAGCACAGCTTCTTGCCCAACCCTCCATTCAACTCTGTAGTGGGGATAAAGTGCTTAACCTGCCACGCGGAGACCTGCTGCTGATTGGGGGTGATCTTGCGTAAGCTTGACCTTACCTATCTATGGTTTATGGTATATGATATTTTATACCCTAGTAAATAATAAATGCCAACAGTTGATTCATCAATAGCAACACATTGTGAGCATCTGCCTTACTTGGTGTTGCAAGATGATTATGGGTCAATCTTGAGATCTCTTCCTGACAGTTGTGGGTATTGATCTTTCCTTAGTGAGTGTTTTAAGCAACTCGAAGGAAGACTCACTAATAATCTACTATAATGATTCTAATGAGTTATCTGAGGCATGCATCATTTCATGGTATAATTGTTATTTGGGTTATCAACGGTAGTACATAATTTGTTGTTGTTGCTGCTTATGTTATCATTCGTTCTTCCAACTACAAATTTAAACTTGATGTACTACTTTAGGACTGATGCATGCTTGTGGAAATAGAAGTAATGGAAATTATTCTTAGGTTTGTGTTTGCATGAGGGTGTGGGTAGGATTTAACGTCAATAAAGGATTTGGGAATCTCTAGTATTAGAATTCTACAGGGAAAAAATAGATAGGTTTATGTTTTATTTTGTGGATTTTAGAAAGAGATTTTATGGTCTCAAATGCACAAATGAAATCTCTCATAATGGTTTTATTTTGAATTCTTGACACAAAGAACTAAGAGTAATAGGCACCACAGAGCTTCTTAATGTATTAGAAGTCTCTCTCCCTCAATGAGATTGTAACAGATTAGTACTATCACAATTTATTGTTTACCTTTTCTTTTGTGAATGGATTAAACCATAACTACCATGGTAGAGCGTCAGATAACTTTGGAATCTTTCCTTCTAGGTTTTCATTATTTTATTGTTTAAGCCCCAAACATTGGGCTTTATTATTCCGTTATTTTTGTTAACTAAAAAAGTTGCGACTTTTTTCCGAAACAAAAAAACTTAAGAACTACTTAATTTTGGAATTTTGTGCAAACAATTTTTTGTTAATCGGGGTTTTACGTGAAACCCAATTCCCACGTCCACAGTAACAAAGTTGGGTAACGAGCATATATCGCTCCTTGAATTGGAGCTCTAATATCATGTTAGATAACCAATACCCCCAAAAGATAGAACACTCTTTCCTGCACCAGACAAGTAATATGGTACAGATAAAGTTAAATTGTTAGGGAGCCAACCCAACAATGAATATTAGACAATCTAACAAAGTGATTTAAATATCCCTTAACCTTCCAAATTTGCAGAGGCAAATAATCTATTCATTATTTCAAGAATTGCATGGAGTACTTGTATTTAGGGTGCCTCTGTTTTGGCAATATGATTATTAAGTATAGTAGTTTATTATTTTTATTATTGCAATCATTTGGTGGAATTGAGTTTTTTGCCTCCAACATACAAATAGTTTGTGGAGGTGCATCCTCAAGTTTTGATTCGGACAATCTTCCCAAATATTGTGTGCAGTTGAGATTTAGAAAATTATTATGGAAAATGTCATTTACAAATCATCTTTAAGGATATGATGGAAGTGAGGGAAGATAGGGTCAGAAACTAGCAAGAGCAACACCATGGCCACCAGTTTGCCATTAGCACTGTCACCAGCAAGCATCAACGTCCCAACCACCGCCCTGTGGAAAGTATTACTGGCACCATTAATGGTGTTACTTGGAATACACTGCCATGTACTAGGTCTGGGTCTTCAATTACGTAAATGTCACCTTCGGTTACACAATTTTCTGTATTTTTAACCATCACTTTTGAGTATCCCTGAAATAAGGTTAGGGACATGTTTTTTTGATATCCATTTATTTTTCGATGGCATATAGGTATCCTAATCCAGCAGCATTGACATATGAAAAGCGCTTCTTTCGTCCTTTTGAATATGCTCTCCAGCCTCCACCATGGTATAAAGAAGATCATGTCGCTGTAAACAAACCAGAGTTACCTTGTGGGGTGTCTGAACTGAAGCAGTATGATGGACCCCAGTGTTTTGTTATCCCTGGAAACCACGGTTGGTATTGGTTCCTGTCTTAGCTTCCTCTAATTATTTTTTCCATGATAATTGAAAAGTTGTTATTGTAGTCAATAAACATTCTTCTCCTCATTTAAAGTCCTTCGAACCAGTGTCACTGGGATTTTTAGAATTTGGTTCCTTAATTAAATGTTGATATAGCATAATTCTTTATTGATTTTACAGATTGGTTTGATGGACTTCAAATCTTTATAAGGTACATTTGTCATAAGAGTTGGTTGGGTGGATGGCTTATGCCTCAGAAGAAAAGCTACTTTGCTTTACAGCTACCTAAAGGGTGGTGGGTATTTGGTCTAGACCTCGCTCTCCACTATGATATTGATGTATACCAATTCAAATTCTTCTCAGAATTAATAAAGGAGAAGGTAGCCTCTTTCCACCCTAAAGTTTGTATAGTGTCTTATGTTATGTTACAGTCTGAGAGTAGAGTTATTGTTTCCTTTGGTTGATTAGGCTTCTATCAATATGTCAGAGATTTTTGTAAAGCATATTGTGATCAGGAGGCAAGTATTGGGATTTGGTCGGTTTTGCTCGAATAAATATATGAAGCATGAAAATGGTTGATGGGTATGGTAGCGTGGGGACATCAGGACTGCTGCAAATATTCAGAGAGTAGATAATTGTTTCTTTGGTTGATTATGCTTCTATCAATTGTCAGAGAATTTTGTAAAGCATATAGTTATCAGGATGCAATTATTGGATTTGGAGGTTTTGCTGATAAAAATTAAGCATGAAAATGGTAGATGGAAGTTCTCTTTGGGCCACAGGCTAAGCGATCCCATGTTGTGGTACCTGGACTCGTCATTTTGGAGCAGAGTACCCGTGTCAACACGACACGACACGACGTGGGTGTAGGTATGGGATCCATGTTGGACGTTGCTCTCTTCCTCTCGGACACGGTTGTCTTGGTTGAGCATCATCACAAAGTCCATTGTGTACCTCATCGACTGTCAAGGCTCATATGTTGCATACACTGCTGTGTATGCTGCTATATATATACAACAACTAGGAGTGTTCACGGATCGGGTTGGGTAGTGGCCCACCAATTGAACCGCCAAGCTCGAGTTCAGAAATAATGGAACCGATTTCGACTCGGTTTGGGTTCGGGTGGGGTCGGTAGGGTTCGGGTTTGATCCGATGATTTGCTGTAGAAGTGGCAGATTGTGTCGGGTCAGGTGGCTTAAGGTAGTGACCTACCAGTCGAACCGCAAAGTCGGGTTCACAAACCTTGGAACCGAATTCGACTCAGTTTGGGTTTGGGTTCGGGTTGCTTTAGTCGGGTTGCTGGGCCTGATGAATTTTTGAACACCCCTAACAACAATTAATGCCCCAATGACTTCTGTGAGAGAAAAAATGGAACTCGTTTGGGGAAGACGATTGGGACACTTTTTTGGGCACTTGTTTGACACTTTTTTGCCATATCCTTGTACCCGTGTCCAATTTTTGGATACTTTTTTGCTGAGTCCCCGTATCCTATAATTCGAGAGAGAGGCGAATCCAACCTCTAGATCGTACCTGTGTCCGACACCCGTACCCGAGTCCGGGTAACATAGATCCCATGCTATGGCCTTTAACTCATTGGCCATGAAAATTGCTTGAGCTACAGGGGAAAAGAGAGGGGAAGATAAACATGTGCCTGAAAGATTAAGATAAAGTGCTGCCATTTTATATTGATGACCAATGGTGTTCTTTGAGAAGGTTGGTTTGGAGGCACTGTTCACCTTGAACATTCTGAAATGATTGCTGTTATGAAAGTTATAGTAGTTCATTGGGTCTTTGACGTTATTTATTGAAAGCAATGCTTGTGAATTTGCAAAAGTCATGCAACTAGACCTGTGTTACCATAATATTGTACTACTATAGTGATTTACGTTTTGGGAACGATGTTCCAAAACATAGTGCACTACCTTTCCAAAACGTTGAATTTAGCGATCTAATGCGATACCAAACATTTTTCCTATTTATTTCTTTAAAGGTCACCTAACGAGGAAAAAAAAATCAAAGATAAGAAACCAAACTATAGGGAGACCAAAATTTTGGTATGACAATATGCAAAAACAAAAAAAAAGGGGTCATAATACTCCTGGAATGTGTTTTCAAATGATTAACTTGAAAGAATATAGGTTATATTTTATTAAATGTCTAATTGTTAAAGAAAATTGTCTTAGAAGTATCTTAATTCTAGTAGTGTAATCTATATAAGTCTACCCCTAGCGTACTATTTTTTAGTACATGTGGTGTACCACGTTCCCGTCCTCATTCCACGTACCTGAACAATCCGGGTTCCAGGTAGCATAGAACTAGACTAATACAACTTGACACAGCTTGTTTGATACTCTTGGAATCATCTGCATGAATTGCCATTTAGCTCGTTTTAGGATCTGTATTAGTTTGAATCATGTACCATCATGTGTGTTCTTGAAAGTCTTGACCTACTACCTTTTTTTTGTTGTTTGTTTTTACCTTTTCCCTCTTGATAGTGTTGGCCTACTGTTTTTTGACCTCTCCCTCTTTTACTTATAGTACCTTCAATATGAGCCTAGACAACGATGCTGCATTGATACTTCAAACTGTTTAATGTAACCATGTTGATCACGACATCACATTGGCATATGGATTGGCTATGCATTTGATCAGATTGTTGTCGCCTGTTGGTTAGAGTTAGTTTAGTTAGACACCCAATACGATTGTTTTAGTTGAGGATAAGGAGGACAAAAAGTATCTTAGATTTGTAGCAGATCCAAAACACCTATGAAGTATGAAGACATAATTAAGTGCATGTAGGGGAACTAGGGTTATATTGATAGCTTGCTATTGGTTGATGTATCATAATACTTTGGGAAGCATGACAATTTGGTCTAGATGGCTAGCCATTGCTTGATATTTGTAAAACTTCAGGTTTGTAAGTGTGAAAATCTATGACCACGGATATGGATACAGGATATGTCAGTATGTCAAATCTTAGGAAAAATAGAATAAGCATATGCCAGGAGCACGGTTGTATACATACACTATGTATGCGTTGTGTAAATGAATTGAAAAAGTGATTTCATCATAACATGTGCGTGACGAATTATCTTCCATATGAATGTATCAAATATCCTAAATTCCTCACTCATGATATTAAAATTCCAAAGAAAAGAAAAAGGTTAGGTTCTAAGACATGTACTTGGAACCAAACTCAATCCCCCAGTCCTATGAATTTTCCTTTCTTAGTAAGATAAATCCGAAACCTCTTCTCTATAAAGTTGTCAAAGAATTTGAAAATTTATGGTTCTTTCTATCAATCATACTCTATTAGTATAACAGTGCGCCAGTAATTTATTTATTTATCAAAAAAAAAAAAAAAAGTATAAGAGATGACACATTTCAATGTTCAAGATGTCTGAGATATGTGTCCCAGAGTATATTGAAGAAGAAAAATCTACCATTTTTATTCCTTCTTTGAGGAGGGAGATGAAATTATCAAGAGAAAAGCTCAAGGATGAAATGATTTCAGGTAGTTATCCAGTCAAATCGTGATATTATTGTTAAGTTTTGAGTGGCCATGGCCCCAAGCAATGGCAGAAAAGGTTAGATTGAACATGGAAGTACGGGTTCAACTTTTAGGGCAGTTACTTTTGGGTCTGCTTCAGTCCGCCCCTAAGTAGCATTTGAGAGTCTGAGACCAATGGGACTCACACGGGATTATAGTCTTTTTACATTGTTATCTCCTTTGTTTATGGATTTGTGGTCATATATGCTTGCTTTTAGCAATTTTATGTCCTGACTGGTGATAGGTTACTGTTATGGGCAGAATGATCTTTTGAAGGTTTCGGCTTGTAATTTTAGGATGTATATAGGCCACAAAGTGTGAATAGGATAGGCATTCTTGATAAAGTAAAGAAAATTTGTCGTGAAAATTAGTTCACAAGATTTAGAATATATGTCAATACTTCATAAATGCCATTCATTTGGTGAATACTTGTGTTCTTATTTCGTAAGGCATAAGATGTATCCTTGTTTTCTGTGCCTGGCATGTTGTTGGCTCGTCATTGGGCACGTGGAGAGAATGATTTACTTGTCAATGGGCATGTTGTTTGTGTGTGCGTGTCAATGAATTCTTCATTATTTATCCAAAGAAAATCAATGCATGGTTGTCATTTCATCATTGTATTAAAACGGTGTAGGGGTGGTTAATTATGTTGTGTCATTCAAGAGTTAGTTGAATTTATGGGGATATTTTTCTTTATTTTTGTCTTCAATGTTAAGTGAAGTTCTCTTCAGGTTGGAGAGAATGATTTGGTTATCATTATGACACATGAGCCGAACTGGCTTCTTGATTGGTATTGGGATTCCAAAACAGGGAAGAATGTCTCATATCTGATACGTGAATGTTTGAAAGGAAGGTGTAAACTTTGGATGGCTGGGGACATGCATTATTATATGCGTCATTCTTATGTTCCATCAGATAAGCCAGTTTATGTGCAACATTTACTTGTTAACGGTTGTGGTGGTGCTTTTCTGCATCCCACGCATGTCTTCAGTAATTTCAACGAATTATATGGAACTTCCTATGAGAGCAAGGCTGCTTATCCTTCTTTTGAAGATTCAAGCAGGGTAAAGAATCTCTATTTCCTTGACATTACTACATTTACATTTTACATTTTCTTTTGTTGTCTTTGTTGCCGTTGGTGCTCTAATGTGCTGACATTTTTGATGCTATAATTGCTGATACTCTTGCTGCAGATTGCCCTGGGAAACATACTGAAATTTCGAAAGAAAAATTGGCAGTTTGATTTCATTGGTGGCATTATATATTTTATATTGGCCTTTTCCATGTTCCCACAGGTGAGTTTCTCATAGAATCTCTCAACTCATGCGAGGCAGCTGGACTTCAGATGATGTTTGAGTTAAACTTTTCCTCTTTAAGTTTCCAAAAAGTGATACACTTTGCACCTTGCCCATGACTATCCTCAAGCAGTGTTGTTTGCTTGCTTTATTAAATCAAATTCTTAAAGTGATACACTTTGCACCTTCTCCATGACTATCCTCATGTAGTGTTGTTTGCTTGCTTTATTAAATCAAATTCTTGTTTATATAAGAAAATTCATACTTGTTAGCTAGAAAGTATATATGAACTTATTGTTATCCAAAGAGGACTAACTGTTTCCCCTACTTTTTCCAGTGTGAGCTAGACCATATCTTGCAGGATAATACATTTTCTGGTCATCTGAGGAGCTTCTTTAGCACAGTATGGGATGCTTTTATGTACTTGCTGGGACACTCATTTGTATCCTTGACAGGTGCTATGCTTTTATTAATAACTGCATTCACATTTGTCCCCTCCAAGATGTCTCGGAAAAGAAGGGTGATAATTGGAATTCTTCATGTTTCTGCGCACCTGGCTGCAGCACTTATTCTCATGTTGCTGTTAGAACTAGGTGTTGAGACGTGTATCCGGCACAAACTACTGGCAACTTCAGGTGGCTTTTCATGTTCCATTGGATATTATAAAAATGAGAGGATTGTGCATTTCCACTATGTATTTAGTGTTGTATATTTATCTGTGCTTGTATTATTGTAATCATAAGTTTTTTCTTTGGGTTGCTTTCTTCTTTCTTATTTTGATATTGTTTGATATCCTGAGATCGGCACATGTATGCGCTTATGTTTACAATTAGACACAAACATTTGTTGATATAGGCATCAACCTGTAGTATATTCCAGACCTCAAGGGTGGATGGTATTAGATGGAAAAGCTGTTGAGAAGGAAAAAAGTCTAGCGGTTTGGTAATATTGAGTGCTTGGTAATAATCCCTATTAAATAGTGACACGTGGTGTGTGAATATATCAATAACCTGAATTTGTGGTGTAGTGGAGAGAATTTTAAAGAAAAATACCACATGGCAATATATGATAAGGTGTTTTCTTAAAAGATTCTTGATTATATCACAAATTCAGATTGCTGAAATATTCACACACCACTAGACAATTTTCCATTGGGCAGAGGATTATTTTTATATCTCCTGAAATCCCAGTGGTTAAATTTATTGAGACAAGAAGCATTCCTACTTGAAGCTGGGAGCTTAATATCAGCTTAGTTATTATACTATCACCCTATGTTACCTGAACTTGGGTACAAGTGTAAGGTGCGGGCACGTGTCTAAGTGTCGGATTCATCTAATTCTTATGTCTAAGGGTATTGGGACACGGCTAGATTTCATATTTTTTAAATACTTCTTTTTTTTTTGTTTTAGGATAAAATGGCATTTACAAGCTAAAATATAGTATTTTATTCATAAAATAGAAGTCCAATACTTAGTTTTATAGTAAATTCAATTAGTTATACATCTTTGTTAGATGCATGTCCAACTAGTGTCGACTGTCCGATATGGGTACTTTACATATTTAGAGGAGTTCAGGTAACATAGCTATCACCTATCCTTTGGAACAATGTTTACACTAAGTTAGTGAATCAGTCATTTGGTTGTTGATGCTATATGGATTTAATCATGATGACAGTCAGACACTGGTACTGCACTGTTTGGAATTCATTGAATAATGTAGATATTGACTTGAGTTTTAATGATTGAAAATCTCATCACAGGTTACCACACGTTATATGAATGGTATCGGTCAGTAGAGAGTGAGCATTTTCCAGACCCAACTGGTCTTCGAGTTCGTATAGAAAAATGGACATTTGGTCTTTATCCAGCGTGTATTAAGTATCTCATGTCTGCATTTGATGTTCCAGAGGTGAGAATGTTCTCCTTATATGGGAATCCAATGATGTTTTCTTTCTTCTGTTCTTTTTCATCTTTTACACTTTGTGACAATGGGAGCAATTGTCAGGTCATGGCTGTGACCAGGAATAACATCTGCAAGAATGGGATGGTGTCGCTCTCCCGAGGGGGTGCAGCTATATACTATGCTTCTGTCTTCCTTTATTTCTGGGTCTTCTCCACTCCTGTTGTTTCTTTGGTGTTTGGAAGCTACTTGTACATATGCGTTAATTGGCTTCACCTCCACTTTGATGAAGCCTTTTCCTCACTTCGCATTGCTAATTACAAGGCATTCACGCGTTTCCATATCAACCAGAATCGGGATCTTGAAGTTTTCACGCTTGCAGTTGATAAGGTAAGTATCCAATGCTGGGTTAATTTTTGGTGGTTGACTTTACTAAGTGAAATTGTTTAAAACTGATGAGGGTGTTTTATGAGGGGATTTGCATTGGTTTTGTATACTTATTGTTGCAGCACAGTTTCAGCTGTTATCCCAAATTAACAGTTCTTTGCAGAGCCTGCTTAAAGGTTGAGCTTGCAGGGGATGTGGCTAGCGAGGCTTTTATCATTGTCTAAGCGTCATGGTGTTATGGACCATAAGTTAGCAGCAAGGCTAAACTGGATGTATTATGTAGTGGTACAATCTCAGTGGTGTCAAAGGCATTTCCATTGACACACAGTGCCTTGGTCATAAATAACACCATGGCAGAAACAATATCAAGAATTAGTGTTATCATCTGAGGATAGGGGAAAAAATAATTATTGTAGTGAGGGTTATCATGAATTATGAAACGTAGCAATGGGGCCTATAGCTATTGTAGTTCAAAATTTTATTACTGTTCCTTGATCATGCAATTGCTGAATCACCTGCTGAACACCCTAATTTTGTCCACCAAAAGTGGAAGCTTCTAGGGGCAAAACCGATTATCCCCACTTTTCCTTGAAAGAAACATAGTTTGTCAACTTTGAATCACTTGACCTTGACATGGCTAGATAGTTTGGGTTTGAGATGAGTTAGGAGAGAAATGAATGAAGTTTGTCTTGCGGTTTTTTTATTTTTTTTCGCGGTGCTTGCACATGTGGGCGAGGTGGGTTGGTGGTGGGTTAGGAAGAGAATTTTAAGTATGTATTGGTTCAAACCTGGATTCCCGGATTTTTTTACAGAGTTCGCATTGGTCCAATTATCTATCCTATTTGGGTCTGAGAAGCTGATTTAATTGCTCTTATTTGCATTTAATTTGTTTTATACTGCTTCCTATTTATCAGGAGGCTTGGAGGGTAGTTGAAAACTTCTCTAAATATTACTAACCCATGTGAATACTCAGGTTCCGAAGGAATGGAAGCTGGATCCGCGGTGGGAGGGGGAGCCAAGGCAGCAACAGCAGCCGAGCCACCTCAGAGAATTTCCTAGCAAATGGCGTGCGGTTTCCTCACAGCAGGATCCATTACGCACTGTTCGGATTGTTGATCACTTTGTAATTCCACATACAGGGGAACCTGACTTAAGAAGCGATTAATAGATCAGTCTCTCATTGATACGGAAATTTGATCTGTAGCAAAGTTGTAACATTCTTTAGGAAGCAATCAGGAGAATAGTGTAAGCAAAAGAAGTGCGGAAAAATACTTTTTTATGATACAAAAGGGGAAAAAAAGAAGAGGAATAGAAACAGAAAACTTCCCAACAGTTCCTTCTGTGTTGGTTTAATCCTAGTTTCCATGAGCTGTTTTCTAGTAGATCCTCTGTGCTGTCAAAGTTGTTAAGAGCTCTCTCTTCTTGTGGCAAAACTTGATTCTAAGGCTGTTATTTACATCAATCCAACGGCTGTTGTAACAGCAATTGGTAGTCTGCATGGAGGTGGCTCTCGTATGATGATCCCGTGATTGCTTCTTGAACATCACCCCAGTTTTGAATTTGCTTTCATAAGGGGCTGTTATGTATCCTAACCCGACGGCTCGTAATAGATATTACTTTATTTTTATTATAGAATAAAATATAAAATATAATTTGAACTTAAATATTTTATTTATACTATTTACTTTCTTCTCTCTTTTTTATTTTCTCTCACTTTTCTTCTCTTTTCTTTCCTCCTTTCTCTTTTTTTTTTTTTTAACTCTATTTATAGACGAAGAAAACATATAGTGGAAGAAAAATGTCAGTGTCTACGATATGGTTTGTAAAAGTCAGTCACAAAGTGTTTTTACTGTTTTCACAACATAAAAAGATTTGCAACTGAGGGTTGAGCTTGAAATTAGGAAAAGTTATAAAATTAGCGAGTACAGAAATCATTCTACAAAAAAAAAAAATTCTTGCAAATACTTTTAGGCAAAACAGACAATTGAATAATATTTCAAATAATAATGTTTTTTTTTTTACAGAGTTTATTATTTTGTGATGTAAGCTACAGACTGTAACGGACTTTTTAGCGATGGCAGAGTGTCGCAAAAATTTCACAAAATAAATTAAATGTGCGATGGCAAATATCTGTCGTGACGATTTAGCGACAGTTAATTCAGCGTCAGTAAAGACAGAGAGTCCCACATATCGTTTGCGACGGTTGAATTCCGTCCACGGCAATTATGGGTCGCATAATTATTGTTGTCGTAGGATTTAGCGACTCGACAGGACCCATTTTCAGCGACCGTGTTTTGCCGTCACATGCTTTTGTAGTGCATTGGACATCGTAACTGGATAGATTACAAGAATTGTATGACAACTGAGCCAAAAAGAGATTAGCATTCAAGGTAGATAAAGAGAAAAAACAGAAAAAAAAAAAAAAAAAAGCCTATTCAAGCTTACGGCACATTGGTAGACAAAAAAAAATAGATCAAGACATTACGTATAAGACATGAACATTATTATATGGAATCCGTCAACGTGTTGTGCAGTACTGAGGCTAGGCTTTAAAATCATTAAAAAACCCATTGTTCCTCAGTATTGAAAATATGCGGAGCCTTGACATGAAAGTAGCATTGCATTATAAATGATATATCAAACAGATTATCTAACCACCTAAATACTGGAATGACTTTTTGGCTTCTCTTCAGCATTTGTTTTTCTCATCTCGAGACTAGTGCTTGTTTAGCTTCTCTCTCACACACATTTCAACGACTTTTGAGCGAAAATGTTATTTTTTTAAAAAAATTTGTATAGAAAATTAAAGTAAAATGATATAGCGATAATATTTTTTTAATTAAGAGTTATTATGATGGAACAAATTTTGGAAGTAAATGAATAATGAATAGTTTTCTGGATCAGAGTACTCAATTGAATCATAACCAACCCTTCACTAAGAATACTTAACCCCGTACAAGACAGCTGATTCTTTGGATGGTCCTTATACTACAAATCTCTAAACGTTGTCTTGCTCGACATATCAACGACTCTAGGATCCTTTCTGTTAGTTCCACAACTTTGCATGTAGGGTAATTGATGCAAGAAAGCGCATAGGAAAATAAAGGATAAAGGATAATTTGTTTGAATCCATTAATTTTGCCGCAAATAGTCAGAACTTAACTCTTCTTCAATTTGTTGATTAAAAAATCAACGACAGTTGATCCGCACAAAATACCCAAAGTTGGAGAAAATAAGAGAACTTTCTCTATAATATTTTAATCATAAAAAACTGTCCATTACATTAAAATTGAGCCCCTATACATAGACCAAAGAGGAGTGGCGAAGAAGTAATAACAAATAGGAAATTAAATATCTAAAGAAACTAGCGGATTAGGAAACCATAGAACTAGGAAATTATCAACCTACAAAAATTACCAAAATAAGACTCTAGAAAATCTGCCAATACAGCTGGCTTAAAAATAGAAACAAATAAATAAAAATATATTGTGAGTTATTCCTAGAATCGGGTTTACATCAACTTGACAAATCTCGCGCGATTCTGACATCAGTTCTTGTGATTTTCGTTCTGCATCCGTTATTGTGTTCATGAATCTGTCATCTAGTAGCACGCATCAAGAGCAAGGGCCGGCCGAGCTCCATATGCTCTTTTGACAAGGAGTTGAGAATTAATGAGCTTGATAGCTTCTGTGCAATATTTTAGTTAAGGACCTACGTGAAATGAAGGCGTTGAGTTAAAGCATCAATCCTTGGAATGAATACAAGGAAGGAGTAATAGGCTGCTTTTGTCATTCAACAAATTTTATAATGTCCCTAAATTCGTGCTTCATCCAAACTAAACTGACTCATTAATGGAGCTTGATTCCAAACAAGATAGAGTTCGGACGAATGTATATGTGTTGTTGCCTCTATTGCCTTCTATATATACATATATGGATAGGGTAGATACTTGTTTTGGAGTAACTTTTTCTAACCCAGCTCAATTTTCGTCCACCCTCAAATGATTTCTGGGTTAACATTAAAGGTGGAACGAGATTACCAAATTAAAACTACTTGTGAAACAAAAAGAAAGGAGAGCCAACAAATTTTAAAACCTTAAATCATTTCCCATAAATGTAGGAATATTACTGAGGTTCCTTACAATGAGATTTCATTCGTGCCATCCAAAACGGGCTATGTTTAAAATAAAGCCATGAGCACCCTCTTATCAGTCAAACCAAACCAGGCTTTATAGTTCCAATAAATTAAGTCTATTAACCTCGTATTACTTCATGAACATTTGATTAACCATTTAAGGTGATTAATTCACATAGGCAGGACTAAACATCATTGAACATTTCAAAAAAATGTGTCAGATGTTTTAAATTTCTTGCATATGCCACAAATTAAGATGGTACTTCGTTATCAATCAGTTAAGGGTGACGTATATAAGATCCTATCAATGGGTAGATTGACTTGCTTGTCAAGTAAAATCACGGTTTTACTAAAGATTGTTTTCTTTTAGTTAAGAAGTATGTGACGTATTTAGCCATCAAAAACAATATTAATCTAAGCACTGTGATATACATTGGACCTATACATACGTGGCGGATCATATCTTAGATCACCATTTTCTCAGGTCAAAAGCATCAATTAACCTACCCCCGCCTGCAGAATGATACAACTAGCAAATTGCAGCGTACCATCTGTTAAAGAATTCGGCAAGAACTGCGTAAGCAAGAGATTAGCTTAGTATTTAGTCATCAATCAACCTTGTAACTAGAAATGATTATAATATGAATTCTTAATGCACGAGGTGAACAACTAATTTATTGCTTTAGATCAATAATCAGAGAGAGCTATGCCATCACGACATGAAGCTCCGTGAATATCCAAGGATCTTCAACATTAAATAACTACCCTCCAATCGTTTTCTTGTTATGGCGGCTGAGTATAACCGAAATAAAAGAACTGTAAGATAAAACCAACAGCATGGACGTACGGCTCGTAAGCCTCACTTGCAGACTTGGACAATTCAAACATTGTATGCTAAGAAGGAAAATGGTGACTGTTTCTTTAGTCCTAGCTCCTTCTAAATCCTATTTGGGACTTGTTGGAAACACTAATTTCCATCTTATAAGTGTGTTGTAGTGATAAAGAATTTGGATTATCTCAATTTCTTAACTTAAAATGGAGATCTCCATTTTATTAATTGAGATGTTGACATGTCAGCTAACATAAAAATGAAGAGTTCAGATTAGTTAAACTTAAAATTTATTTAAAAATAAATAATTTTATAATTAAATATAAAAAAAATAAATTTTAATGTAAAACAACGTAGATTTAGTGAAACACGTAATAAGATTATATGTAGTCTATTAATTATGGAATATAGATTTTCATTCCAAATCATGAAATTGAGAGAATTCAAATTCATAGTTTAAAGGGTCTATTACCATCTGGACTACATGTTAAATGGCAATGGTAACATATCGTACCATACAAAAAAAATTTTAATTTAGGATTTTGAACATGGCGGATCTATAATAAAGGCTTACTTAGGCTGTAGCTCAAGTTAGATAATGCTAAAAAAAAAAATTATACTTCAAATTTTAGCCCAACCTCCCTTTAACTCACCCTATTATTGTTTAACCCACTCCAGTCTAACCTAAGAATGGATTTGAAATTCCAGCAATGTGGCAATGGAACTTCTTATATTTAGCTCAACTTTAGAACTGAAGAATGGTTTCGAATCAAATTGATCAATTGCAATTTTGTTGAGAAATTCTATCCTAATAATTTTACTAAACAAGAGATGCATTATCTGAGAAGTTAGTTCAAACCTTTTGAACTTGATGTACCTCATCATCAAAAATTTTAGAATGTTTTGAACGTGTTGTCTCTTAATAATTGTAGGATTAGTTGAAACAAATAAGTCACAACACTACTATATATTTGATCGAAAGTTTGATTCAAATTGTTCTAACACTTCCTATTACCACGATAACTACAGAACAAATATTTTCAGCTATGAACCATATTATAACTGCCTTCGAAATAAGATGGATAATGAATTTCTTATAGATTCTATGATTATCTACACTGAAAGAGAATTTTGAAAAATATCAATTCAAATTTTGATAGTAAATTATTTATAGTTTCTGAAGAACCATAGGCACAGTATACTTTTTTTTTTGGAATACTTCTCTTTGTTTATTTTCAAACATTTACATAATAAATTCTCTTTATTTGGCTTCTATAATTTTTTTTTATAGTTTATTACGTCTTGAGTACTTATAGCCTAGGGTGTATTAAATTTTTGGCTCCGCACTTGGTTCTATACGTGATGAAAACATGTAAGTTCCTGGTTTAAAATGCATGTTTTTCTCATGGAGAACTCGTAAATTAAATATTAAACGGCTAACTACTCGTCATATGATCATATGGTAAACAAGTTTTCTCACGCAAGGAAACTCTAAATAATTTTGAATTAACTAGGTTAAAAAAGTCTTAAGGTTGTATGGACCCCGGACGACTTCAACGATAACTTAGATCAAGGTGATTTCGTGGCTCCTCCGTGCAGCGTCTCTGACCAGTATATCTTCCCTGAATTTCTTCAGTAAATTCTAAAAATTCAACAATTGTCTCATGGTGTTCAAGATTGATCAGTAACAGCAAATTAACTATAATATCTATTGCGGGGAATGACACATATAATAGTGAAGTTTCTTGCGGCTAGAGAGCTATAAATAGACAACCTATCTAGCAGGAAAATCAAACGACATTTGAAATTACTCAAAGAGCTCCTCTTAGGCTAGTATTCCTCGAAACCAGACATTCAATTACCTTGGAAACTAAACTAACTTTCCGTTATAGTCACTTTCAATGGAATCTCTTTGTCAAATTCAGCCCCCAACTTATGGCAACTTAATCACCATTCTCAGCATTGATGGAGGTGGTGTCAGAGGGATCATTCCTGCCACTGTCCTTGGCTTCCTTGAATCCCAACTTCAGGTATAACTTTATTATTATGAATGTTCTTATGTAACAGTAGAGGCCATTTGAGAGAGAGAGAGAGAGAGAGAGATTATTGCTCTTCTTTTCCATTGTTTATTATTGTCATGTTAACTATCACTGTACTATTCATTTTTGTGTTAAAGTATGATGTGAAGAAATCTAAAATGTATGAAAAAAAAAGGTAAATCTTAGTTATGTTATGTATTAGCTATGGCTCTAATGAAGAAAAATATGAAATATAAATCAAGGTCACTACCTATGATGAGGGACTTACTAGTGTAAATAATGCAAACCTTTGATTAATAATTAGGAGCTGGATGGTGAGGATGCAAGACTTGCAGATTACTTCGATGTGATTGCAGGCACGAGCACAGGTGGTCTCGTGACTGCCATGTTAGCTGCTCCAAATAAAAATAATCGTCCTCTGTTTGCCGCCAAAGACATCAAGGCTTTTTATCTTGAGAACTCACCCAAGATCTTCCCACAGAACAGGTACTCTGGATTGTTATTGCCTTCACTTGGAAAAATTTATTCGTCTAAGGTTCGAATGAGAGGAGTTGGTATTTTCATTATTCCCTGATCATGAAGCTAATGAACATATTTTGGTTTATTTCCATGGCAGGGGCCTTTTTGGATCAATCGGAAACGTGTTGAAATTATTAACAGGACCCAAGTACAATGGAAATTACCTTCATGGGATTATAAGGGAGAAACTCGGAGAGACCCGGTTGCATCAAACCTTGACCAATATTGTCATTCCAACGTTTGATATCAAGCATTTGCAGCCAACCATTTTCTCCACTTATGAGGTTTGTCTCTCTCACCACCCAGAATTTCTTCAGCCCTGTGCTGGTTGGAAGATTTCTATTAGAATCCAAGACAATGTTGAATTCCAGACTCTAGAGTCTTGAAATTGACCAGAATCCAAGATAAGGACTTCAGAAATATAGCTTATAATTCAGCAATCTGGTTGACACTGGAAGATTTGATTTCTAAGTCAATAGGATGGGTTGAAAGGCCTAAAAGTCAAAAAAAAAAAATAAAAGAGAGAGAGAAAGAGAGAACAAACTCTGGAAAATAATATAACCTTTCACTTTCATGCAATTTTCAGATATTCAAGATTTGGCAAGTTAATCAGGTAGTAAAATATATATAGTTTGGTGACATAATTCTGTATTTCCAACCTCATGCAGGCGAAAAGAACCCCGACTTTGGATGCTCGACTGTCCGATATATGCATCAGCACATCTGCGGCTCCAACTTATCTTCCAGCCTATCACTTCAAGAACCAAGATGATGAAGGCAATGTTCGAGAATTCAATCTTGTTGATGGTGGGGTAGCTGCAAATAATCCGGTACAATTATTGTTCAAATTGATTTTCAATGTACTATTTCTTTTCAGTAGAGGACTAAAATAGGTTTCACAGCTATATTCATGCTTTGAATTACCATGGTTTTCAGGCTTTGGTTGCCATGAGCCAGGTGACGAAACAGGTCTTCGAAGAAAATCCTGATTTCTTCCCAATTAAGCCCATGGACTATGGTCGCTTTATGGTAATATCAATAGGCACTGGCTCGGCAAAGGTGGAAAAAAAATACAGTGCTAAAATGGCAGCCAAATGGGGTGTTTTGGGTTGGTTACTTCATGGAGGTTCCAGTCCAATTGTGGATGTATTTACTCAAGCAAGTGCTGATATGGTTGATTTTCATAATTCAGTGGTTTTCCAAGCTCTTCATTCTGAAGATAATTACCTCCGGATTCAAGTAAATTTACGCGAAATTTTGTTCCTTTTTGTTTCTTGATCAATTTTTTCATCTTACACTTACTAATGAGTTAACTATTTCCAGGAAGATTCATTGACCGGGACAGATGCTTCCGTTGATGTCTCCACGAAGGAGAACTTGGAGAAACTTGTCAAAATTGGGGAGAACTTATTGAAGAAGCGAGTTTCAAGGGTAAATTTGGAGACAGGTCTCTACCAACCAATCAATAATGGTGGCACAAATGAGCATGCTTTGAAAAAGTATGGAAACAACAAAACACTTTTACACATTAATGGTAATTGCTTTAAACAAAATTCCTTTTTATTAACAATAATACTCGTGCTCTTTGTACACCTGACAGGTTTGCAAAACTACTTTCGGATGAAAGAAGGTTTCGCGAGTTAAAATCACCACACAGCAACAAAGGCTCAAACTAGGACACTCATTTGACGTATTCATCATGCTGTTAGTGACGCCTTATTGCCCTCTTGTCCATGTTCTAATCAACCAAAGCCTGGGTTGGTCTATAAATTGTAATTTAGGGCATTGTCTTTATGTTTTGTGATTCGTTTGAAGGATTGGTATTTGATTTGTTCATTCCTGTATCTGTCATATACGGTGTACGTATTATGTTTTATTACACCTCAAAATTTGTTGTTCACTGGTTTGTGTTTCAGAATGAAAACAATGGTTAAGTTGTGATTTTTAGAAGGCTTTCATGGTTGAGATCATGGCACAAAGGTCCTTTCCTTTGTAATTAGAAAACAAAACAATACTCCCAAGTCCTCCCAATGCAACTGTATTTCAATAGTTCGATGCAAAGGAAATTTCATCAGTACAGTAATATTGGAAAGCATAAGCTTCTAGTATTGTAGAAACATTGTCAAACAATGCATAAGAGCCCCTTCGGACCATTTATTTTCCAGTCCCTAAACATTATGCTTGAGAATGTGATTCCTATAAACAAAATTGTATAGCAACATATATAGTACAAGGGAATTACATACTAGCTATATCAAGGTGTCAAAATGGCTTGCAGTAAAGTTGTAGAATATGCAAAGGAAATAACTATATAAATTCGAAGTTTTCAGCTTTCTTTGGTATGATCTAAAGCTTCAGGACAACCAGCGTCAATATTGCTTTACTCTATTTTCTAAGTATTTAATCATTGGATATGAAAAAACCTAGTCTTATCTATAACTTTGTTAAAAAATAAGTATTGATGCAATATTATGATAGTTATGACCATAGCTCAGTGCAATCACAATGTATGCTAATGATAAGTAAAGAAACAAACTAATCATGCAATTGACACACAAGATTTTTGCCATGAAAACTCAAACCGGAAAAAAATCACCTGTCTCCTTTGCCAGACAAAGATCATGCACTAAATCTAATGTCAACGGTTACAAAATCACTTACAATCCAATCCCCAATCGACTCATTGATCACTAGGTTAGTTAGAACTTGCTCAACTCCTCGATATACTGTTGTCGTGCTTGACCACAGTACAGATCCCCTTAATACGGATTTCGTATCTCGAACTCTTCCAATACTTCAGTTTTCTTCAATGGAGTTGAAAAAGATTTGTTGCTAAGAATCAATCGTGAGCTCTCTAGATATATGGAGATGTTCTCTCTTGTGTTTTCTTAATGGCAGCTCACCTATATAGAAACTCTTCGAATCTAAAGTAATTGTGCAATCAATTCTTTCAAAAGTAATTTGGTCTCCTTCTGCTTGTATTTTGACCGTCGCATAGCCTCTTATTTATAGAGGAGACAAACTAAGGTTCTTGGGCTTTCATAATGATCAAAAAGAACTTGCGGGGCACGTCCCTAGATTAGATTCCCGCACATCTCGCTTCGAGCGAGGTCCAGCGAAGTTTTCACCTCGCGATCGTGACGTCCAACGAAATTTTTAGCAGATTTACACCCATTCTGTTTCTTTCATCGATAGGTATCGAGGGTCCAACGAAGTCTATTGATGTCTCTCAAAGTCTATCGAGGCCCCAAACAGAAATACACCCAATCTATTTCTTTCATCGACAGGGATTGAGGTTTAGCGAGGGTCTAGCGAAGTCTATCGACGTCTATCAAAATCTAAAATCAATCACTTTATGTATCATCCAAGACTCTCTTAGTACGAACTTGAATGAATAAACATCAAGAACATTCCAAATGCTTGTGATAGATTCCCTATTATAAGAAAACAATATGTCACGAAATTTAACCAATTACATGATGGTACATGATATAACTCCTCAAATTAAGGCAAGCTCAATCGAATATTCTACGTGATCCTCATTTTCTAGTGCTTGAGGCACCACTAATTGCAGAAAGAAACTGCGAGTGTGAAACGATGATGATATATATGTTATCCACCTCTTTGATGCAACATCAAGCATACCCTCAGTGTGGTCTCCAACCATTACCCACTCGAGGATAGCGACGAAGACATATAGTTCCTTGAAAGATCATCATACCTAAACCCCACTATACTTGGATTAATTCCCACCATATTTGCCTCTAGGGTTTCAACTAAATTTTCTTACCTACAATTCTCTTGAACTCTTACCAACAATTCTTGCAGGCAGTGCCTATTATACCATGTCTGCCAAAGAAAGCCCACTATTGTTGGGACCAAAATAAAAATGCCCACCACTATTGGGATTGGAACTGTTCAATACATTCACATTCTTTTAATGATGAATTTGCATGCCAACTTACACTACTTCCAGAATCCACTAAACTGGGTCATATTGGGACATAATTTTTCTCATGAAATTTTTAAACTTGAAGAAGAAAGATGGTCTATAAATACCATATTGTATCTCACATTCTCCAAGTTATACATAGCTTCAGAACTCTGTGTCTGTGTCCAAGTGTTTATATATACTGTCGTCTTGTTTCCTTATGGACGCAACAAAATCATCTGAACAACCTCCAACTTATAGAAACTTGATCACCATTCTCAGCATTGATGGAGGTGGAATAAGAGGGATTATTCCAGGAATAATCCTTAGCTTCCTAGAGTCTGAGCTTCAGGTTATTTATACACGGCCACACACTACGCAGTTCTCTACAGTTTAGGTGGAGAGTCATTAATTTCCTTTTTCGCATTTGCAACATAGTTGTTTTTTAGTCTGATGTCAATAATTTTCTTGCTGGGGGACTAGTTTGAATTCTTTTTACAAATTTGCATATATCGGGCTTCTCACAATTCTTTCTTTCTTTTCATTTTCATTTTTTCTTCGTTTTTCCTCTTTATGGTATGTAGTTGCAACATCAAAGAACACAACTCTTTTTATATTTTTTTCCTTTGGATAAGGATTTATTACTGTCCAAGCAACATGAACCTCCCGTTACCTGAATATGTGTCCACCTTGCTTCTTCAACTTTGGCAAATGTCACATGATGTGCATATGATAACATAATTACATAACATTAGTATTTAAGAAAATTCATTGTAGAAAAACATGATTTATGGACACATGAATACACAAGTTCATACACGTACTCAGGTAGCAGAAGGTTTCTGCTACCCTGGCAAAAGAAATTTCTTTTCTGTTCTTTTATGAACTTACTTTAACCTGTAATAGCTTGACAACTTGACTTAGCGGCATGACTCTTTAATGAAGTCCATAAAAAATTGGCAACAATTTGAAACTATATATTGATGTTAGAAAATATTCTTTGCTTTGGATGTATAAAATTGATAGTTTTAAGTTGTATTGGAAGAACGTGCTGAAACGATGTTTTTGTATGAGACTGTAAGATTCAGTCACAGCATGGTCCTGACCTGCAAAATATTGAAGAAACCATTATAATATCTGTAACTGTGTTGTGATGGTACAAAAAAACTTCAGACATTAGCTGTGGTTTGCTTCAATATTTCAAGTGCTAGTTCTTAATTTTTTTTCGAGTACAAATTTCACGTAGTTCTTATGGTGCAGAAACTGGATGGTGAGGAAGCAAGACTTGCAGACTACTTTGATGTGATTGCAGGGACGAGCACAGGCGGTCTTGTGACTGCCATGCTAACAGCACCAAACGAAAACAATCGCCCTTTGTTTGCTGCCAAAGATATCAAGGGCTTTTATCTTGAACAATGCCCTAAAATCTTCCCTCAACAAAGGTTACCAATGTCATAAAATTTAATAGCTTATTTACATAAGCTACTTCATGGTTCTTTATATGGTTTTATTTTCCTCATGCAGTGTTTGTCCCTTATTTGCTTATGCTGCAAAAATAACCAAAGCCATATCGGGGCCTGGATACGACGGGAAGTATCTCCATAACCTCATGAAGGAGAAACTAGGGAATACAAGATTGCACCAAACATTAACAAAAGCTGTAATTCCAACCTTCGACATCAAGAACCTCCAGCCGACCATCTTCTCTACCTTTGAGGTTCATCTATCTCTTTGAAAAGTGTACATTTGATATAAAATGAGGAGCGAAGCTCATAATCAAATTAAACTTCAGTAAACTCATTTGCCTTACCATGTCCTATGTGCATGGTTTAGGTGAAGAGAAAACCAAGCCTAAATGCCTTACTCTCAGACATTTGCATCGGAACTTCAGCTGCCCCAACATATCTTCCAGCCCATTATTTCGAAACCAAAGATCCCAAAGGAGAAGTGAGAAAATTCAATCTTATTGATGGTGGTGTGGCTGCAAATAATCCGGTATTTTTAAACTTCTATAGTACTAAAACCCAGAAATCTTGTGTTTTCCTAATAATTCTTGCACAATACTTGTGTCTTATCTATCCTTTCAGACTTTAATCGCCATTGGTGAAGTGAAGAAAGAGATAAACCGAGGAAGCCCTGAATTTTCTTCAATAGGGCCAACAGATTATGGTCGATATCTGGTTATATCCTTGGGAACAGGCACAGCAAAAGTTAGTCAAAATTATAGCGCGGATGAAGCAGCTAAGTGGGGTGTAATTGGTTGGTTAACCAGCGGACATTCAGCTCCTCTAATCGATGTCTTTACTCAAGCAAGTAGTGATATTGTCGACTTCCACATTTCAGTGGTTTTCCAAGATCTTCATTGTGAAAGAAGCTACCTTCGTATTCAGGTTTGTGTTCATGCCAATAATCTAAGGGTTCGTGTTCATTAATGTGTTTTTGCCACAATTACATAAGCATATAAAATTCTGAGTGAAAAATTGCAGGATGATACACTAACTGGGACAGTTTCTTCTGTGGATATAGCCACCAAGGAGAATTTGGATAATCTTGTCAAAGTTGGTGAAGGACTGCTGAAGAAACTGGTTTCGAGGGTAAATTTGGATACCGGAAATGTTGAGCCTGTGGAACTGGAGACTAATGAAGAGGCTCTCTTAAGGTATTACTATCGAGAAATTATTTCATCCTCTTATGAGAGAAGCATGAAAGATAACAAATAGCTCCAAAAGGACTAAATAGTATTTTATGACATTCTAATTACATAAAAACCAGGACTAAACCATTTTAAACTTAAACATCATGCATATTATGCTAATTATACTACTTATATATGCTAACCATTTTAACTAAACAATTTTCATAACGTATCTTCGTTTCTGTAAAAACATTTGCTTTTGTTTATATCTTGCAGGTTTGCAAAACTACTCTCGCAGGAGAAGCGTTTTCGTGATGCCAATTCAGTCCATGGAGATGACGCAAAAAAAAGGTTACATTAGTGCAAGCACGGCACTTCTAAGTAATATTTCTATCTAAGACCCATTGTAACCATGTGTGTGTAATCTCTCTCTCTCTAAAAATTTGATATTGGATTTCATTTAGTATGTCAGCAAAAAGGAAGAACAAATATGTAATGCTTGTCCTAAAAAAAGTGCTATATATGCAGGTGCCACGGCTATTTCGTTTGCTTTAGTGGCACATCCAAAGGGTGTGGGAGACCAGGCAAATATTTACAAAAGCCGTGGAAGCAACTGCGAAGCTCTATCAACAGGATTGTCCTACGTAAAATAAGAAAGGGTGGTTTACATCTGTGCAAGACTAGAATATGTATAAGCTTAGTTTCCTTTTCTTTTCTTTTCTTTTTTTTTAATCTTTAAGTGCATCTTCTCTTGCACAAGCCCTTTTATTTCCTAAGACATGCAGGCATGTTTCATTATATTTCCAGAATAATAAGTGATTATGGGACAACATTGAAGCTACGAGGACATAGATTTTGAATTATTGAATTGGTCAAATGGTGTTCAAAAGCTTTCCTTCATTCACTTGAATTGATCCCTTTGGCACCGTCAAACTTTTTCAGCTAACCTGTTTCCTCCCTTATTCCATTTCCACTTCCATGGCTGCCATGTAGTTAATGCTTGTTTGCCCAACATTTAGATTGCTAATAATCTTATTTGCTGAACGTTAATCCCATGTAAGATTAACCAACTGCCATATATTATTAATTTTTAACATGGTTGCTAGCTTGATGATGAAAGCAATTTTAATTTTTAATTATCCATGCATCCACCATTCCAAAAAATGAGGTTTAACTGACCGAGAAATACGTCATCTTTTGGACTTCCTACCTTGCAAATTGAGTGCAAATAATTGGAAAGTACAGATAAAAAGAAAAACTTGGAGTAGCTCTAATGGTATTATACTCATTATCAAATGTGTCGTCAACTCAAAACATGGGTGCTGTCAATTATCACTTCTCCACTTGAAAAGTTAGATATTTTTCTATAATCTGGAATCACTATAGTTCCTAACAGTCAAACAATAACTCTCATCTAACCTACCTAGCAAATCTGCATAGCAAGCTGTTTACCTGCTTATCTTAATGGAAATTATTCTGTGGTTTAGAATTCAAGGTTTGTTCATCAAAAGAATAACCTTCTCTTCTTTTTGGTAAATCAATTTTCTATATGCACATTAGGAAAGAATTCTCAAATTGCTTCAAAATTTTTGGATATATTAATCAGAAATGAGTTGAAACTACACAAATTAAAATCCTAAGAAATACTTAAAAGTCCAGGAAAAATAGCAGTAAGAGCATAATTTCACAGCTCAAGTAAAATTTCCAGGGTTCTGTTGTTATTTCTTGCCTTTTCTTTTCTTTATGGTTAGTGATTAGTTGTGAAATATGCTTGCCATGAAATCTATCCAATTTAGCTCTAGCTTCGAGTAAGAGATAGAAATTCTGCATGGTAATATAGGTCATGCAAGAGTATGAAACTAACAACTATAGAACATGAAATTTGAACAGATAGATAGCACTTTACTTATGATTTTACAAAGTAGTAATCACTACCAGCTACAATTAACAATCTGATCATTCAACCATATATGCAAGCAAGTCTGGTTGGTATATTTTAACAATCTGATTTATCAGTTGCTATAAATACACAAATTGACGGGTTGAATGCATAGAATGACATGATGTATTCTTTTCCCAAACTATAACAATTTGGATATATAATATTTACATACATACATGTATATCTTTGTGGCACCCACATTGCCCGTATTCAAAGTTCATAGTCATCAGGTTAAGATTAGCCTATGAGTCAAAAACATTATGAAACTCGCAAGAGGCAGATAAGAACTTATAAGACATGATGATTAGAAGTTTCATGAGCATTTTCAGTGTACTTAGCTTTTTCATCTTCTCTATGTTGAAGTTTTCCGCAGGCATATTTGAATGGTTCAATTTGTTTGAATAAGACAGTGCAGTTCCTATCACTTTATCTTAAACAAAAAATATGAGCCGCCCCTTATGAAAAAAATGATGTGTTACAGTGATAGTTAGACTTTCTGCTAATTGGCAAAATGTTTGATTTGACATATACCCTTCTTCTCTGCACCAGACAGTAACAATTGGGGTCGATAATCAACAATATAGGCCATTTAATGAAGTTTAACTTAGGGAAGCAAGTCATTAACTCGATTTGTTAGGCTAATTGTTCCATATTTGCCTTCATTGCTTGACCATCTTAGTCTTTACCTACAATTCTCTTGGAGTCTTACCTACAAGTCTTGCATCTAGTATCAACTAGGGGGACTATCTTAATTTGCTGCCAAAGCAGGAGACTACTAAGAGGACCACTGTCGAATAATTGACACACTCATCAATATTCTTTGATGTATAATAAGTGCCCGTTTGGTAGGGCTTAAAAGCCAAACTTATTTTTAAGCTTGCTAGTAAAAAAGTCAAGTTTTTCTAGTTTTTTTATTTTTTTTATATTAGTTTAGATAAAAAAAAACAAAAAAGTAAACTTTTGTTAACTTTTTTGCTTATAAGCTTATGAAAAAGCCAACCCATAAACTGTAGCAAACGCAGCCTAAGTCAAGTTGAACCAAACAACATCCAAGTTGCATGAATTTCCAAGCAGATACATTTCCTTCGCCATGGTTGAATCATGGAAAATTATAAGAATGAATGGTCTATAAATACTCACAATCAGCAAAGAGGACTCCTCAAGGTCTTAAAACTTCAGAGATCTCTCCAAGGCTATCAAAGCTTGAAATTTTTGTCACTATTGAAACTTTCACCCCTCTCTCTCTTGAATTCACGCACACAAACATATGGAATCACCAAAGTCACCCCTTCAGCCCCCTACTTATGGAAACATAATCACTGTTCTCAGCATTGATGGAGGTGGAATAAGAGGGATTATCCCAGGAGCAATCCTCAGCTTTTTAGAGTCCGAGCTTCAGGTAGAATACATATGTTTTATTTAACTTAGAAATAAATAAAGGAATCCAATATTCATGTCATTGAATGGTTTCAATATGAAACTCTAGCAAAAATTTCCACTGATTCTGTAATAGTTTTAATAATCTTCCATGTACTAACTCCAAATAGCTTGGTCATGGTGCAGAAGCTGGATGGGGAACAGGCAAGACTTGCAGACTATTTTGATGTGATTGCAGGAACAAGCACAGGTGGTCTTGTGACTGCCATGCTAACTGCGCCTAATGAGGAGAACCGCCCTTTGTTTGCTGCTAAAGATATCAAAGACTTCTACCTCGACAATTGCCCTAAAATATTTCCACAAGTCAGGTAATAATAATTAATATAGTCCAAATATGGTGGTGCTACATATATACATATATATATATAGGGATGGTATGGTTATTAACAGTTTTGAACTTTTAATTTTAAACAAGCAGCTCTCCATTTCCTCAAACTACGAAGATAATCAAAGCCCTGTCAGGACCAAAATACGATGGGAAGTTTCTTCATAGCCTAGTTAAGGAAAAATTAGGAAACATTAAATTGCACCAGACATTGACTAATGTTGCAATACCAACTTTCGACATTAAGAGACTCCAGCCAACGATCTTTTCCAGCTATGAGGTTTATCTTCTATCTCTTTGTATTCTCAGAATTTCAGCATTGAAATTCAAAGTGATTGTTCCAACTGAATTGAACACTAACGATTTAATCTATTTTTCATGGTTTAGGTGAAGTGTAAGCCATTCTTGGATGCTTTACTCTCAGATATATGCGTTGCAACCTCAGCAGCACCAACCTATCTTCCCGCCCATTATTTTGAAGCCGAGGACCCTGCTGGAAAAGTGATGGAACACCACCTAATTGATGGGGGTGTAGCTGCAAACAATCCGGTATCTACAAATTTAATATAGATTATCTCCTTAATATAGAAGATTAGCAGTTCCACTTATATTGTGTAATCTTTTGTTTCAGACTTTAATTGCTATTGGTGAGGTAACGAAGCAGATCATGCGGGGAAATTCTGACTATTTTGCTATAACAAAAATGGACTATGGTCGGCTTCTGGTTATATCATTAGGAACTGGCTCAGCCAAAGCTGATGAGAAATATAAGGCAGATGAAGCAGCTAAATGGGGTTTATTGGGATGGTTAAGCAATGGTGGTTCCACCCCTTTAGTAGATGTGTTTACTCAAGCGAGCTCTGATATGGTTGACTTCCACCTTAATGTTGTTTTCCAAGCCCTCCACTCTGAAAAAAATTATCTGCGAATTCAGGTATATGTTCATCCTCATCAAGACATATAAAAAATTATTGTTCTTTATTTTCTTCTCAACACTTCATTGACGTGGACACAACTGAATCAAATTGTAGGATGACTCGTTAACTGGGATAGTATCCTCTGTTGATATAGCTACCAAGAAAAATTTGGAAGATCTTGTGAAAGTTGGCGAAGGATTGCTGAAGAAACCGGTTTCTAGGGTGAATTTGGAGACAGGTCTCGTAGAGGCATCTGATCAAGAGACTAATGAAGAAGCTCTCCAAAGGTATTAACTTAACTCTAAAGATTGTATAATTATATAGTTTGCTTAGCTATCTTGAAAAATCCTAAAAACAATTATTATCTTGCAGGTTTGCAAAACTACTCTCTCAGGAGAAACGACTCCGTGATATCAGGTCACCCCATGGACACACTGCAAATCCAAAAGACTTTAAACTAAGATTGTAGATTCTTATTTTTTACTTTATTATCTGTAGGTTTGATGTTGGAGTAACCTTTTTTTTTTTTTTTTTTAGAATAATTCCCGGTTGGGGCAAAATGTTGTCAATGTAACCGTTCCTTATTCTGTATATCTAATGAATAAGTGATATGTATTTTTGTTTTTTTTATGTTTGTGAGCATGTTCATTCATTTGGTGATGGAAGAAACTTGTTCAAGTGTTGCATCCATCCATCCTTAATCCAGAAAGGAGGTTATTGAAAATGTTTCAATTAATCTTTTCATACTTTCGCGGCGTATAAACTAAAAGATGTGCTATTAATAAATCAAGTATACAAACAAAAAAAAATATATATATATATATAATGTCTCGAGTCATTTATTTTAAAACTACACACGCTCAGGGTGGTTTTTAATTACAATAATATCGTTATTATATTATTCTAAAAACTACACATCCTCAAGATGCTTCTTAATTACAATAATATCATTGTTACATCATTCAATTGGTGAATTTTCTGTTCAATTTTTTCTGACAGAATGGCATTTTCTATAAATCAATAGATGGCTAAAATTGAAGTCGCTCTAATGCTAATTACACTCGTAATCATTGCGGCCCTATCAGGATATGATTTCTGCCAATTTGCATATCTTCCTAACAGTCAACTTAATTAAGTATTACTCAGCTTACCTACAAGGCTACAACTCAAGCATAGCTAACTTCTTAGCTGTCTGGTTGTGTCTGCGGATTAGATAAGCCATACATGGAACAACAACTTCGCTAATAACAATTGCACGAGCGTTTGAGAGTAGTCGATCGATCGACGATGTAGGCACCACCTCATAGTTAAAAAAAAAATTCCTCCTGAAATCAACTCATCAACTTTTTTTTTAAAAAAAAATATATATATATATATATATATATATTATTTCAGATAACTATCACATGATATGACTTCACCATAATTTAGTATTCATTATAGATCACACATAAATACATAAATACCCATTCATAGTAAAAGTCACATACATATAACTATTATTTGGAATAATTTTCTCTTTCCTACGATTTAACCTGAATTCCAATTCTTGTTAATGTGGTTAAGAAACAATAAACATAACTTGTTTTCTTCCAATTAATTCTTGTTATTAATATGGAATAGTAATCAAAGAGTAAATAAAACTCTCTTCTCCCGAAATAATTTGAGAACATATCTATATATATGTCATAAATTGACCCTTTTTTTTTTTTTTTTTTTACATCTTATGCAAAAAATGCACCACCTAAGCTTTCTCCAATCTCCATAGCGCCCATATACACCATTCACCTAGAGACATGCATGGTGATGACATATGCAAGTATATTGAGGAAAACATGTTGCAGGAGGGAGAAACAGTCATGTGGTGATTGGTTGCTAGCAACGGAGGGAGAGAGAGAGAGAGAGAGAGAGCCTTTTGAGTAAAGGACATTTTTTTTTTTTACAATGAAAAGAAGATTTTATTATCAAAATAATAAAAAATAAAGATGCCCTTCAAAACATTTCACCAGCTAATTAAAAAAGAACCTACTCTACCAGATTTCAGAACTGATATTAAAGGCATTGTTTTGAAAATCGGATTGGATCGGCCGGTTAAACCGAAAAATAGAGAATCGGTCTAGGAAACGGTCCGATTAACTCTTAAAACTCGTTTTGGTCAAAATCCGGTCAAACTCAGTTAAATCCAGTCAAACTCACGGTTAAACTGTGACCCAATCAATAAACTCGATAATTGAACCGGTCGGTTCAATTTTTAAAATAAAATTTTAAATTTTAAGCATTACAATTAGTCTAAAAAAATAAAAAATATTTTATTATTATTAATAAATTAATTAATGATATAATTATGACATCATAAATTAATAACAATTGATATGACAATTGAATTAATGACTCGTAACCCTACCTTTTTTTCGATTCACTTAACGGTCTAATTTTCAAAGACTGCGTTTGAGAGAGACAGATCTACAGAGAGAAGTCAAGGCTCACGGATTGTCAAAGCAGCATTAAATTCTGAATGCTTATTTTGTCAGAATAGTAGATATGGAAGTAAAGGCTCCGTACATTGAAGCAACCGTGGTGGTGAAGTGGATGGATTAGGATTTATGTTGCATGGGTTGAAGTTTGGGACAAGTTGTTTTCGGTGCCCTTAAGAGGTATCAATGATATGTTCCAACGAAAAAAATTGGTCTAATGGTAAGTGACCGCGTCACTCATGCTTTAGGTCATGAGTTGACTCACTTTTTTCTTTTTAAAATTTTAATTTTGTAAATATTCAAAAAATAAAAAATAAAATTAATGAAAGCTTTGAGAAATATTCAGCAAATGATATTTACTAAGGAGAGAATGATTTTGAAGCTAACTTGAGCCCTACACTTTCCTTTTGGCGTGCGTATGTGTGTAACAATGGCAAATTATCTAGCAAGTTAACACAATACAACTCGTTTTAAATGAAAATCCTTCTCTAGCCCGTGGGTAGTGGGTACGAATGGAATCCAGTCAACGAAATTCTCCACAAGTGGATTCAATGTTATGTTCAAAAACTTTTCACATTAATTCCATCAATACAACCCTACAAAAATGGATTTATTTCATTACTATTATTTTTTTTCTTTTTTACATTGAAGATTCAAACCCCCAAGAAGAAAAAGAGTGAATTGAATTCATAACTTTTTAGTCTGAACGGAGGCACTATTACTATTGAATTAACATTACTCCTCAAAATGGGTTTATTTTTTGTGTACCCATTTTATTGGGTATCCTCTCTTCCTACCCCTTCTAGCCATCTCGCCAACGTAGCCACTGCTTCATATTCTTTGTAAAGAAAAAGTCCGCTGCTATTTTTAGTAAAGAAAAAGCCAGTCAATAAAGCCCTTAAACAATTTTGGCTTTTTCCATATGCTACAATATCATGATTTAGCTCGTGATCGATTTTCTATGTAATCCAACTTTTATTTTGGATATTGCAAGGAGAGGAAAATTTTGGTTGGGAAATAAAGGGCATTTTCTTTTTGGAAATTTGGCCAAAGAACAAGTGAAGTTTGGGGGACCATTAATGTGAGATAGCTTATTTTTAGTTTTTTTTAACTTTTTGTTTAAAGTAAGCATTTGATATTTGGTAGCGAATTTTTTACCTTATAATAAGTTAGGTTTTTTTTCGTTTTTTAGCTAATAAGCCAAAAAGTAAAAAGCAAAAATTTTGAAGCTTTTTTTTTACTTATTCTACTGTAGTGAAAATTTTGAAATATAATTAATTTAAAAACTAAATTATGTACTACTATGATTAATGTTGAATTTTATTTAGTCGTACAGAATATCACGAATATGCAATCTAACTTACTTTTTTTTTTTTACGTGCTTTAAATGGTGGTGTAGTTAAAGGACCTCAACACCTCCGCAAGGGCACTAGCTTGCTCAACCACTCCACTCATCTGCCACCAGAGTCAGTATACCAAAGGTTCTTCACTTCTCTGCCAAATAAGCACAGTGGGGGGCTGAGTTAGAAAGAGATGGCCTCAACATGCTGCCACGTAGTCTCAAACCTAGACCTTGACTCACTAGGTTCGAGATTTCATTTTGTATATTAAAACAAAAAGCCAAAAAGACTTTAAGATAGTATCAAATACTCCAACCAAACTTTTTTTAAGTCAACTTATTTTTTTTTTTTAAAACAACTTATTTAATAAAAAAAATTGTTTCCAAATGGGCCTTTCTTTAATGAATTGCAATCGTAAGATTGGGAATTCCTGGAAATTCAAACTGAACGTAAAACGTTTATTTTAAGGAAGGAAAGGTCTGCATGCTAAATGTTCACCACGAGACTCACAGAAGCCATGTATCCGTGGAAATTTTATTACTGTTTCTCAATCCATGGTGTGTATAATGAAATCAATCACATGTATAACACCCTATATTGCTTAGTAAAAGAAATGAAATGGAAGTTCCAACTGAGAAATGTAGACTTATCTAACTAACTTGAACAATAGAGTAATGAATTACATTGCAAACACTGGCAAATCCAGGATTTATTGGACAGTAATTAACTAAATGATGAATTAGAACGGAAATAATTAGCAATCTGTCTTAAAATAAGCACTGATTTCGAATAATATCATCACTTGGACTTTGAAAGAGGTTGATATGGTGATCTTGTATCACGAAGCCGCTTTTCTTTGGAGAGTACTTCTGCCACCCTGCACAGATTAAACAAACAGAAGTAACCCTGATTACAAGAATGCTCAGCTGGGAAGAAAAACAATGGAATATTAAAATTAAATTTGTTGCCAAAACATGATTGGAGGCTGCAAGGGTAGTTTTTATACTTTTTAAGAGCCTCTTCATTGGTGCCCTGATTAGAAGGCTCATAGATACCAGTGTCTAAATTCACCCTTGAAACTGGTTTCTTCAGCAATTTCTCACCAACTTTCACAAGACTTTCCAAATTTTCCTTAGTTGCAATATCAACAGAAGATTCATTCCCACTTAATGTGTCATCCTGCAGGTTTTTTTTGCAAATAGTAGATATCATCACAAAATGTACATATAAATTAATTGTAAGGAAAGCTAAAGAAAAAAAAATAAAGACAATATATACTGATTCTTTTTCTCATCTATCTGTTTTTATTTAAAATTCTTATATGACTTATTGAGCATGGATGTAGACCTGAATTCGAAGGTAATTTCCTTCAGAGTGAAGGGCTTGAAAAACTGTAGAAATGTGAACATCGACAATATCACCACTGGCTTGATTAAATACATCCACTAATGGAGTGGACCCACCATTAATCAACCAAGCCAAAACACCCCACTTAGCTGCATCTTCTGCTTTGTATTTCTCTTCGGCTTTTGCTGAACCAGTTCCTAATGATATAACAAGAAAGCGACCATAATCCGTTGACTTTATAGGAAAAAAGTCACTACTTCCCCGGTTAATCTCCTTCGTCACTTCACCCATTGCAACTAGAGTCTGCAACCAAACGAATAAGAATTAGGAGAAAATTCCCTTGAAGTAATCAACATTATCCAAGTTTCAATGTTAGTTAAGTAAATACCGGATTATTAGCTGCTACTCCACCATCAATAAGATCAAATTTTCTCACTTTCCCTGAGGAGTCCTTGGTTTCAAAATAATGCGCAGGGAGATAGGTTGGGGCAGCTGAAGTTGCAATACATATATCTGAGAGTAAGGCGTCTAGGCTCGGGTTTTTCTTCATCTAAACCAGGAAATGCATAGTAAGGTAAACATATATATATATAGAGTTCAACCCTGGTTTGTAGAGTTGTATAGACAACAGATTCATATATATGAAAGACATTTATATATTAAAACCTCATAGGTCGAGAAGATGGTTGGCTGGAGTCGCTTGATGTCAAAAGTTGGAATCACAACATTAGTCAGTGTCTGGTGCAACAGCGTGTTTCCTAGCTTTTCCTTAACTATATGATGGAGATACTTTCCATCATACTTTGGTCCTGTTATTGCTTTCATTACTTTAGTAGCATGAGCAAATGGACAGCTGTTGATTATAAGTAAACAAATCATGTTAGTAAATATAATACAAAAAAAAGTATTATTGATAATAGTCTCTGTCTCACACAAATTAAATAATTATTAGATCAAAAACTTTTGTGCTTGACAAGAATCAACTCTTGACTCATACAAACCAAGTAATTACCAGTTTTGATCTAACAAAGTTAGTTATTGATAATGTATTGATCGTAATTATATATGAAGACTAGTAGATGATCGGGATAAAAACAATTATTTTTACAAAACAATATCTCATAACTATTAACACGCATGTGTACATATATATAAATAAAAATGTCACATTTATACGCTATTAATTAACAACCTCAAATCTTATACAATAAATCAAAAATTATAGATTAGAAATTGGTAAAAGAACATACACTAAAAAAAAGAAACTAATGCTAAATCACAGCCAACCAAACATTTATTTAGAATGAAAAGTCGTACAAAAGACAACAACTAAAATATTGGACGGGTATCAAACACAAATAAATAAAGCTGTCTAAAAAAACGCATAAATATCGACACATTTTTCAATAAAAAAATCACAATGTCCTCTAAATTATGATTTTAAGATAAGCACAAACATACTAATGAGAGAAGGACTACTTAAAAATCTTTTAAAATTAGAATTTAAAGATAAGTATAGATTTTATTGATTTTTGAATTAATAAGTGAGACTACCCCTATGAAATGGGATTTTAAAGGTATAAGAACATAGAAAGTACCACCTAAGCGCTACCTAAAAGAGATTGAAAAAGTTTGGGTGGACACAACTTTTATATGTATATATATATATGATTCAAGCTTGTTACCTATCCTGAGGGAAAATTTTAGGGCAGTGTTCAAGATAGAAAGACTTGATATCTTTTGCTGAAAACATCGGCCGGTTCTTGTCATTTGGGGTAGCTAGCATGGCAGTCACAAGACCACCTGTGCTTGTCCCTGCAATCACATCAAAATAGTCTGCAATTCTTGCATCCTCGCCATCTAGCTTCTGCACCAAGCCAAGCCAAATATGAATTAGGGCTTAGATAATAAAAAATAACTTATTAGAAACAGCAATATTGAGTAGGTATAAGGCTTAATATATTTCTTTCAAAAGCACCAAAAAAAAAAAAAAAAAGGCTTAATATATGATACAACAAAGAGAGCATGCCCTTACGTAATGCATGCATGCCCTCGTGTTGGTTACAAAAATTGTTTACCAATACTAGCTAGGGTGTTCTTATATTGAGCCAGAAAATTAAAAGCTTACGACGCTAATTTGAATTCCAAGTTCATTCTACCTGAAGTTCAGATTCTAGGAAGCCAAGGACTACTCCAGGGATAAGCCCTCTTATACCGCCTCCATCAATGCTAAGAACAGTGATTAAATCACCATAAGTTGGAGGTTGCAAAGTTAATTTCGCTACGTCCATGAGATATTTAGGAGGTATGCAAAAGCAAGGACAGAGGGATGAGAGAGTTCCAAGTTTAGAGAGCCTTGAATTAGAAAAACTAAGGTAGTTTTGCAGTTCTAAGGACCTTGAAAGACAAAAATGAAGTGCCCACTCTTTGATAATCAGGTGAGGGGTATTTATAGACTCTTTGTTTGTTATGTTTTGTCTAAAAAAATATGTTGGTGAGATTTTTCTTCATTCAACTTGGAGTTTCTCAACATGCACAAGGTGGAAAACACGTAATGTCCAAGGAACACTTCAAGATTCTAATTTCTACACTGGTACAGTAGAAATTATGCATGAGAATTGTAGGTTAGACCAGATATGGTCCATAAGAGACTTGTAGGTTAGAATAGTTAGATGCATGATTGAAAGAAATCAACTCTAAACTAATCTTATCAAACGACTAATACTAATCTAGCTTTTTTCAATAATAGCCTCACGTGGGCGGAGCTGAGTCTTTGATTCTTGCAACCGTGCAAAAGGCTGAGAATAGGGAAATTACCAAACACATTGAACTTGATAATCATCTTGTAAACCTCAACAATCCTTTTTTCATTGTAGAAAACATTTTTTCTTGTAGGTTAGGTCGAAGATCCAAACGACAAATGCGACTAGAGTTTCCAAACGACGACTTGGTATGCCAGCAGTGATAATAACGCGAAAGTTCTGTCGAACAGGAGCAACACCAAGACAAGAACACGAAATTTCAGTTCTTTGTTTTGCTTTATTTTTTTGTTTTGCTGCTATATTTTTCTTTGTACGCAAGTTCTAAGTAACTTGCTTAATTAATCGATGAACAGAATAATATAGCAGTAACTTCATTTATCAATTCTTAATTAGAATAACACAGCAGTGGACGAGTGAATCATAAACTAGTGGAGAACCTAGGCCTAGCTATAAATTGCATAACTTAGTTTGTAGAATCGAAGTTGTACAATAAATACAACAACCAGAACCACGATACTATAATTAACCAGGAAAAAAAAAACAAAGACAGAAAAGGAAAAATAGAGAAGAATGTATTTTCTTTGTATGAGTAAAATTTGGGAAACCTTTCCAGAATTTGTTGAAAAGCATTGACATAATACTATTTGCAACATTGATAATTCTGGCGAAGGGCATTGCTTGATCATCTCAGTCTAGTCATGCTGTGCCAGATTCATTCAGATCAAGCGTATACGCATCATAAGCTAGCTGATTCAAAACAACTTGCGTGAAGTTTCTGGCCTGTGTGACCAATCGATGAGTAACTTGAACAATAGAATGCCTTAATGAACAATAGAGCCTGTTTGGAACTCAGGAAAGGAGGGGAAGGGAGGAGAAATAAAGGGAAAGAGAAAATGAGGGAAAGGAATTTTTCATTCCTTGTTTGGTTTTGCAAAGAACATGAAAGGAAAGTGAAGGAAAAGAAGAGAGAGAAAGAGAGAGAGTGAATATTGTTTTCCCTCCATTTCCCTTTCCTTTCCCTTCCCTTTCTCTCCTATGTAATATCAAACAAGAAAAGGACAAAAATTTTAAATTTTTCCTTCATTTTCCTTTTCTCTTCCAAGTTCCAACAGGTTGTAACTTTTGGATTATGATCTTCTCCATGATTTGTATTTCATTAATTGAGGTGTTGACATATTACCTAACATAAAAATTAAGAGTTTGGATAAGTTAACTTAAAGCTTATTTAAAAAAATATAATTTTGTTGTTATGTATAAGAAAATAAATTTTAATATTCAACGACATAATTTTGAAAAGATATTTGAAAAGACTTTATCTACTCCATTGATTGATTTCTAAAGATGACTTTCGCTGCTCCAAGGAACTCCCACCAAATATTTTCTACTTACATTTTCTACTTTTTTTTTAAATGATCTTTAACTATAGTTCCGACAGACTGTCTCATATAAATACAAAGTGCATATCATTGTGCAATTGCCATTAAATCGTGTGCACATGCCACTTGGTCCTCAATACACTCGTGCCATCTTAGCATGAATGAAGGCAATTGAGAATGCAATACGGTAAGTCTCACCAAATAAATACGAAAATAGAAAAGGCTCAATTTGATGATAGTTAACTAATAAAAATCAAATTCTATCAAACTGTACGGATAGTGAGAAACTTTTTCAATAGTTTTCAAAAACCAAGAAAAAGAACATTGAAATTGAATCATTAAAAATCATCAACTCAACTATGACCTTAGCATACTTGACAAAATGAACTAGGGGTAAGGCTTTGCTGCTGTTACTAGTTGTGTTGTCATGTGCTGTTGGGGTTTTTTGGCCATCCAATCTAATATTTTGTGAAGATATAAAAGTCTTAGCTGATGGGTGTCATTGTAAAGATAATGTATGCAAAAACTCAATATCCTTTAAGAAATTTTGCTATATGATTTTGTGTAAAAATATTTAATGGTCAGTATACTTCAAAAAATATTTAAAAACTTGTTGGAAGAATTAAATGGTTAAAGTTAATCACGTCGAATTGAATTTTTTAGGAGTAATTCATCTAATGAAATTCTATATAATTATTGGCCCTGATTTGTGAAAGTAAACTAAAAATATCCTAAAATGAATCAAAAGCAATATGACTGTTTACTTGTCCAACAGCAGTAAAGCCAAACCCACCCCATGAACTAGACCCATGGGAATTTAAAATGTTGTTCTGTTGGAAGTTGGGGGCAGTAAATGATTCGATCGGTTATGGCTGAAACAAGAAAAAAGTGTCCACAAGCATTCCAAACAGTGTTAAGTAAATTTTTTCCCATATATTTACGGATATATATATTTGTGTGGTCATGCATATGGGATGGCAGCGTGTTCGGTATAGGACAGGTGTGCTTGAATCTTACCCGATCCTAATAGAAAATACCTCCCCACCCGATCCTAATAGAAAATACCTCCCCACATCCTGTTTCATACTTGTTAGGAGTTGAACCATTCGATCTCATCCTCTTTTATATTCAAATAGTGTCTAGTCGGATCGGGTTAACTCTCATATTTTTTATATTTATGTAACATATGGACAATATTTTTTTAATTTCACATATTTTAAAAATATAACGACTAGTTTACATAATAAAAGGTAGACAGTTCTCTATTATATAAACTCTCTATATATACTGAATGATATTTATGTATTATTATAATATAATAAGAGTATTCTAATAATTTTGTTACCTAATCGAGTCATGTCAGATTTTGTTCTTTCTGTCACACCTTGTCTAATGTCCGCTTTAAGCTTTGTCTTTGTCCTCATAACCTGCCCCAACTTTTTTTATTAAACTCCCAAACCCTTCATGTTAGGATCGTGACAGGTTAAACCAGCTTTCTTGGATCAAATTGTCATCCCTACTCATGCATGCTAGGAAGTAAAAATCTATTAAACAGACTTAGTTTTGGAGCCTGCTTAGCAGGGCTCAATTGCTGTGCAAATCAATATGAAGTTATCTTTAGTCATTTAATCAGCCTTCACCTTTTTAGAATTTTCAAATGAATTATAAAAGAAAAACTTTGGAGACCGCCACAAGTGAAGTGGTTTACATAGTGAAAGAAAAGTACAAAATTGCAAAATCATATAAAGCATCACCAAAGACTTGTTATAAGCATTAATGTTTAGAATATGTACTTTCATGGACATGCTATTATCATGCAGATTAAGAATGTTTAACCATATCCCAACTCCTACGTAACTTGTTTGATAGACTGTTTGCAGAAGAAGAACAAGAGGATGAGAGAGTAGGACGCAAACTTATATCCACGATGACATAATATATGAATCTAATAAACATAAATAACTTTTGGTGAGAATGAAAATAAAATCCAAGATTCCTTGAAATAAACAAAGATATGCTATATATACCTGGAGCTGGGATTCAAGAAAACCAAGAACAATGCTGGGAATGATCCCTCTAATTCCACCACCATCAATGGAGAGTACAGTAATAAACCCTCCATATGTTTCAGGCAGGCCTTGAAGAAGGGGCGAAGTTCTTTCCATAGGAAAATCACAATGATAATCTTTAACTATCACTAGTTTCAGTATCCATAGATGGGATACCACTAATCTTATATATAACCCACTTGTCGTATGAAAATTGGAAGTTTCTGATTAATTTTTCTGGCAGGTTCTAAATATGAACCTAATTAAGATGAGGCAGAATTATCAATGAATTTTCTCTCTCCGAAGTACTGTTTTCCATGAGTCATTCTATTTTTTTTTTCTTTTGGGAAGTTACTAATTAGGGATATAGTTAAGCTTATGCAGAATTTTATACAACTACATCTCGGACCTCCTAAAACAGATGGATAGTTTATCTTTGAATTATGTTGCATGCGTCTTTACATCTTCGCTTTGCCAAAACGATCGTAGTACAAAAATAAATTTATAAAAAACCGATATATATTATATATATACACACGTACAGATGGATATGTACACGTGACAGGTTGGTGATGTGGATATTCATCCAAGCACAAGTGTAAATATAAAAGAATTACAGATGAAGCCATTCAGGTGTAAAAACTAGTAAAGCGTGGGACGAACAACGCATGGATAATGAAAGTGCGAAATCAAGGTATTGGCTAGTAGCTTCTTAGCTAAAATAAAGAAACCGATGACCATCGATTAGTTGACTCTCATGCTAAGTATGAGTTTCTTAATTTGATCTCTCCCTACGTTTCTTGTGGTTAGCCATCATTGGTGTATGAAATTTATCTAACTAATAATGATTCTGCACAAATTCAAGAGAGTAGTCGATAAAAGTTCTTGAAAAAAAAAGTTTAATAAAGAGAATTCACTTTAAACTTGGAGATTAGATTATTCACTGAACAATCCATGACGTATCATGGTGTTCTTCTTTGGTAGCCATCTCCGTGGAATTCTAGCATATAGTGCAGTTCTTACCTATAGATCTCTGAGAAAGAAGTATAGTTGTAGCGCAGTCTTTATATATACCTCATCTATAGATAAATTAAAAATTATTTACAAAAAAAAATATATCGAAGTTGAAGTGATCTTGATTCCTTTGTCTTTTTTTATTTATTTTAAATTATATGAACTTTGTATCTGTGAACTATCTTGCAGGAGTCATCATATTTACTTTTTTTTTTTGGAAGTTTCTAATTTTGAATTGCATCCCAATTTTTCAAAAATGTATGTTGTAAAGTGAGTTTTTTTTTTTTTTTTTTTGTAACACAGAGAACCCAAATCCAAACAATTCGCCGGTGAAGAGGAATAAACTTAGGATATTATATTCAAAAAAAAAATTTTTTTGCTAACCCAAAGAACCCAAAAATGTATTAATTTTTTGTTTTCTTTGGTAAAGTGAGCTTTCTATCGAGTTATCATCACTTTACGAAAGTTCCTCATTATGAATATAATTAGGATGATGCAAAATTATCTATAGAAATCGGTGAAGAGGACATTGATCGGCCCAAAAGTACAAATATACTAAAATTGTGTGTAAAAACATATAAAATGTTAGAACTAGTAGGAGAAAAAAAGAGAAAGAGAGAGTTCTCTATTGAATAATTTAAATATGTACATCTTGGTCCTATTTATAACATAACAAGGATAGGGGAAAACATTCATAACTAATGTGGGATTAGACATACTATTACAATAAACTAACATATGATACTAATATCCCCTCTCAAACTTAAGATGGTAAGGCTAAAGTCAACTTGAGTTTGAAAACCAAATCTTGAAAGCGGCCAGGAAAATGAGCTTTGGTGAATATATCAGCAATCTAATCAGTAAAAAAGACAAAATGAAGATGAATAGTACCACAGACCAAATGCTGACGAATGAAGTGACAATCAATCTCAATATATTTGGTACAGTCATGAAAAATGTCATTATGAGTAATGAGAATAGCACTCTGATTGTCGCAAAAAATAGTAAAAGCAATAGAGTGTACAACCCTGAGATCTTCGAGCAACCAACGAAGCCAAAGAAGTTCCTGGACAGTATCAGTGAGAGCATGATATTCAGCTTCTATGCTAGATCGAACAGTAAGAGTTTGCTTCTTGCAGCGTCATAAAATAAGGGAGTCACCTAATAAGAAGGAGAAACTAGTAGTGGACCGACAATCAATTGGATCACCAGCCCAATTAGCATCGGAGTAAGCACGAAGCTGAAGGAAAGAAAGTGCAAAATAATGGAGGCCATGAAAGAGAGTACCCTTGACATAACGAAGGATACAAAGGACAACAGCATAATGGGTGGACCGTGAAGCAGACAAGAATTGACTAACAAGATGAATCGCATATGAAATGTCTGGACAAGTAACGGTGAAATAGATAAGACTGCCAACCGACTAACAATAAAGAGTAGCATCATAGAGAGGGACATCATCCAAAGGAGTGAGATAAGCATTAAGCTCTAAAGAAGTGGAGACAGTCTTACTATCAGTGAGACCTGCACGAGCTAAAAGATCCGAAGCATACTTAGCCTGAGATAAATAGTAGTTATCAGAATATGAAGAAATCTCAAGGCCCAAGAAGTAACTGAAAGGCCCTAAGTCTTTTATTTCAAAATGCTTGTTGAAAAAGAACTTAAGATCAGCAATGCCATCAAGATCATCACCAATAATGATCATATCATCCACGTATAAGAGAAGAAGAATAGTGCCCTGGGGAGTCGTGCGAAGGAATAAGGTTGAATCATAGGGACTGGAGGAGAACCCAAAATGATAGCACTGAATTTGGCAAAACCAAGCTCGAGGAGCTTGTTCGCGGCCATAGAGAGCACAACAAAGCTTACACACTTGATGAGTAGGAGGAGAATAACCAGGAGGATGTTGTATGTAAACTTCTTCAATGAGATCACCATTAAGAAAGACATTCTTCACATATATTTGAAATAGGGCCCATTAACGAACAGTAGCAACAACAAGTAAACTACGAACAGAAGTGAATCGTGCAATCAATGCAAGAGTCTCCTTATAGTCAATGCCATATTCCTGGGTGAAGCCCTTGGCTACCAGGCGAGCCTTATGGCGTTCGATAGAACCATTAAATCGGGTTTTGATTTTGTAAACCCATTTGCAGCCAATTGGAGTCTTACCAGGGGGGAGATCAACCATATCTCAAATGTGAGTTTTATCTAAGGCCTGTAACTCATTAGCCATTGCTTACTGCCAAACAGGGTTAGAATTGGTCTTACGATAAGAGCAAGATTCATGGTGAGAAAGAATAGCAGAAAAGTAGTGATAGTTATGAAAATGGACAAGGATTTTTTTTACCCGAGTAAAATGGCGAAAAGGAGGGTCAGTCGAGAAATCATAAAAAATAGAAGATATAGCAAAAGGCCCAATGGGAGAAGGATTAAAGGAGACAAGGGTAGGAGCATGTGCAGGATCAGCAGTTGAGACAGGCACTGGAGATGAGGCAAGTAGCTTAGATGAGAGCGAATCACAATCGTTAAGGAACAGGTCAATGGAGGGATCAGTGAAGAATGAGGGAAAAGAAGAAGACAAGATATGCAAAGAAGATAAGGAAATAACTTTTTATGTTCCCAGAAGATGACATGATGCGAAATTTGAAGTCTTTTGGATAAGAGGTCCCAACACCGATAACCTTTATGCTTAATGCCATACTAAAAAGCAACAAAGGTAAGCCCAAGGTTCAAGCTTATTGCGCTCATGAGGTTGGAGGAGGCTAGAGCAGACACATCCAAAAACACGAAGATGATTATAGTTAGGAACACGACCATAAAAACGTTCATAAGGAGATTGGTTACCAATAATCGAAGATGCAACACAAGTGATAGTATAAACAACAATAAGAACAGCTTCTCCCCAAAATCGTTCAAGGCAAGATAAGGCAATGAGAAGAGCATGGACGGTATCAAGAAGATGACGATATTTACGTTCGGCTCGACTATTCTATTGGGATGTGTCAGGATAACAACGATGAGGAAGAGTGCCTTGTTGGCTAAGGAAAGTGAGAAGTATAGTATTTGTATTCTATGGCACTATCAGAGCAGAAAACTTTTATTGGACGAGAGAACTGAGTTTGAATTATTTTGACAAAATCAAAGTATATTTGAGGCAATTGAGACCGATTTTACAAGAGATAAATCTAAGTAAAATGAGAAAAGTCATCAATAAAAAGGACAAAATATTCAGATCCCTCGATAATAACATTAGGGGAAGGTTCACATACATCAAAGTGAATAAGATCAAAGGGGCAGAGGAAATAGATGTACTATTAGTAAAAGATAAAACTGGTTGTTTGGCTAGTTGACATGATAAACAATCAATGTTTTCAACGGACATAGAACCTAACAGACCACTAGAGAGTAGAGGACGTAAGCATCCTAGAGAGACATGACCAAGACGGGAACGCCATAAGCCCAATGTGGATGCAGCAGAAGTAAATGTAGCAGACTGGATTAGAGAAGTGGACAACGATGGAAGACGAAGGTGAATGAGCTCAAATAAGCGACCACGCTTACGGCTGATCCCAAGAGTTTGTCTCGTCTATGGATCCTGCACGAGACAACCAGTGGAAGAAAACGTGACGGTGAGACCAAGATCATATAATTAGCCGACCGAGATGAGATTAAAAGAAAGTTTAGGAATAAGATAAGTATGTGGAAGAGAAATGTTAAATGTGAAAATGCATCCTATATCACTAACATGCATATGGGAAGCATTAATAGTGTGAATGACAAGAACATTGGATGTAGAGGTTTTAGAAGAGAAAATGGTAGGGTCAGATGTCATATGATTACAACAGAAAGAGTCAAAGAACCAAGAAGAAATACCTGATGTAACAGACATAGCAGTAAAGGGCGGATTACCAGAAATGAAAAGAACTTACTAGAGAAGGGATTATAAATCACTGGTAGTGAAGGAAGATGAGGAGTTGACAGAGGTGGGTGAATCTTCAACAGCAACAGCAGCATGAGAGCTAGGTTTGGAGTTATGACTTTGGAACTGATGACCACGAGACTGAGAATTCCTGGATTGACTAGCTATCTTGGGACATTCATACTATAAACGACCTGAACCAGTCTTGTGGCAATGTTTGCAAACGCGCACCGAACAGTGTAACATGACATGATCAGTGCTATAACAATACTTGCAGGTGTCCTGAGATAAAGAAGTACCGATCTGGGAAAAATAAAAAACCCCGAGAATGATGAGCCTTGAAGGTCCCTAGTCATGTCTCTTCTGAAAGAAGCTCGGAAATGGCTTGATTCAAAGTGGGTAAGGGAGTGCGATGTAAAAAAGATGCTAAAACAAGTTCAAACGTATCTATGAGAGCCATAAGAAACCTGATCAGACGTTGCTGATCGGTAGGCAGTGAATTTGGCTCTATCAGCAGAGCATCTCTACATAAGATCAGAGTAGGAGAGTTAGTCTCAAATAACATAGATCTTAGAAAGGAAGCTACTGATGGATTTACTAGGATCCTTTCGTATATAGTGAAAGGTGCGAAGAGGTTGATACTGGTGAGCGAGACCTACGATGGTGTAACGGTTGGCAAGGAAATCTCAGACGAATTTAGCAGTAGTAAAATGATCGTACTGAAGAACAAGAGAATGAGTGGATGTGTTTTAGAATCAAGTGATAATCTAATGATTTTTACTCTCCCATTCTTCAAGACGATCACGTAATTTATCATTATTCTCATTGTCATCTTTAACAGGTTCCGTGATCTCACCAGTGAGATACCGCCATAACTTGCAGCCCTTAAGGAAATTAGACATAGCTTGGAACCATGGTATATAGTTGTTGCCCTTAAGGAGAAGAGAGATAGGTTGGGCAACCTCAGAACGATCCATGACCTCGAACTAATTGATAATAGGGACTAGAGTTAATCGGATGGCAGCTGGACCGGGCTGGTATGAGCTGAATGATGGCTGGCTGCAGCTGCAATTAGTGGGTCTGTTGACAACAAACTGATGTCAATTGTGATGGTCAGAGGGACACTGAAAGGGCGTCAGAGAATGATTGGAGAAGCGCTGGAAGACTGAGGAGAACCTTAAGAATTCTCATGTGGAAGATTCTTCAAATGGCAATCACAGAGCATACTTTCCTTTGGCTCAAAGGAATAAAAGAACCTTAGGAGTTCTGATGTGAAAAATTCCTTAAAAGGCAACTAGAGTATACTTTCCTTTAGCTCTGATACCATGTTAGAACTAGTAGTAGGAAGAAAGATAAAGAGAGTATTCTCTATTGGATGATTTAGATATGTACCTGTTAGTCTTATTTATAATACAACAAAAGATGAAAGGAAGACATTCCTAACCAATATGAAATTGAATATACTATTCCACAAAACTAACATATTACACTAACATAAAACGAGGCATGTTAGTGATATGGATATTAATTCAAGCAAAATCGCAAATACTGCAAAACTGTGGGGCCATTACGGCAATAACATATATATCGAAAGAGTACTAATTCCAGCATTCTTGCTATCAAAGAAATCGAATTCTGATCGGGGAGAGAGAGAGAGAGAGAGAGAGGGAGAGAGAGAAATGTCGGGGATGGAGAGATTGCAGAGAATGTTCGCCGGTGCCGGAGGAGCGTTGGGACACCCGCCGCCGGACTCGCCGACACTCGATTCGTCAGAGCAAGTTTACATCTCCTCCCTTGCCCTCCTTAAAATGCTCAAGCACGGTAATCTTTCCTAGACCAGCACAATCTCGCTCTTTCAATTTTAGGGTTCCGTTGTTGGTATAGACATATATACATTACAGATACATAGGCGTATACATAAATATGTATGTATGTGTCATATCCTAATTAGGGTTTCTGTTCTGTTATGTTATATGTGGGGGGATTGGGAATAACAGGGAGAGCTGGAGTTCCTATGGAAGTTATGGGATTGATGTTGGGTGAATTTGTGGATGAGTACACTGTTCGCGTCGTTGATGTCTTTGCGATGCCACAGAGTGGTACTGGCGTCAGTGTTGAAGCCGTTGATCATGTTTTCCAGACTAACATGCTTGATATGCTCAAACAAACCGGCCGGTATCCACTCTCTTCTTCATTGTTATTGCTTATGTCCATATTATTAAAAGACTGGTATGATCAAATTAGGCACTGCTTGTCCTTCTTAAAATCCAATTAGGGTGGATCTTTGTTTCTCTACTGGTATTCAGGAAGCCTTATTCCTTTGTATGAATGTCTCGGATTTGTTCTCTCAATCATCAGATAACCTTTCTCTGTCTGACTGTGTTGGGTTCCTTCTTCAGATGACCTCATCAAAGTTCTTCTATTTAGTTGCCGAGTAATGCTATTCAAACAGAAAAATACTTACATGATTTATCACCTGTGGTGGAATGAATGAGAGTCATTCACTTAATAACATAATACCATCATGGTGGTTCTTATTTACAAAAATGCCATTGTCACATTATTCTGTTTGATTTTCTGTACAATTTTTTTCTGGAAGAACAGTATTTTCCTTAGTTGCTGCTGATATCTTCTAGTTCCTATCTTATGTATCCTTTAATGATTTCAGATACCTCAAATTCTGTTTATTCTGAAAACAAATATTTACTGATATCATCCTGCCTAGTTTCCTATAACAGGAAATGTAGAAGTCAGATTGTAGAAGAATCTGGCCATATCTAGATGTGATTGCTCGTATTTGGTTATGTTCATAGATTGGGTTGTTCAAGGCATTATCTTCTGTTGGGGGTATTCCCCCTCATGTTTTTTAAACTTACTGATAATAATCTATTGGTATTCATAATTATGAGCATATCCCACAAAAAGCTGAGGGCAGTGCATGTTATATAATTTGCTTCCTGATGCCCAAAAAAAAGAACTTTCGAAGAAAAAAGGCACACAGATGCACACACTTACTGTTTGTATAATTCCCATTGATGTTCTCCTTTGTGCACTCTTTTTTCGCTATAAAGACAACCTGCTTAATGATTTCATCAATTTTCATGGTTATAGTTAGCTTGTCCTTTTGCTTGGTATTGCAGACCAGAGATGGTGGTTGGATGGTATCATTCGCATCCTGGATTTGGATGTTGGCTCTCTGGTGTGGACATTAATACTCAACAGGTTGTATTCTATTTTCGTTTGTTGTTGTCTATGATGGTAGTGTTACATAGTTGTGGTTGGTAGTTTGATTAATGTAATGGTGTTTACAGGGTATTGTATTCGTCAAATGTTCCTTGTATGCATACATTGGCACATGTTACTGGTAACTATGAAATATATTATATTCATTATTGTTGTTGTCATCTATGTTGCGTGGACTTGGGTACGGGTGTTAAGTGCGGGTACGTCCAAGTGTCGGATTTATTTAATTCTCATGTCCAAGGACACTTGGATATGGCAAAATATTCATATTTCTTTACATACCTTTTTTATATTATAATATAGTGTTTATAATGTGCTATAAAGCATTTCCTACATAAATGAACTTTTATGCGCATTTATATGGTAAAATTGATTTTTTCTAAATATTTTTGTTGTTTGAATATCCAACAATACCTATACCCATATCCATACTCAAGTGTCGGAATCCAAGTGTCAAGCGTCAAACACAGATACTTTACATAGTTTAGAAGAGTACATAGGTTGTCCTGATTTTGTGAGACTTTTCTCTATTTGTGGTTGACCTTTTGGTGTATAAAAGAAACATTTTTCCTATGTCTTTAGCCATTTTTAAATTGTAATTTCCTTTGTGTGAGCTTTTTTTTTCCCCTTATCTGCATAGTTTGTTGTATTGGTTCGTTTCTAATGTATATTGATAAGTACTTCTACGGGTTTTCCTTCCCTGTTTAATTTGTTCTCATTTTTTAGTAAATTGTATTTTGAATATTATATCCAAAGAATAGCTGATACTGAATATTCTACACTGCTTGGTCACGTAGGACGGCAGCAGTCTAGATTCTACTATTGAAGGCTTATCACAATGGAAATTTATGTCAAATGGGAATGATTCCCATTCACGAAGCATTTGTTTGTTGGTTTGTGGATTTTTTTTTAATTGTTTGGGATCTAGGATGGCTGAAGCAACTATAATTTTGCTTGAAGATAAAATGTCAACCATGGCATTGTGATGTCCTCATATCACAAACTGTGGCAAGAACATGATGATGGTTTCCAATGTCCAGTATAGAGCTAGGATATTTATTGAGCCCCTCTCCCCCCCCCCCCCAAAAAAAAAAAAAAAACCCAAAAAAAAAAAAAAGTAAAAAGCAAAAAAAGGGGATGTTAACAGTTAAGATGTTGTTTAGTGTGGAAGCCTTATGGGAAACTATGGTAGGCGTTGACCTAGCATTGGAGCAACGAAGGTGGGTGGGATGATAGAGGAATCATTCTTAGAAGAGGAGAGAGAGAGAGAGAGAGAGAGAGCATTAATGTAGGTCTAGAGAACTAGAGTCTCCAGTTAAGGAAAATTTTTTTGGAGATGAAGGTGGAGGAGAGCCGCTATATATAGGGGGGTTTAGCCACGGAGGCTAGCTCACCTAGAATTGCCAAGGACTACCTCTACCTAAAAACCATGGACACTTCTAAGAAAGTATTGTGTTCAGGTTGGACAGACGTACAAACGTGTCCGATTTTTGTTATATTTTTTTAGACCTGGACACGCTTCGGACACTTGAGGGACGTAAGTGTTTATCGCCTAAATACATGAAACACGATGCAAGTTTGAACAAAGTAACTTGCAATCCAATTGTAAAATAAACCATGTGAATTACCTATTTTGATGTTTAAATTATGGAATCCGTGATTTTTTATTTTAATTAGTGTTATCTTGTAAATTTTTATTATCTTTGAGGAAAATATTCATATTTAGAACATATAAATATAAAATATTTTTTTCACTATATTCTTTCCATGTCATATCTTGCATTTGTTGAAAATTGTTGTGTTGACTTATTTGTGTCGTATTTGTGTATGTGTTCGTGCTTCTTAGACCTCTACTTAGTCTGACACACTGTTAGTGGAGTGACCATAATTGATAGTGGTGTCGAGGATACAGAGGCATCGAGAGGTATGGAACATCACATGCCTTTGTCTTGATCTAGAGATTGCATTCTTGTTAAGATATCTTTGTCTAACACTAAGACTAGCCAAGGTGCAATACTGTGGAGAAGAAAAGCACCTTGATGAACCCTCAACTCTAGCTACATGGCACCCCAAAAGTCCATGTGCATGGGCCACAAGGTAGCACTTAGGTGCCCAAATGACCACGACACCAACCCCAAGTGAGTTCCTAGGCTCTTCTATTTACCCAGGATAGCATGGGAATATAAGGTTGCCATTAGAGATTGAGAGCAAGAGGTATCGGAGAGAGAGTCTCAGGCAGATAGTCCTTGAGGGGAGGCCTTAATATAGGGACGATGTGCTTGCTCAAAGGACCATTGGTCCTGCGGCGTATTTGAGGGATTGACCGAGTGCACCCGGATTGAATGAGCCAAGAGTGCCTCTTGGAGAATACCCCCTAGTGTTTAGGCTCAAGGCTAAAGCACAATGTAGTTAGCCTTACCTTGTACAGCGCGATCATGGAGGGGAGAATGCCTAAACATGTGGGGTACATCATTGGTCTAGGTGTCACTGCAAGAGGCTGACAAATGAGACCAAATCACATGGAGATGTTGACATGGCATGCCATGGAGGCGGGGCTTTTTTAGTATAGATACACATTGTAAATGTTGGGTTGCGAATCTTGCAATAGCATTTGAAATTCAGCATTTGTCATTTTCTATGTCTTTCATCCAAACATTTCACAAGACTAGAGCAAATTTAGGACTTGAGTGCTTGTTTGCATGCAGACACACTGAGCTAATTACTTGTTTGTCTTGTTGCAATTTGTCTGGGGAGAGGAGAGAATATGGTTTGTGCAAGATCCCAATGTGCTTCCCTTACAGTATGATTACTTAAATGTTAGTGAATCTGACTTTCATGATATTAAGCTGGTGGAATGGATTCCATTTTGAGATTTGTATTTGTGAAAGGGGGAACTTATAAATTCTACATTTATGTTGCTTCAGTTACACCGCAGTTCAAAGAAATTTTCTATGCCTCTGTGTGTGGTGTGTGTGAGTGTGGAAGTGGGGTGAATTCGTTGTCATTTAGTCCTGTCACCTTATTTACTGACATTTGTGAAATCCTGCAGAGTTTTGAAGCTCTAAATCAACGGGCCGTGGCAGTTGTGGTGGATCCCATACAGAGTGTTAAGGGGAAGGTGGTCATTGATGCCTTTCGTTTAATTAACCCACAAACTATGATGCTTGGCCAAGAGCCAAGGCAGACAACGTCCAACCTTGGGCATCTGAACAAGCCATCCATTCAAGTGAGTGGTGCATTAATGATGCCTAAGTGTTCCTGAAAGCTGTAGTGTCACCCTTTAGTGCTTGTCCTCTGATGGGCAATCTGTTTTTCAGGCATTGATCCACGGGCTGAACAGGCATTATTACTCGATAGCCATTAATTACAGGAAGAATGAACTTGAGGAGAAAATGTTACTGAACCTGCACAAGAAAAAGTGGACCAATGGACTGACACTTCAACGATTTGATGCCCATTCCAAAACCAATGAGCAGACTGTTCAGGTTAGTGAAGTTTTTTGAGATGTGATGAGAACACTAAGATGGATATCGTTCGTGATATGGATACGATCTCCCCAGTACAAGATAGGAGTCTAAATACTGAGCCCTTTCTTTACGTAGAAGGGCATAGATGCTGACTGAACCCAACAATTAATGGTATATCCACTCTTGAGTCTGTTGTGACTGCCCTGCCTTTCCTATTGCTTTTCAGTTGAAATCTATTGCTTTTCTGTGGCTTTTTAGTAAAGTTGCTCCCTTCAAGTTGAAGTTGTTCTGTCAAGTTGGGTCATTTTCTAATCCATGGGAACCTTTGTGCAAACCTAATTATCTTGTTTCTGGTAAGCAAGCCCCCCCCGCCCCCCCCAACAACAACAAAAGAAAAAAAAACCCCTTGAAGGGTATACTATATAGGTTCCTCTAGGATGACCTAATCTTCAGTTTTTTTTTGTCAAAGAACAAAAAATAAAGCAATTTATTGCATACAGGTAATCAGTTAACATAGTGCTGTTTTTTGGGGAGCACTTGAATACTATGAATTGATGTTTGATGAAGGATGAGCACAAGCTCCCTGTGCTTGGACTGTAGCAAACTGATGAAAGCACAAGCACTCTCTTGAGGAAGCGGCACATGAGTGTCAGAGGCACTTCCCATGTCTGTCTAAAACGAAAATTGATGTCATACATGTGGACAAAACAATTCAAGGATGTAATAAGTACTTTTTAATGTATGAAAAATGTACACTTGTTGACTTGTGGGATGTAAGAATGGTCTAGAGGTCTAGTAATAATAGAATGCAGTTTAAACTTGTGTATGTCGTATTTGCTGGGAGTAACCTTTCAAGTTCGCTGGTTGTTAATATAGGCTGTCCCTATTTCCACGGCCTCTCACATGTGAACCTACATGTAAGGGCTATGGAAATAACCTCTCTGTGGTCAAACTTATATATCTCTCCCCTATACAAATATTCATCTATTTATTCCAGTGTCTATGCCCTTTCTTTAAAATTGGGGTCTTGGCATCTCAGTGTGATTCATGTGTGTCTTGCTTCATAGGCTGCAACTATTAAAATGTAGAAGTGATACTTAAATAGGCATCCCCTTGTGGTGAAAGTCGTGACTTATTATATTTCTTGGGATGTGCAGGAGATGCTAAATCTGGCTATTAAATATAACAAGGCAGTGCAGGAAGAGGATGAGTTGCCACCAGAAAAACTAGCAATTGCGAATGTGGGAAGGCAAGATGCCAAGAAACATCTCGAAGAACATGTCTCCAACTTGATGTCTTCAAACATTGTTCAGACTTTGGGCACCATGCTCGACACAGTTGTGTTCTAGGGTTCAGTGTCTGATTCTCCACCCAATTTTATCTATAAGCGGTTGGTGAAATTGAAAACAATGCGGGTAGAGGATCAACTCCTGGAATTGCTAGATATGATCTATTGTCTTGGTAGGCAACAAAAGCGGGAAAAGATAATGTGGGAAAGTGATGCCATTATGATACTTCTTGATTTTACTCTTCCTGAATTGTATTTGTAGTTTGGTTCGATTAGAATTGAATCGTTTTCTCAAAAAGCTACTCAGTTTATTTGAGTTCCTCGTGTCTTAATGGATTTCATGGGCCGTTGTGTGGATGGCTTAATGAAACCGCTGAGAAGCTCTGGTATTTCTCTATCAAGTTGAAGGACCCTTTGGGGAATGTGGCTTTTTTCTATTGAGCAAGGAAAGTAGTGCCCCTCTTTTGCATTGGGCAGTGGAGATGATACACGCGGAGAGAGAGAGAGTAAAAGTTTGAAAAAACACCACTAATCAAGAGACGATAATAAAAGGTACACGTAAAAGTTTGAAAAAACACCACTAATGAAGAGACGATAATAAAAGGTACATTAACACTGTTTGTAGCAAGACATTTGCAAGTCTGACTTGTGAAACGACTTGCATGGCTTATTTTGGTGCAAAGATCGATACTTGAAATCAACATATAAAAGCCTAAGGAATCTTATGATAGTATCACGCATTCATTTACTCTTGGTTTATGAAAGAAGCCAAGCACTTGATCATCTTCACAGCCTTCTCACCATTCGGATCCATGATGTGAAAAACATGATCTTCCCCTTCTATCTCTATAAATTCTGCAGTTCCATGCCACTCACTCTTTACCAGTGATTCATAATAGAGTCTCCCTCTGTCCCTCAATATGTCCTTCTCTGCAACACATATAATAACCCGGTCACATGCCAAACCCAAAAGACCCGGTGCTCCATCCGCAAACGGGTTAATAAGTGGATCCTCGTTTCCCCTATCCGATGGGCAAACAAACCGCCACCAACCGTCCACCATCGCTTTCCTCACTGGGTCCTTGACCTCGGATCCGATGGGTTCTTCACCCCAAAAGTACGGGTGGATCATAATAATGCCGAGAATCTTCACACCTTCAACCGGATTTGAGGACCCGGCCCGAATCGCCAAGTGGTGGGCAATATTTGAACCTGCACTATCCCCAGCCAAGAACACTCTGCCAAAGTCAACGTTGTCTCTGAGCCAAGGCTCAGCGCCACCACCGGAGATATGTGAAGCCACCCATTGAAGAGCGGCCCGAGAGTCCTCGTAGGCGGCCGGAAGAGGGTGCTCCGGCGCTCTTCTGTAGTCTACCGAGACGAGGATTATGTTAGCCTTGGCGACTAGCATGTTGAGAGAGTTGTGGTACTTGGGATCGGCGATTGACGATATGAAAAAAGCTCCACCGTGAAAGTAAACCACGAGGGGTAGCTTCTGATTGTCTGGTGTGAGTTTTGGACTGTAAAGCCTGGCGGAGACACCAGTCTCCGGCGTGATCACTATGTCCTTCGATACGACACCGGTTTGAAGATCAAGGTTTGCAGGGGCAACTTCGTTGCCAAAGAGTCTCTCTACGGTTCCATCTTTGTATACTCTGAGGTATGGTGGAACCTCAAGAGATACTTCTGGTTTGCTTGAATCCATGTGTGTGTTTTTGAGAGAGAGAGAGAGAGAGAGAGAGATTTCCTAGAGGAAGTCACATTTTATACGGATATGGTGCAATCAAGACTTGGCCAAGGTAATCCCATTTTTTTTTTTCTTTTTATATGTCTTCTTTAATGTCAAGTTGTCAACTCTCAAACTCGCCACCAACATGGCATGCTCGTCGGTGCGTAATTACTTAATTGTTTATTGGTGGGGAATCATTCCTTCCACATATTTTTTTTGTTTTCTTTCATAGTCCCCATGAAGTTTGTATTAATAGCTAGCTAGGCAGGTTAAAGTTTGAAAAAAAACATCAATCGTGAAGGACATTTATGAAATGTTCAATAACCTTTATTAATGAAGCAAGAATTTTGTGCAAAATGCAGTTGGGATATGACATGGAAAGGTCTTTCCGGTTAACTTATTTTGTGAAAAGAGATCAACATGAAAAGGACCTATAAAGTCACAAATTCACACTAATCACTCTTCCTTTATGAAACAGGCCAAGAGTTTGATCATGTTTAGAGCCTTTTTCACATCCAAATGGCCACCCAGTGGAGATTATAGAGACAGAAGGTGCATGAATCATGGTATCACAGTGCATAACATGAGAGAGAGAGAGAGAGCAAGGATGGGAATGCCAGGAAGAAAGAATTTCACACAGCATAATAAGTTGGTGGATGACATAAGAGAGATTCTCTCTATTAATTCAAGCCTGCATAGATTCATTCTTCTAAATATTTCATATCAGCAGGTCCACCCCATCTCTTGGTCGAAGTTGATTCATGACCTCCTTTGATTGTTATACCTTTCAATGACCAACAGCCATCGAAGCACTTGGCAGGACTTGGCCTGGAGTTGACAATCAACCCTGAGAGGGAACTGGCAATATGCTCTCAAGTTGGACTCTAATGGTTGTTAATTAATGTTGGAGGTTTTGAACAAAATCGAATTACAAATCCAAACTTCACGAAACTACGTCTTTAAAATGGAAAATATTAATTGATGGTGGTTTTTTTGGCCGTAGCTTCCCCGTAGGGCCTCCCCCTTAGGAGAGGGGCCTCCGATCTCGAAGGATTTTGGCCATAGCCTTTTACCTCCGTCCCACATCGGATAGGAATTGTCTCTCCCACTGCCATATAACCCTTGGGCTATGATGAAGTGAGTAGCCCATAATAAGGGCTACTCACCAAGGGCTAGCCCAATGTTATGGGTTACTCACTCCATCATAGCCTAGGGCGCCTTTTTATGATAGAATTTCTTTGACCGTAGCTTCCCCGTAGAGCCTCCCCCTTAGGGGAGGGGCCTCTGATCTAGAAGGATTTTGGCCGTAGCCTTTTACCTCCATCCCACATTGGGTAGGAGTCGTCTCCCCTACTGCCATATAACTCTTGAGCTATGATGGAGTGAGTAACCCATAGTAAGGGGACAGCCATGGGGACCGATCAAGACACCCAACAATGGTTGATCATGGTCGAGCAAGACCATGGCTAATCATGGCTGAGCAGACCATAGTTGAGTAAGACCATACCAAGCATGACCGAGCTGGCCATACCCCGAGCAGACCTTGTGGGACGGTGCTAATCATTCCCGCTCACCTGCCACGCTAGTGGGCACTGACAACCCAATCATGATAGCCTGCTCCCAACTTCAGGACATCACGTGTAGCAGGAGGTAGTCACCTTCTCCACTCTGACATGCGTCTAAGGGAGCGCCACGTGTGGGGTTGGACAACCACTCTCCCCACTATCCTGCCACCGCTCTGACCCTCCAATTATAGGCTCTCACGTGGAGAGACAACCATCTCCTACTATCTCTGTATATGCAACGCCCCCTTAGGGCTACTGGGGAATGGACCCATATAAAAGGGAAACTCGTCTTTTATAAGAAGGTACGCAAACAAAAACCCTAACTAAAACTCTATTGAAATATATCCAGGAATCTAACTTTACCATCGGAGGGTTCTTGGCAGGCACCACACCGGTGTCCCTCACCTCTTTCCAAGAGAGCAGCTTGTTGCCGGCCTGGAGACCGACTCCACCAGTTTACTGCTTCATCATTAATCAAGCACACACTGGGTTTCATAATGGTCAAGAATAAAGGAGTTACATTTCTTTCTTTGATCTCTCTTTTTGGCCTCTTCTCTTGCAGGCAACTTTTAAAATTCGTGCATATGTTAGTGGGTTAATTACAAGCACACCTTCTGAACTATGAATTAATGTTACTATGCCTTCTGAACTTTAAAATGTAGCAAATTAATCTCTTGAATTATCAATTTGTATTAATCAACCACTTCTATTAACAATATATTAGCAATAAGTTAGGAGAACAAATGAAAAATTATCATACAACTTTCACTTATTCATAAAAGTTTATTTTATACTTAAATTACATTCTCTGTTTGTAATGATTGTCTGATAACTGAAACACCCTTGATATTACCATTAAATTTACATATTATTTCAGTCATTAGTCAATTATTATAATAAGAAAATATTAATTTAGGTATAAAACTATGTTTTTGTGAACATATACAAGTCAAACAACAATTTTTTATCCATTTTTCTAATGGATTGCTAATCGGAGGGGTTGATTGATACAAACTGATAGTTCAGAGAGTCAACTTATTATATTTTAGAATTTAGGGAGCATGATTATCCTGAGTTATAACTTAGGAAATGTATTTGTAAGTAACCCTATATTTGTAAGGATAGAGATTGCCCCCGGGTGGGCAGGCCACGCCCCCAAAGTTTTTAAATTTTTTCCTTGTACCTTATGAATTTTTGGATACTTTTAATATACTGTAGTGTATTTGCCTTCCAAGTTTCTAAATTTTCTTCACTCCAGTAGATTTTTAAATATTTAAATTTTCTTATTGTGTATTGATCCTTAAAAATAAAAAAGAATTTGTGCTACTCAAGTATGTATTATTATGCTTTTCTCTTTAGCTCTTTTTTGGTTTAGTGGAAAGAGGACCCCTCCACGTCAGCTGCAAAAATCTGTGTTGGTCTCGAGATCATTCAAGGCTTTTTTATCTGAGACGGATGAACTTAAGAAAAAATTATTAAGAGCTCATTTGATAGGGCTTTTTATTTAATTTTTTTAGTTTATAAGTTAAAAAAAAAAAAGTTAATTTTTTTTAGATTTTTTGTTTATTTACTTATCTTTAAAGCAAAAAATTAAAAAAAATTAATTTTTTTACCTATAAACTAAAAATAAAAAACCAAAAAAATTAAAAAAGACAAATAGATATATGAATAGATAAATGTGGCCACTACTTCCCGAAGCTATAGCATCAGCTGGTATAAATAAATAAAAAATTAAGAATGAGACTTATTAAATCTAAAGTAAAAATTCTTCCATTACGACAGATTAATAATATAAGAGGCATGCCACGAATTTTCAAAGATGAGTGATTGTGAAAGTCTGATTATTTAATTCATAATTTTAGAGAACGACATTGTAGCATTATTTGTATAAATGTATGCATAAAAATTATTTTCGCGTATACAACATTTTGGGAAATGTACGGATAAACCCTCTTTTTCTTTTTTCAAGGATCATTGAGTCCTATAAAAGTAAGTTAATTAAGATAATAAAGTCTTACTTTTAAAAAGCATTTCTGATAAAGTTGGAGATTCTTGGGATGAATTATACTCTCTTTTGCTCTTCTACAAATAAAATATAATGATGTCGTCATTTACGTTCAACTTTTTTTTAGTGGAAATTTGATTTGATTTAGTAAGAAAATAATAAAATTCTATTATAATCCAGTATTAATGATCTTCCATGGTCCTAAGTTTTCTTTTTAAATTTCACCCTTTGGTAGAATGAAATAAAGATGTAGAAATTTCAATATTTTAAAATAATTAAAACAAATCTCTTAATTCCATGATTTTCTTCAATAATTAATAGATTATTCACAGATTATTTTATCCCGGCCGTGCACATTCTTAATTTCATATCTGTGACAATTATGAATTTCACTAGGCCTCGAGTTTAATACTACAGTGAAAATTATAATTACTGTTTTGTAAAAAAAAATTAAAAGAGAGACAAATAAAATATGAATTAGACTTATCCATAGTTTTCTATAACCTTTCTCTTTAGAGTCTATTTGAAACTTGTGAAAAGGGAAAAAGGGGAAAGAAAGTGAGAGAAAAATTGTAAGAAAAGTGATATCTTTTCTCTATTTTGTTTTATAAATAAAATAAGAGAAAAGTTGAAGAAAATTATTATTTTTATTTAAAATTAAAAAGAAAGAGAAAGAAAAAAATAATAAGATAATTATTGAAAATGAAAGAGAAGAGAAAATTAGATGAACGCGGGAAGAAAAATGAGTTTCTCTTTCCTTTCTGTTTTCCTTTCTTTTCCTTCCTCCCTAAGTTAAAAATTAAACAAAAAAAAAAGAAGGATTAATTATAAGCATACTATGTCATAAACTAGACTCAATATCACTGTATTATAAATTATTAATTTATATTAATCAATCTCTTTTGTTAGAAATATATTAGAAATCAAGTAGAAAAGTAGATGAAAAATTATTATGTAACTTGAAAATGTTCACAAAAGTTTATTTTATATCTTAATTACATTATCTTTTTGTAATAATTGTTTAATGACTGAAATACCTTTTATTTTGCCCCTATATTTTACATGTCAATTCAATGGACTATGCAGTCATTAGGTCATTATTTTAACAAAAGAAGATTAATTTAGGTATAACATTATACTTTTATTAACATATACAAGTCAAATAACTAAATTTTCATCTATTTTTTTAACGAATTGCTAACATGAGGGGTTAATTAATACAAATTACTAGTTAAGGGGGTCAACTTGTCATGTTTTATAGTTTATGAGACATAATAATATTAAGCCATAATTCATGAGATGTGATTATAATTTGCCAAAAAAGAAAATAATAATATCTTCCATATCCTTTTACTTTCGTAGCCTGTTTGGATATGCAATCAAATCCTTGGCATTATAAAAATCCTCGATAATACAATTAGAACTGTCACTGATAGTGTCACGGCATCCTAACCCTTGATTCCTTGAACCCTTCTATCTCCGTCGTTGAAACTGGAAAACCCGTAACCGAAAAAAAGCTCCATTCCAGTCGCCAGTCGTACGTGTTTACTTGCCTCCAGCATAGAGAAATGGAGAAGATGACGATGATGAGATCGTTGTATCGTTCGATCTATCTCAGATCTCTCCGTTCCTCCGCCTCCGCCTCCGCCTCCGCCATCAACCACCGACACCTCCGACATGGACTCCGCTACTTCCATCTCTCTTCTTCTCCCCTTCCATTTTCCCCGAAACGCCTCCCTTCCGGTACTCTCTTGCTCATCCTCCTCATGTTTTTGCTTATTCGTACAGACATATACCCACATATATGTATTTGATGATTCATACGTCTGAACTGGTGCCTTGTTGATTGAGATTGATCTGCTTACTATTTCAATAATTTTTAGGGCAAGAATTTACCTTTATCTGCTAGTTGAATGCGCAATTCTTTGGAGCTCTTCGTCTGTTTGATTATTTGTCTGATTGGTCTAATTTACTTTAATGTTCTTTGTTCCTAATTTTTGCTTTTAGTTTTGAGTTATGTGTAACCCAAAGTTTCCATTTGCTCAAGCGTTAGTTTCATTAGCTTTATATGTTTTTTCTGCGTAGTGTGCTTTTTGCTCAGATGCTGCATCTCTATCTGTGCTATTGAAGTATAGACAGTTTTGATAGTCTTAATTGTTGTTGTGATCGCACTTATGGAATTGACCATGTATTGTATGTTCAATTTGGAAAACTACCAGAGGAATGCTTCTCGATCTATAAATAAGCAATCACCAATGAGTTGCCATGTTATATAGCCGGCCTCTACTTCAAAAGAGCATACCACGGTGGTTTGAGAGTTTGAGACTTCCCATTTGAAGGAGTCTTGAAATGAATATTACCTGACCTAAACTTGATGGCACCATTTCCGCAGTGATAAAATGTGATTTCCACTGGCAAAACCTCTGGATTGTACTATTTGCCTTTTAGTGACGCAATATTAGATTAATCAGTTCCATGATCGACTCTGAGACAGAGAGTGAGAGTTCCTTGATGAACTAGATGACATTTTATTATTGGTTCATGTGCATCCCCCTTCTTAGCATGTGCATTATTATGCTGCCTCAATGCTTCATATACTTGGTCTATAATCCATTGGGCTAGGTTCTGTAGATCTTTGCTAATATGTTATTTTCAGATTTATCCTTCCTCTGCTGAATTAGTGTCTGATATTGTGACCTGTAGATTGCAGACCTCCTTTTGCAATGGCCATTGGAGGTACACGTTCTTTTAGTGAGGATGTGACCCACTTGCCTGACATAAAGGACCCTGAAATTCTAATTGTTTTCAAGGATTTAATGGCTGCAAGTTGGGATGAGCTTCCAGATACAGTTATCCATGATGCAAAGAAGGCATTATCCAAGAACACTGACGACAAGGCTGGCCAGGAGATCTTGACGAATGTTTTCCGTGCAGCTGAGGCAGTTGAGGAGTTTGGTGGGATGCTAGTATCGTTCAGGATGGAAATTGATGACAGCATTGGATTGAGTGGCGAGGTAACTTAAATTTTATGGGAAGAATGACTTAATTATTTTCTCTCTCAAGTTCTTATAGTCTGATGATTAAAAATTTTGATTTTTTTTTGGTAGAATGTAAAGCCCTTGCCTGAGGAATTTACGAATGCATTGCGTACAGTCTATCAAAGGTACACTGCATACTTGGATGCTTTTGGGCCAGATGAGGCCTATTTGTGCAAGAAAGTTGAGACTGAACTCGGAACGAAAATGATACACTTGAAGATGAGGTGCAGTGGTATTGGTTCTGAGTGGGGAAAGGTATCGTAGTTTTCGCACATTACTATCTTGCCACTATGTTTATTTAGATTACTTCAGCCAACCGCAATATGTGATTCTTCTCAGAGCTTATGTTGCTTGGTTGTGAGATTTAAGTTGCTACACATTGTGGGCACGTAACCAATTTACTACAGTTCAGTATGGCTTTTGAAATAGACATGAAATCATACTAAAGTACTTAATTGAGTTGGGTTTACAATCAGCTTCTCATTTAGCTTACATGATCTGTACATAGTTGCATGTATGCAGTAGTATTGTGTTAGTTTGGGTTCACTTGGGATAATATTAGGCAAAGATTAATCTTTTGAGGAATCATTTGATGTGTGGGCAAACACCTTCCTCTAATAGATTTATGTTGGCTGGAAAGACTTCCCATCTTGAAAGATGTCATTAGCCTTGAGCCACTCCATTTTTCTTTTTCCCCTTTTTCCCTTTTTTCCTTTTTGGTCCTTTGTGGTACATGAAATTGGTCTAGATTCTTAAAAGAATGCAAGGCTTCTTGTTTAATTATTGAGTTTGTTTGTTGTTCTGATTGCAGATATCAGTTCTTGGGACTTCGGGTCTTGCTGGTTCCTATGTTGAACATAGAGCTTAGTTTTGAAGAGACAGCTGAAAGCATCATGTTTCAAGTTTTCATTTCCCTTGGAGAACTTTATTCATGTTTGCTCCTCTTTCAGACATTTTACTGATACTGTCATTGCTCTTTCTACATAATTTCCATTGATCTCATACATTCTGCTTTTTGTGGAAGTTTGGTAAAACTGGTCATTACAACTTAAAGTTGCGCAGAATACCAGAAAGCTTATGTAAGGAAATTAATTTTTGAAATGTTTGTTTGTCCATTAAATTCTCCTGTCATTGGTGAGCCACAATGTGCATAATTTGTTAATAAATGAAGGCTAGTGTGTGTTACTTCATTAAATTCCTTATATCTATCGGCTGTTGGTTCCCGGGCAAGGGTAGCCTGTCCTTGAATTAATTTTTTTTATTTTGTATAGTTCTGTGAGTAATTTTAGTTGTATAGGTAGTTTAGGGCTTTTCCTTTTGGCTTTTGTTCTCTGTACTTGGGCGGCATCTTCTTGGTGCCTTTTTGTACATATCTTTTATTTATCAAAAAGATTTTATGATACAAAGGATAGTGTATTTGAGGACGGACTTGATTGAAAGAGATTCTATCAGGGTATTACTTGCAAGGATCAGTTTTGTATATTTGTCAAAATTGTATTTATACCTATGTTTCTAATTAAACACCTTGGCACGATTATGAATGACAATGAAACGACCATTACACATAGGGATGGCAATAGACCGGGTAAGACGGGGATTGGAATCTTCATCTCTGCCTTCACTTAAAAAATTCACCTCCATCCTTGTCTCTTCTCTCCATGTCTGCTTGAACGGAGGTAGGAATTTCTATTCCCACCTTCACGGATACAAGGTTGTCTTCATTCCTGCCCAACTCTATGTCTCAAGCCCAAGCGTTTTTTATCATTTAATTTATTTACAAATTGTTAATTTTTAAAAGTTATACAATTATTTCACAACAAAATTTATTTTTTATGCCAACCAAAATTTTAAAACAATTTCATGAATATAATATTCTTGTATAATGACTCTAAGGAATAATTACACTATCTAAAAAGTTTATACTTGAAGTGAATCGAAAAACACGAAGCAGAGATCCATATTCAAAAAAAAAAGGAAGGAAACATAGAAGGAATTGAATAAATACACTGCCTGATAGAAAATAAAAAAAGTTGCCTGTATAAAAAATAAAAAATAAAAAAATTAAAGCAAAAAAAAGGGCGGAGAGAGGCAGGAAAAATTTTGGTCCATTCCTGCCTCCATTTAAGTTTTGAATCCTCCATACCCTTCTTAAATGTGACAAGTTCGATAGGATCTCTACTTTTTCCTAATCCACTACCATCTCAAAAATTTATACAGCATTCACCACCATAGGGTGGTTTTAGTGCTATTATGACTAATGATTTCATTGATTCTATGTAAATGTCGACCTTTTATTGTCGGATTAATTTTGCCTTTAGGAAAACATCATTTGATCAAGGTAGCTTGACCAGTCTAGCACCTTTACTCCATGACCATGATTCAGATGGGGATTTGGGCAGAGGTGGAAGTAACAGAGCCTTCCGGCAGAGACCGAACGGCCACCCGTCACAGTTACAAAACTCTTGAATGATTGCCCGCCGCTGCCTCAAATCTTGACAATAAAGCCCGTCTTGCCAAAACTCCTGAAGGAGAAAGGGTGGTCGGAAATCTCGACGACGATCAAGCTCGCTTAAGCTCGAACTGCGAGAAAAACTCGTCTTAACGGATACAAATGCTTCCATACTTCTAGCACTTGAACAGCGGGAGAAACAAGAGTCAACGGAGAAAAACTCCTCTCTTCCTTCACGATCATCATCCCCATCATTCTTTCGAACTGCCTTTGGAGCCACGAACAATTCTCCTGTTGCTGGAGAGAAAAGCCGGCTAAAGCCATCGATTGTAAAGCTGGCTTTATCGATTGTAGTAAAGCTGGCTTTACGTCTTAATTTTGCTTCCATTGCTCTGCTTCGAATCTCCGAAATGACAACCTGAGAGAAAGATCAAAACCCAATAAACATTACCCAGACAAAAACACAAGTTGATTTACACAGAGATGAAATGAAACACTTACGGCATCGGTAACTACTTCCAGTTCATCATCCATGTCTCTCGCTAAATCCTCTTCGTCGGGTTTCGATGAAGAAAGCCGCCGGTGACGGGTATGGCAGTAGGCAAAAGCGTCCTTGAGGAGGGTTGAGTTGAGGAATCTGCATCTCTTAGTGGGATTTGGTGGCTCTCCATGATAAAAGAAGCTCATGCTGGAGAAAGTTGGGTGGAGACCATTGATGGGTTGTGAGTTACAATGGTATTATACGTACAGAAGCATATATATTTATAATTCATGTCTTATATGATGTTCATATTGAAAATGCTTGAATGATAGTGGCCTCTTAGCTTATCCTAAATCCTGGTCCTGGGTTTCTTTCTATCCTTTGGGGTAAAGTCTACGTTAAATGAGAGGATGAGAAAGTTTGACAAATTACCTTAAAAATCCTACTGGTAGTGTCTGATCACCCATTAATGCCGTGCCGCATTTGCAGATTTTGAGTTTCACTTCAAGCTTAAGTTAAGGGTAAACTAGAGACATGGTACCAAACCATGACTTCTACTCCACAAATTTCCTAAAAATGACACTCTCAAAAGAAGTCTTTTCATTTAGAGCAGCAAAATAGCATCAAATACTGAAAAAAAAAATAGTAAATGTGATGTTCTGGCTGTTTTTCTAATGAATGTGATGTTACTTTTTTAGTAAAAAAACAATTATTTTAACATCACGCTAATGTTTGTGGATACCGAGGAAGGATTGGGTTGTCATGGGACCCATGAGTCCTTTATATTCTTTTTTGGTGAAAAAAAAGACCATGTGATAATCAATAAACCAGGGAGTGGTATTAGTTATTCACAATCCCATGGTATATTCAATTTTGTCTATCATATTACTTATCTCCTAATTTCATTCCGCAAACAAACATAACTTATAAAAATAGGTAACCCAGTGGTTGTTGGTATATGTTCTATGAAGTGCAACATGATCATTACATTACTGAGTCCTTCCAGAGCCATGATTCCAAAATATAACCTAATCAAGCTTACAAACCTATTGCAAGCAAGAAGGGAGCACAGGAAAAAACTGCTGGAAGATAAAGAGTTATTCACCATTAATGTTTTCGGTGTCTTCTTCAAAATTTCAACCCTCAAATTGGCACTTAATTTCCACAAAAAGGCAGGAGGCACAGATACAAGGTATGTATCTCATGCAAGGTTACCTCTTGGTCACAAGGTCTACTAACTGCACATCCCTGAAATAGCTATGGAACTACAGAAACTGAGACTAGAAATTTTTTTAGAACTCAAATTTCATTGTAATTTTTAAGTCAATATAGAAGGACAAGAATTTTACAATGGCCAACTATAAATAAATTCCTGGGAGGGAAAATATTAGGGAACCAATCCACAAACAGGACAATCATGTTCCAAAGTAAAACATCACCTGATTCTAGTGCCTTACACAGGAATGTAACAACAAAAATATCCTCTGATTTGATAGCCACGCATAAAGCAGCAATAGGCAACTTTCCCACTGTTGAGTTAATGGGAAGTGTGCAATCCACAATCAGGTCTAACTATGATTCAATCCCGGAATAATGAGAACGTTTCATCCACTCACTTTCTTCCCCCACCCACTCTCACGTCCCATGTGAAGCATCAAGTGGAAAGCTCCCATCAACTGCAGAGGATTTTATCGAACAATTTGAGAGCCACAGCTCTGCAAATAAAAAGCCATAACAAAGACATAAGTGTAACTCCAACCTCAGCCATTCTTCACATAAAAGGTGACAAAAAAATGAAAATAAGTGCAACCAATAATCAACAGAGTAGTGGCTCTAGCAGATTGTCAGCTTCGCAGCAAACAGCAGAAAAGAACATGTACGAAGAGATAGCACAGCAACTTCCAAGAACACATTTAGGTTCATACGTCAGAAACTAAGATATCCGTATCAAGACAAAAACCATGTGATTGGAAAAAAATAAGCGATGAACAAATACTCAAATTGAAGCAGAAACTATTCGCACCCCAATATCAATATCTCTTCAACAACTTAAAGACTTCCACGAGAGAGGCAGGAAGGGAGGAAAGTTTAAACACAACACAAACATTGGAGAAAAATTTTAAAAATTATCACATAAACATGGGAAAACTGAAAACAAATCAATAAAAATTGAACAGTGAAATTTTAGAAGTGTTCAGCAGGTGATAATAGGCTTTCATGACATTAACCAATCTTCAAATTGAACAAACATTGAAAATATAAGACGAAGAAAAGTCTCGGAAGATACCAGTTAAGTCATCCGAGGCTTCTGAAGTTGCTGAGACGTGAGAGAAATGAGAGATTGAAGCTTAGCAACAGCAGAAGTCTTATCAGGTGGGCACTTGGAGAGAGAAATATTCAAGGAGTGAAGAGCCTCATCAAGCTTTCCTGCAGCCAAGGATGCTAATCCTGCCTTATAAGCTTCATCAGCCATTCGGGCATCATATTGAGACATTGAATTCGCATCAGTGATCTTATTCTTCAAGAGGGAAGAAGATGGAGATTGTAGGAGTGCAGTAGCATGAGCATGCTCATGAGCAGAAATGGCTGAATTGATCTCAGCCATAAGCGCTTCGGGTGTTGTTGGGATAGTCTTCACACCATCAAAGCTACTCCAAGGAGGGTTTCTTTCTCCAGAACCCATCCCCTTCTATATGGATTCTAGTCTAGTCATACAACAAACATTTTGCAGGAGACAAGTGACAATTTTGTCCATTTTGCAATATAAACTACAGAAAAGAAAGGCAAAACGGTGGATCAACTTTTAACGGTGTAACCGTTTCCCTCTATGCATCCCTGGCCTAGTCAAATCCAATCTAAATGACAATCCTTTGCGGGACGACAAAGTGCAAGAACGAACCTAAAAATATTAAACACCAAGGCTACAATTCAGTCCCTTCCAGATTCAATTAAAACAACCCCTTAACTGAGATTGAGTAAAGCTAAAGTGCACAATCATAAATTAATTTTTGACAAAACCGATTCATGTCACAACGCAAGCAATTCAAGAAAGTTAAAATAGTACAAAGTTCAAGGTTTTAGAAGGAAGCATCTGTAAGAGAGTTTTGGAAATTACAGGATAGATTGCATTTTACAAATAACTGAAAAAATCTGCTCAAAGCAATGCCAAAATAAAGTATATCCTTTACTCAAGTAGCTCCATATAAAACAAACTATTGGAGAGTCAAGAACACAATATGAATACAGCTTAACAGCCTCTTTGGAGCTTGGGGAAGGGAATGGAGGGAAAGGGAAAAGAAAGGAAAGAGAAAAATAAAGAAAAAGTATTTTCCCTTCTCTGTTTGGTTTTGTAAAGAAAATGAAAAGAAAGTGGAAGGAAAAAAGATAGAGAAAGAGCGAGAGTGATTTAAAATTTTCCCTCCCTTTTTCCTCCCCTCTCCCTTTCCCTTTCCTTTCTCTCTTAGGTAAATCAAACAAGGGAAGGAAAAAGGTTAAAATTTTCCCTCCCCTCCCCTCAAGTTCAAAACAGGCTCTGAAGGTTTCTAAACCTTTTTCTAGAGTTTCAACTACCAGACAAGAGTTCTGAAAACCACTTCTCTGACTATTCACAGCATCTGGCTTTCAGAAAATTTTGAATAAAATCCTGCTGAGTGTTGAGTAAGCCAGGGTGACAAATATCTCGTTTAAAAAGTAAAATTTTTCTAAACAATAGCAGAATCATAGAACAAGAGATTAATTTCTTACATGAACTATTTGTCATTCCATCTCATCTATGCATCAAGAATCGCCCAAGAAAATAAATAAATAACACTAATTAAAAAAATTTTAAAAAAAAGAACAAACAGAGAAAGAAGGAGAAGAATTGTTCGTTCTGGACAGAAATCCAGACCCAAATCGAAGAAATACTTAGTCCGTTAGGCTTAGGAGCTAGTGCTCTAAAAAGATTAATGTCAGAACCACAAAGAAATAGCGAGTGAAAAATTCTCCAATTCAATTAATAGACAAAAAATTACACCCAGTTCATCAATACCTATATTCCAAAGACAAGCCACAAATGCAAAAAATTGTCTCGGCCAATTTGCCCTAACAGGACAAAGTTAAACCCTCAATCTGTCGCTAATAGAGAAAGACAAAAGATTAAAGAGGATCTCGTATGCATATATGCGTGAATACATATATTTATGTATGTATACATATTTATTTATATGCGTTCTCAGATAGCCGTAAAAGTGAGATGAAGAAGAATGGTCGAGACAAAACCTAAAATGGAGAGCAAGCAGACGTCTTTGCAACCCTGAACTCAGCGGCGTTTGTCTGCGACAGTTGACAGAATGACACGCCTCCTTTTTCTTCTTCATACATTTTCTGTTTTGGTAATTACAATTCTCTTTGGATACTTATCTCCAAAACGAATGAGACACTGACAGATTAAGAGAGATGACAAAAACACCCCCCTATAAATGCCACCCTTTTTTTATGTGGAAGGGTAAAATTGTCTTTTTAATAGTGATTTTTGAAATAAAATTGTCAAAATACTGTTTTGACACTTTTACAATTAATTCTAACATTTTTCGTCCCATCGTAAAATTGTGCATTTAACTAAAGGAAAGTTACGTGATTCTAAGTATAGCCATGCCGTAATTTTGAATCCTATAATTAATCAAGAAAACCATATGTATTATAACATGTAGAATAAGCACATCCTTTTCACCAATCATTTTGTCACCACAGCCATAAAAAAATTTTAACTGCTGTAATTGCACTTCTCAGAGTGCTCCCAGGAGAGAGAAAACCATGCATGAGAAGAGAAGCCATTGCCAGAATGCAAGTGTTTGTTTTGGGAGTTGAGCAACACAGTTGGATTTCTACCAAGAATCGTTTTTCCTCAACCACAGAAACTGCACACCAAAGGCTCTGCCAAGTGCGCTACCAAACAACATTGATAACACACACACACAGAAAGTGGGAGAGTCAATTAGCAGTGAATCATGCTTGTGAGCTTGACATTGCCAATATATTGAAAGAATTTCTCAAGATTACATCAGGGTGAGCACAAGCTTTTGCACATCTGACTATCTTAAAGACCCTCTCATTAGCACCAGACTTCAAAACTTCCAAGCATCGGCACCCAGCCAGCCACAATGTATCACCAAAAAAAATTAATTCCCCCCACCCAAACAAAAAATACAACTGCCACCAGAAAAGTGTGAAAAACAAAAAAAAATTCAAAAAAATGTTAAAAGCTCCAAGCGATATGAGAATTGTGTGTCTGTGGATTACAATACAGCCGGCTTACGTGTATATGTAAAGTTTCCACAGCACGGTCAAGAGTTTGTATCTCTACTGTTCTTCAGATTGGCCACCATTTGTTGACAAAAACCAATTATGCACTAAGCACACCAGAGACCCATGGAACAATTACTGGCGCATTGGGGTGGGAGTTCCTATAAGGTTCAGAATATTTGCCCTTGAAATTCAGTCGTGGCTTTTCTGCCTGCATCAGAGTCGTCAAAATTCAGATGAGATTTAAGCCCAACTTGCATAATAGTTTATGTAAATAAGAGAACATACGACATCATGAGAAGGTGGGCCGAAGCTCACATATTTAAGCCAGCACTCCATATGTTTGTGCTCATAAAAGTCAGGGGAATAGCACCCTGTCTCTGATGGGCAATAAACCCATACATTGCATTTCTTTTCGTCTGGTTTGGCCTGTCTAGCCTGATCCAAACAAGCCTGACAACAGTCGTATGCACTTTCTTTAAGGTGGGTAAGGCCCCATCTGACAGCAGCACCATCATAATCCGTATGAAGTTCGGCATGGCACTCAGGGGGAACTTGCCTGCCAGGTAAAATTTCTTCATCTGGGAAGAACATGTATACCTCAGTAAATATCAATATTTTCTTCTTGAGGGAGGTCTGAAGCCAATACTCTAAACTACGGCACCAGTTTTGGTTTTCTTGATTGGAGAGAGCGAGTTTTTTTTTTTTGTTGGGGGGGAGGGGTGGGTGTAATATTTAGCCAGAAAAGGAAAGTCCATTACCAAACTCGGTTGCACCCTCAGGTTTGTCATCATGTTCCTCATTATGAATTTCAACTGGTATCCAAATACCAATTTCTTCTGTCAGCTGACCCCAACGAGATTGCAAAGCTCGTGCAAGCATCCCTACAAGTAAATCCCCTTGCAATGCTAAGTAACGATTTGTCCAGACAAAAATGTCACAAAAGCCATACACAGTCATACTGGTGGATACTAAATATTTCTGATGCCATGGACATAATAGTCTTCAAAACCCACAAAAAAATACTCTACAATAAGAGAGAAGATTCTACCAGCTTCCTCTGGCAGAACAGTCGAGTTCAAGGTGTTTCCAAGAGTTAGCTGTGTGGCTTCTTTTAGCTTTTCCTTGCGCCAGCTTTCAACTGCTTCTGTTGAGAGAAAACAATATCAACAGGTTATCGGGGAAGATAAGTGGCAAATAAAAGGGAGCTAATAATTATAGACACCACAAGACTGTGAGATAGATGATTACATGATTCACTACAACTGGTTATTCACATTATCATGGAACTCTGTTTCTCAAACCATGAAGTAGAAAATCTCTTTTCCCGTGAACTGCTATTAAAACACTATTAAAACATTGCCCGGAAGATCCTATGGTAAAGATGGAGACAAAAACCATTGCAGATTGGCAGAAAACACTATATTGGTGCACAATCCATAACAAGGAATTACAAGAATAAACTAGAAATAAGATTCTTCTTTGGCACCAACAACACCAAACATTTGGGTCAAAATTTGTTTAGAAAGTATCTAGTTAATTTTTGTTGACTTTATAGTTATTAAGAATTCAAAATAATACTTTCAGAAGTCAACCATATATATAACCACTATGTGATCAAGTTGAGATTAACTAGATTCAGGAGCCAAGCCAAACTGCAGTCATTATTTCAAGATGAACTATTTCCCACTACCTCATGATGACACGTGATCGTGCAATTTATAACACACTCTATGTAACTGAACTTAGAGCACACATGCAGACGCATACACTTCATCACATCTACAAATACAAAGCACAGCACATCCAAACGCCCTTGGGGACAAGCAATGCTACAATTTGTGAGGTGGCAATTCTATTAATAACATTTTCAAAGTGTCTCTCAAATGCAAAATTACAGAGACACACTGATCAGTTCTTAAGACTATTAAGTAAATGAAATAATTAAAATGCCAATTAATTCTTAAAGAGACATCAAATCAAAACCGAATACATACTGAAATCACAGTTGATAATCAAAATTCAAATATAAGAATATGTCTGTCTATCAATCAAGAAATTAAACATAGTAATTAAGAAAGCTTGCACATCATTGGCAGATGCAAGGAAGCAGCAATCAACCAAAGATTGTAAAAATAATCAACACAATTGCATCACAAAAGCAGTGCACACGACACATAACACTAGAGGAAATATGAAAAATGAAGGACAAAAAAATACCAATGGGCTATGACATCAACCAATTCGTCCCAAAGTGTAACAAACATTGTTTTTGACAATATCTGGAGAAAACATGTGCTAATAGACTTGCTTAGAAGAGACACTGGGAGAAGAATCCTCCCTTTTCGTTGTCTACAAGTATTGTATTCTTTCTATCTATATAAATAAACTATTGCATTAAACAGCAATACCCTGTACACTCAAAGTATACAGCAGATCTATGCACCCTAAGCAAAAGTATATATCTACTACAAGGAAAGACAAATCCCCAAAAAAATCTATAAAAGAAAATAAAGAAGGTAAAGTCCCCATTAACCAAAAATATGAAACCAAGCGGTGGGGCATTCCACTCCCTCAAAAGATCTTCTATTTCTTTCCCTCCATAGGCACCACATCCAGCATTGCAGAGCATTCATCCAAGCCTCCCTATCACAACCCATCAGCCATCCCCTAATACAAGAAGCAAAAAGGTACTTCACAAATTGTGGTATTACCCATTCAATCCCAAACACAGAAAGCAACACACTCCAAAACTCTCCAGCAACTAAGCAATACAAGAAAATGTGTCCCCTGCCCTCTTACACAAGCAACACCACTCCATCGTAATCCTATCTCTCCCAAATTATCAACAGACAATATGGCAGCGTAGCACAGATACGAACACGGGATATATATACGACACGACACGGATACATTGACATGGCAATTTAAAAAAAAAAAAATCAAGACATGACACCTCAACAAATATATGTGTATATACACATATACATATGTATTTATCTCATAAAGCTTTATCCATAAACAAATTGAAAGTTTTAGTGGAAAACAACATTAAGGCCTTCAAACATGGTCTATGGATATGGCCTTCAACGGTACAAAAAGTAGAAAGTAATGATTGCACTAGAGCCCTTCGAAGGATGACTACAATCTAAAGGATGAATTTCACATGCAGTTGATACCTAAACGTCGTGGAGTCATTCAGATTTTGAGATATCTCAGAACACACGCTAAGAGATTGAAATAATTTAGCCCTACACATCCACAACACCACCCAAGGAAATGTCTAATCATTAACCTGGTTTTATTTTTTTCCTTGTTTCTTTTTTATTGGATTTTTCATTTTGGGTGGTGGCAGGGGGTTTTAATGGATGCAGCCCCAAACAAAAGAAATTATATTCAGCAAACTAATTCACACATTCTAAATTCCTAGGAGAAAATACCTTGGTGAACCTATGAATATGGGGTGTTGGGAGGTTTGGACTATGCATGCACCTAATTTTTTTATTTATTTGCAAAACGCGGTTAATCTTTGACTCACACCCACGTATCCCCACTTGACACCATGAGCCACCGATGATAAAACTAGGAAGTGGCTCTTTCCAAAGCTTTTTGTCTTTAGTGCAGCCCTATCTCTCACATTTGTCATGTTGAGAACAGGGATTGTGGGTGCAACCGTTTTGGCTATGAAATTAGCAAGCCCCTAAAAATGATACTGAGATACATTACAATTTAGAGCATTAGAAGTTAATAAGCTGGAATAAAATAAGGTATTACTGATTAAATAAAAAAGTAGCATCATGAAATACAGGAGCAATCCAAATTAACTCAAACATGTTCATTCGAGTCTGGGAGAATCAAGTCAACTTTTGATAACCCCTACTAAGGTGCAACAAAGTATGAACTAAGCAATAGATGTGCATAATTTGATCATGTCATGGTTTCAAATGGAACATATGATAAATAACAATTCACTAGAAGACATTCCAAGTACATGAAAGTGCAAGTTCAAAATCTTAAATGTGCCAATTATGTCAGCAAAAAAAGCCAATTTTTTTTCATCGAAAAATGGCATATTGAGATAAAGCATCTTCATTAGAAGATATAGGTTGTGATACTAGTTGACTGATTTTTTGAATATAAAGGTGTTGTCGATTTTTTATTCCTTGGAAGCTTGTTATCCGTTCGTTTAGTCTTGTTTCAAGTGTTCTTCAATACAAGTAAAAATATAAAAAACAAGAAACCAGACTTAATAGCAACTTCATATTTGTTGAAGAATATTCCCAGCCTTACTCAATCCAAACACTAGAAATGCAACTTCTTGTATCAAAACTTAATAGCTTGTGCTAAATTGTCACATTTAGGAGGGTTTTCTTAATTGCATCATCAAAATGAAGAAGCCCGTTATCCCATGAACACTTTCACAAATCTATTTTTGACATTTGTGAAAAATCCTACATACAGAATTGTTGGTTTTGTTCAGAGTGAAACATGCATAAACCTGCATTATGGACTCAATACTCCAACAAATCAAGCTATTTTGTTCTGCCAATTTAGACCATAAATATAAGGATGATAATCGTTTATCATAAGAATGCAGCATTTTCAACTTTATATATATATATATATATATATATCCCTTATATTTCACAGATACAAGCTCCTGAATCTTTCGTTTCATGAAAATCATCCAGATCTTCAGGTTACTATGTCAATTTATGCCTCAACAAAATGGAAATCCGGACAGTAGATGAAAGGGGATGGGGTAGTAGAAGAGTGAAATTCTGAGAATTAACAAACAATTTGGAAAAAATGAGAAATCTAAGGAAAAACCTATATGAAGACATCCATATAAATGCAATTAAGCTTTGAGAAAAATGTCTGCAATACCTAGGTGCAAACAAATTTCAGCTAAATGCTATTAAAGCATCAAAAATCCCCTTCACGGAAATTTTTTGGAAATGTTTGGTACATAGAAAACATTGCTTTACAATTCATAACCATTTCATATTAGAGAATGTGCATCAGAACAGGCTTCCGAAGAAGCAGGTCTTCTATAACAATTTGAGTTAACCTTTAACAAAATAGGAAGAAAATTACATATGTATATATATACACCCTAACACGTAGTCATTAACAGAATCGTATTCGAGTTAACCTTTAACAAAATAGGAAGAAAATTACATATATATATACACCCTAACACGTAGTCATTAACGGAATCGTATCAATTTATAGTCTTTCACTCATACATCGAAGTTGTACCTAGATAAATTAATTTATAACTTATTGCTATAAGCTATAATTATATGATTAAGAGGGGACATCTTACCCTTATAGAGAGTACTTTGTCTAGTTTGCCAACCTATTACTTATTTCTTTTGACTATTCCAGTTTCAGTGGTATGAAGACTTGAGAAATTGATGAGGGGCTTCCTCTTGGGAAGGGGGTCCTTGGGAAGGAATTTAAATACCATCTTGTGGATTGGGAAGAGGTGTTTAATACCACCTTTGAAAGAGGGTAGCCTGACGATTTGGGAATTGGAAATGTTAACTAAGGCTTTGCTTGGGAAGTGGCTGCAGAGGTTTGCTTTGGAGAGAGAAAGATTATAGAGCAGAGTGATTGTAACAAATTATGGGCATGGATGGGGCAATGGGTGTACAAAGATCATCGTGGGAGTATAGAAAAGCATCATGCAAGTGAAAGGTTCTCCAAAAACATGTGCTTCAAGGTGGGTAATGGTAGAACAGTGTTGTCATAGCAGGATGCTTTGTGAGGTTAGAAGCCACTGAGAAATGCTTTTCCATATTTGTGATGAGCCGAGAGATTTCAATGGCATATTGCAGGTATTTAATGCCTTCTGATGTGGTCTACACTCCTCATTTTCAAAGGGATGTACAACAACTTAGCTCAATATAGGAGGGAGTTGAGGACACTCTGGTTTGACGAGGGTCCAAGAATAGACTTCTCTTTGTTTTTGCATTTTACTGGAGTCTTGTTAGGGAAGGAAAAAGTTATTTTCCATGAGGAGGCATCTAGCGTACGAAGGTCCCTCTCGAGGTGGGCTTCTTCAATTGGACAACGGAGCGAGAAACCTTATTGACAATAGATAATTTAAGGAAGAAAATAAAGTTTTCAATGAAATGGTGTTGTATATGTAGGGAAGCGGGAAAATGCTTTAATCATCTCCTTTTGCATTGTCCAATGGTTAGGGAGATTTGGAGTTTGATTTGCTTGGTGTTTAGGATGGAATGGTTGATGCCAGGGTAAGTTAAGTAGTTTTTTGCTTCATAGAGATGAGGATGTCCAAGAGGCCGTAATAGGAAAGCTTAGAAGGCTGCTCCTTTGTGTGTAATGAAGACTGTGGAGGGAGGGGAATTGACGTACTTTTAACGGAATGCAGTGAAAGTGTATAGTTTGAAATATATAGTTCTTTTCTCCTTGTAATCTTAGTTTAGTGAGGCTTTTCCCTTTTCTTCAGTTTTATTGTAAATTTTTTGGAGGATTTACCCTATAGACATTTAGGAGTTTTTGGTTTTTTGAGGATTTGTATACCCCAAGTGTACAGGGTTGCAACCCCTTTATGCTCTTTAATATAATTTGCTTATAGAAACAAAAACAAGAAAAAACTATAGTGGTACGTCATTTACAGCTCAAAAAATTCGTACACACTTGAATATTTGACCAGTTAAATCAATTTGCTATTGAGTTACACTTAGATCTCTATCAATTAGTGCTAATACTATTTTGACTTTTTAGCATCATATTTAATGCCAGTAAATGCTACAAACCAAGAAGATTCTATGAACTACAGTGGCTTTAAAACAAGTTTGATTTTCAATATATAGCGTAGTGTGCAAATAGATAATGTTTAAAATCAAATTTTGCTTTGCGACTGTCCGAGGAGGTTAAAATAGTAAAAGATGATAAAGTAGACATATAAAACGAGTTAGCTACAAGTTTGATAGGCTAAACAATAAGATTTAATAAGGACTAACGCAGGCAAAGAATGGACTACAGAGGTTAAGTTACTTCATGAAATAAGGTGCACTGACCTTGCTGCACACTCACATTGGCATCAGCATTCAAGCCCCTCAACCTTTCAAGAATTTCATCCGTTATCTTCTGTTTCAAGTGCTGAGGCAATTCCATTCTGCTTTCTTCACTTAAATTTTCCTTCTTGATTTCTTTTACCTTTTACCACAACAAAACATTCACCATTACACTACATTTAATCAACTTACCAGGCTCCGCTTGGGCAAAAGCCCTAAACACCCAAGAACAAAAATTACAATTCGACGTATCAAAATCCCAAACCATAGCACACAGAATCACTGCAAACCCCCAAATCTAAAATGGGTCTTACCCATTTAATAAGCTCTATAGGTTCCGATGCTTTTCGTATTTGAATTGATTCTTCCATTTTCCTAATCTGATCTGGGCTATACTTAACTGTGTACAAGAAACCCCCATCAGCAAACAAGCATTAATCATAGAAGAAACAATAAAAATCGCAATTGGGTATCTGCAACATCACCCCAAATTAGCAAATGCAAACTATTATAAAAATCACTGCATTCGTATAATCTAAAGCAAAACTGAGAATGGAAACTGAACTCTTACCTTTTTGTGAATCGTTATAAGGGTACATGTAAAGCGAACTGTACAGAGAGTGAAGAACATAGAGAGCAACGACAATGTTGATTGAGCATACGATGAGTGTGATTCGCTTGTACGAACACCATACGCCTCTCCCGTTATAGCCCCACTCTCCCCTCGCCATCTTCCTCTGTTTCCTTCTCTAACTTCGTCTCCATCCCATCCTCTCTCTCTCTCTCTCTCTCTCTCTCTCTCTCTCTCTCTCTCTCCCCGACCCAGAAAATATATTCAAGAAGGTTTGCCGACAATTATATTCTTCTTGCCTCCAACGGATCAATCGATCGATCGTAGGCTCGTAGCAATCAAACGCTTTCTTCTTTTGGGTTCTACAAATTCTGCTTTTTGCTTCCCAAATACAATGAATTGCCTCTGATGATGATGAGAAGCAGCCAAGTTTAAAAACAAATAAAAATTTGGTGTTGTGTTGCTTTTGTCGGGTAATTTGGTGCTAATTTGCCCTCCAAATCATTGCGTAAATTAAAGTTTTCATCGACTTTCGACTGCCGTGCTAATTATTTTTACTGTTTCAAACGTGTGAAATTAATCATGAGGCTCCTCCTGGAAATAATAAAAGTAAAGTAGGAAACGGGAATATTGGTTATGCTGGCGGTGGTGCTAAAGTGTGCATGGATTAGAGTATAAGTTATTCAATTTTTGCAGGCCATGTGCTTAAGTGCCCTAGCGGATGCAAAGGCAAAAGTTGCAAGCTGCAAAGAGCAAGAGACTCGGTTCAGAGAGTTAACCAATATGCCCATCTTGCTCAAAAAAGGAGATATATATATATATATTGTACTTATATGAAATTAATGCATACATGCATTGGCTTAGTTCGATAAATTAATGAAAACTATGATAGAGAAATGATTTCATACATCATAATATTAAAATCTTCAATCAACATTTAAAAATTAGAGTTAATTATAAATACAATTCATAAATTATGACTTAGTATCACTAAAACATCCTAAACTCTGTAACAAAATGATCCCAAAATTATTAATTTGTATTAATCAACACTCTCTGTTAGTAATTTTTTAGAAAAATAGATAAAAAAATTATTATTTCACTTATACATAGTGACAAAAGTATAATTTTATACTTAAACTGATCTTTTTTTATTATAATAATTACATAATGACTGAAATAGTTCTTGAAATGACATATAAATATAAAAACAATATAAAATGGGGTAATTCAGTTATTAGATAGTTATTGCAAAAACAAAGTACTTTAGATACAAAATAAATCTTTGTAAACAGGTGCAAATTATATAATAATTTTTTATTTATTCTTTTAATAAATTACTAACTAATTATAATGTAAAGAGTTGATTGATACAAATTAATTGTTGAATAAATTAATTTATTAAATTTTATAATTTAAAAAGTCCTAATAATGCTGAGTTATAGTTTAAAAAATATATTTATAATTAACTTTAAAAAATACGAGCAAGGTTTTCACAAGTTCGAGCTCACGGCTCTTGTCAACAGCCATTCGCTTGCCCGTCCGTTTTAGTAATGATGATGAACTATGCGTGCCACACTAACATCAACGGCTTCTCTCATGAGCTATTATTTTCGCTGTCCATCTTAACAATAATATATTATACATATTCCACATTAGCATATTCCTATAGTGAGATCACATTGGAACAAAATGATATGAAAGTACTATAGAAAGGGCCCACATACATCAATTAGATATACCAAATCAAATAATATCAAATTCGGTCTAAAGGCAAGAAAGTTCATATTTGACATGCGCATAATTAGATATAATTGAATATAAGAGTAAAAATTCTCAATTTGTGTGCTATATCGAACCTAAAGTTAGAGGCTTACTGATTGTTGCATTACTCGTGCTAGCTTTTTGCCCCTTTAATACAACAAAGAAGAATTTTACAATCAATTATGATTGATGATCGACTAATACTATTCATATCAAATAAGACCCACCATTTAATATTAAATTCAGACTAAGATAGCCACCATCGTGGATGGTGATAGCGCAAGTCTATACAGCAAAATTTACTTATTAATTAAATTCGGCCGATAAAAAGTAATGATTTATTGACAATTTACATTTATGCCTTTTAAAAAAGGGAATAGGCGTGGGCCATCTATAAGTTGATGGGTAGGATTGGTAACCTATTCTATTATATTAATGGGTTGGGTTAGAACCCGAACCCCAACCCGACCACAAGGCCAAATGAACAAATTAAGAAACCGCGGGAAACGAAACTAGGGCACACGTAGTCGGGTAACGATTTTTCTCTGCTTTCCCTTTCCTGTAACCAGTTGGAATTGAAATCATGGAGGCCAACGATGTTGACGATGAGGAGTTTGGATTCTCAAGAAACTATTTTCTGGCGAAAGAATTGGGCAGTTCTGGAAAGAAATCAACTCACAAGCTCTCCGACATTGATCTTGTCGACGAACAGGTGCTCCCTTTACTCCCCCTAGTATCACCTCCCTCTCTCTATATATATATCCACTTATATATACACTGATAACGCAGGAGCTAAGAGTTGCCGCAGCAAATATTGAGCCAAAACACGAGAGTGAAATCGCGTCTTTGATGAATAGTTACAGAAGTTTGTACTGGAAGTGGAGTTTTGAGTTAAGGCATGTACTCAAATTGTTGTTCTATTTATTTTTGGTACTGTAAGAAGCTGGAGTTTTTATGGGTTTGTTGCTTTTTGAAATCCCCCAGGTGTGGTTTTGGCCTTTTAATGTATGGTTTTGGATCTAAGAAAGCCTTGATTGAAGATTTCGCTTCAACAGAGTTAACTGATTATGGTGTTGTTGTAATCAATGGCTATCTTCAGTCAATTAATCTTAAACAGGTACACTTGTATTATACTTTATGCTGCTGCAGTGATCTAAATTGGTTTAAGTTGATTACAAATTTTCTCTTCCCAGAATTCACACACAATGCCGCATGACATATGTATTTTGCAGTATTAATTGTTTTGCATTAAGCTGTAATATTTCCTACTTTGCAATGGGCATAAGACGGGAATTGGAATCAGAAGGGAAAAGACTTGGAAGTGGCCGCAGTAGGTTATGCATTAGCTATAATACGAATGCATGGATTGGCACATGCTGTCTGTCCACAAAAGTAGTGGTGGTGGCCATGGAGGAAATGGTGTGATTGTGATAGTGCTTTAACGTTGCTGGTGATAGCCAGGTGGTAATGGTGTTAGTGGCGGATTGGCAGAAGAATTGGTAATGGAGGGGGAGGAGACGCCCGTGGGGGGGTGGGGAGGGGGGGTGGTGGTGTTAGTGTTGGTGGTTGTGGCTTTACAGTGGTGACTGCAGAAGTGGTTTTGGAGTGGCAGCGATGACATTGCTTTTGGTTGGGTGGTGATTGTGTTGTACTTGATTCTAATTACTAAATCTAAAATCTTCTTAAAGTATACATTTGTCAAAATTGCTAATTCATTTTCTAGTTTATTCTTTTGGAAATCAGAAGGTAAACATTTTGGTAAGTTTGGACCTCTTACTGTCTGTAGAAATATTGTAAGTTTTTGAATATTAGGCATCTGATGTCCCTACAAGGCTATTACGGAGACTGAATGGTTTGGTTGGGTAACGTTACCCTTCCATTGATTAAACAGAATCAATTCCTGAATTTTATGGCCTTAATGCAACCGCCCTTGAAAATGGTTTTGTTGCTGTATTGCCCTATCAGGGTAGCATGATAGATAAAAGTGATTCACCCATCTAATGTTGCATTATCTATCAGCAGTGCTGACTTTTCAGAATGATGTATCGCACTTCCTGTCTGAGCACTTGAGTTGCAGATTATGTTTCGTTTGGATCTCACTGTGTCTTTGCACTTACGTTATACTATTGCTTGATGGAACTTTTGTTTTAGCTGCTGATTTTGATTATAAATTTTTTCAGGCCAAGTAAATTGCTTTTTGAGTCATCACTGATTGGCATGAATAGTTTCACCTTCAGCCAGATTGTATTTGCATTCAAATTTGAGTAGTCTTAAACATATCTCATGAGCAGCATGCTATTCCCTCATTTGGTATTTGGTTGATCTTCAGACAATCAGTGACCAATACACACAAGGAAAATGAGTCTTACCCTGTTCAGATATAGTGGCATTAGCATTATGTGAGGAGAGATGGGATATGACCAAGGACTGCTTATAGCATACATAATTTCAAGTTTGAAATGGCCTGCAACATTTTCTCTGTTTCTCCTCAAAATTCTATCTATTTAGCTTAAAAGGCATCTTAATGTAAGAAGCATAAATCAACTTTTTCTGTTGTTGACATGCATAATGACAAATCATTGATGTTTAACTTGTAGGTTGTGATAGTCTTGGCTGAACTTTTATGGGATCAATTGAAAACCCAGAGAAGGACTCCTTCAGGAAACTTGTCTAAAGTTCAACAACCATTTAATTCCCGATCCATGGATGATCTTCTTGCCTTTCTGGATGGACCACAAGTGGAGGGTGATGAATGTTTTGTTTGTGTTGTCATCCATAACATTGATGGGCCTGGATTGCGAGACTCGGACACTCAACAATATCTTGCAAGAATAGCTGCTTGTTCTCATATTTGTGTTGTTGCTTCTATCGATCATGTGAACGCACCTCTTTGTAAGTATTGTCTGTTAACATTGTTCATTTCATAGAGAAATATCCAATATTGCACATCTTGTAAACCATTTCCCTCTAATTTTTTTTCCTTCGGCCTTTTCTATTATTTCTGTTAAATGGTGTCATTTAGCATCATGAGTAGTTCTGTAGCTATGGTGATGGTTCTGAATACGAATAGTACATTATCAAGTTCATGTAGTACTTAAAATGGAGATTTAATATTGGGGAGATATTGTTGGTTGGATGATTATGCTATCCATCTCCTCCTCCTTCCTTCTCCCTTTACTGTAAAAAGAAAATAAAATTTGTTTTCAACTTTTACATGGCGTCACTTCAGCTATTTAATCAGTTTATTTTTTATACTATAGTATGACTATCACCTTTACTGGCCTGATTTGAGTGCTGAAACTCCTGCCTACAACTAGAGCAGGAAAAACTTGCCTTGTTATGTTTCATTCTAGCTGAACTTGTAGCATTATTGAATATAGTGTAACGATTTGTGATTGGGTTTGATACTAGTGTGGGATAAGAAGATGGTTCACACGCAGTTCAACTGGTGCTGGCATCATGTCCCTACATTTGCTCCATACAAGGTTGAAGGAATCTTCTATCCATTGATTCTTGCACATGGTGGCACCACCCAAAGCGTTAAGACAGCTTCAATAGTTTTACAGAGTTTGACGCCTAATGCCCAGAGTGTGTTCAAAGTTCTTGCGGAACATCAACTGGCTCATCCAGATGAGGAAGGCAAGTAGTTGCTTTTTGATTCGGAGTAATATCTGTTACAACTCCAATCTATTAATCTCTTTTTTCCCTTTTTCAGGGATGCCAACCAATACTTTGTACACAATCTGTCGAGAGCGTTTCCTGGTGAGTAGCCAGGTAACACTGAATTCCCATTTGACAGAATTCAAAGATCACGAGTTGGTTAAGACCAGAAGACATTCTGATGGTCAGGATTGCTTGTACATTCCTCTGGCAACTGAAGCACTTCAAAAGCTGGTTCTAGAGATTACTCAATAGTACTGTTAGCCCATGGCCGACTTAAGCTTGAAACGAGCCGTTGTGCATTCCTGTCATCTTTGATGGGTTATAGCTTTTCAGAGTTTCATTCGTCGGATACTGATGGTATTGCAGGATTCTGTATGTGGCCTTGTGAATGTTAACAAAGAACAGTTGTTTTTGTGAAGAACTCAATTCATCAATCAAAAATGATTGTGGCCTCAAGTGGTATCATAATTGGAATTTTGGGATCATTCCATCTATGTGGAAAGACAAAATTGCCCCACTTGTTTGTATTTTTCCCGGATATTATTAATACTGTCACAGTAACATTGTAATTTTGGATGTTATGAATTTCATTGTCATCCATGTCGTAATCAGAAATTGTCGTGTAGATGCATGGACAATGTGGGTGATGTACTCTTATGCAGAAATTGCATATCCGTCCTTGTATTTGTTGTGGAATAGTGCTATCCACACGGAAAAAGTGTACAAAAATAATGTGGCTTATTGCGGTAGTGGTACAATTTCATTTAAAAACTAAGGCTATCGCTATGTGTCATAATTGCAATGTCACTAACATATTATTTTAGCATCACTTTAGCATTATGTGTTTTTATTTCTCCACTCAAATGGGGTGAGTCTCTACTTGATAGGTGAGATATTTGATCTCACTTTATATGAGGGACTAGTGGAACAAGGATGAGGTGATATTCTGGATGACTGAATTATTTTTCGATAAAAACCAACGACAGTATTTCGATTGGTCATGTTTCTAAGTCTTCTCCTTTAGATTGTTATTAATATTTTAAGAAAATTTTAAATCTTATGAAAAATTTTATACATAAAACTCTATGAAACTAATGGGGGAGTGGTATTTTTGAAATTGTGAGCTAAAATAATAGGTGCTTGAGTTAGAAATAAAAAAGAACATAAACAATCATACCATTCTATATAAAAATTATATTTTCATTGTATTGTTCAAATTTTAATTTATCATCAATTAAGTCAACAACACCCATATTTTCTTTTGTGTTTTTTGTGGTCCTATTGTTTGGGCAACTTAGCTCCTGGGGATAAATTATATGCCAATTGATAAACTTACCCTTTTGTAATAAAAAGAAGATTTGGCAATGATAATGATAATAACGAACTTATCTGTGAAAGAAAAAGTATTTTAAAAAAAAATCAAATTTAACATATTATTTATAAGAAGTAAAATTAAATAGGCCAGAGAATTTTCAGATAGGACTTACCAATGCTCTCAAATGGGAAATTTTTCTTCCTCCGGGTCGCGTCGCATCACCCACGACCTTCGGCTTTTCCACATTAAACAGTGCCTATCCCATTCTTCAACAACGAAAACTTGCCACGTCGCCGATGCGAGGGTCTTTTCGTAAGATAGCAAAAGACTATAGGGCATTTTAGTACTCGTGCTTCTTAAGCGAAAGCAGCGTTATCTAACGTGGCACACATTTCATGGCTGGAGTATTGTGACTGCAGGGATAATGATTGTACAGAAAAGCCAAAAGTTCCAGTATGGCGCGCCCAATCATCGTCGCCATCCATATATATGTACAGATTTAGATATATATAAAGCTGCAAATTATATATCTCTACCAATCAGTAGAGTATGCAGAAAATTTGCCGTGGAATTGAATTCAATTCTCTGCTATTAATGACAATTTCGTGAAGAAAGTTTGGGCCTTTGAAGCTGAAAGGTTTCTGGACAATTTTCCTGAGGATTTCGGAGAGAGAGGTAAAGAGGATAAGTGAAGATGTGGGGATTTGGGGGAAGGTATTATTGGGGAAGACGAGAAGGTGGGAAAGTGGAAGGAATAGTAGTGGTTTTCGCGTGGATGTCGAGTCAAGAGAAGCACTTGAAGAATTACGTCGAGCTTTACTCCTCTCTCGGCTGGAATTCCCTCGTCTGCCATTCCCAATTCCTCAATCTGTAAGTTCAATTCCTCTGAATTCAGTATTTTCTAGCCCCGATTCTGATTCCCGTTTTTTATATTGTTTTGATCGGTTAAAGGTCATTGTGGCGTTTTAATAGTGTTTTCTTTTGTTTGCATCTTTGTGTACGAAAGAGTTTGACCTAGTTTGGGATTTTATTTTATTTTTTTGGGTTTTGGGATTTATAAATTTTCTGGCTTTTGATGTTCGGGATATCAGAAATAGTATTGGGGTTGTAGTCCATGTGGACTAGTTAACATCAGATTGCATGAGCACTTTATAATTCTTGGGTGTGGTGATTTTACTACCTGTGTAATGCAATCAGCGAATGTTCCTCTCTTCAATGAGTAATAGCTTTAAGGCTGTGCCATCAATTAAGCTGTGGGTTTGTTGAGAATCATTATTGTGTTGATCTACAAGGGACTCGATGGAAAAAGTAACAGAGGAATGAGAATCATCTTACTTAAATGTTATTGATCGAGTGGTCCAACGTGGAGCTGATAGTGCAGTAATTGGGACCTGGGTTCCTACCTTCCTGGTGGTTGGATGGGTACGGTGTCTTGTAATACAAAGTGACATGTAAGAACCAGAATCTGGAATTGATGTTTAGGTTGCTGGAGTTAATGTCCTGTTTACTGTGCCAGTAGTCTATTGAAATGGAACTGATGGGAATTTGCTGCTTGGTGCAGAAAGTTGTGCTGCAGACTTTCCCATAGTAAAATGATGTTCCTTTTGTTATGCACCTCATGGAACCATCGAGACAGTTGCCACTGTCTGAAGTGTTTTCAAATCCTCAAATGTCAACAATAAAAGTTCAAAAAAGAAAAAATATATTTGTGATACTGAATGTTATAAAAGAAGGTATTCTAAGATAAATCTACAACTGGCAAAATTTTTCTGTTCTCACTGTCAGTCTATCTTCTTGAGCTACTATTGCTGACTGCGTGTTATAAGCAGAATGGACAATTCTTTATACCTTTAGAAATGCAAAGTAAGAATCCGATGCTTGTGTATATCTTGAGAATCTACCTTCTCACCCAGATAAGAACTGCCAATGAGGATGTCAATTGTCATGTCATGGTATACCACTACCTTTAGCATGTGCCTGAACAGATGTATTGCCAACTGTGCGATCATTATTGAGAAGTTTAGTACCATGTAACAATGGAAGTTTAGGTCTCATAAGGATTGAAAATTTTCCTGGAGGATGTTGTGCATGTGTGCCACCTTTTATGTGCTTTAGTGCAAGGGCCAAAATGGACGTGCCTGCTGTGTAAGAAGTTAAATGTTATAAATACTCTGCTGATGTGGAAGTTATCAGAAAGTATGTGTCTAATTTTGGCACATTGGACAAAATGGAAGCATCAGCCGTGTGAGATCAGGAAAGCTGTGATAAAGGTGCTACTGGAAGATGTCATACAAATATACAGAGCATCAAATGATTTAAAGTAATTAATTCTACATTGATGGGACAAATATTGCAAATTTACTGGGGGAGTTTTTAAATAAAAGTATCAATCTTGAGGTTGATTGTGAGATTTTTTTTTGTTTTTATTTTTCTGACATCTTAGCATGCTTTTATTTGACTGAAGTAACAGTTTACCATTTTGATTAAAGCTTTTCATATTTCAGTTAATTTACATTTTCAAGTCATGAAATTAATGTTGACAATATTTGCAGATTCTTTCCTGACAAGGCCACATCATTAGCATTTGAAATTCTTAATGAGCTTGTTAAGGTCAGTGCTATAACAGTTTATTTATTTATTTTTTATTTCTTATTTTCCATGGGACTAAGTCCTATGAAAGTTGACCAACAATGATTGGATGAATTTAATATGGTCGATCAGTTGATTTTCTGAACGAACGATTGAATCTCTATGGGACTAGAATCCCATGCAAGGCTTGCCTGGTGCTCAAACACCTTGAGACTTGAATGAAGGCCCTAAAATTCAGTACAAGGTTGTTGTTCTGGTTTCCGTATTGCCTGATGCAATCTTGAATGAACAAAATGCGTCCCTTTTCTTGTTTCTTTTTTCTTTTTTGTCTGGGTGGATCACAACAATCATCAAGATATAATGTTTTGTGTGTGTTTCTGTGGTCTTTGATTTTTACTAATTGTGTTCACTTTCATTTCGTATGCGAAGGATTTAAAAATGAGGCCATGTCCTGTTGTCTTTGCATCCTTTTCTGGTGGTCCAAAGGCTTGCATGTACAAGGTTCTTCAGGTAAGTTTCGTTGATGCTTATATGATAATGTGCAAGGGTGAAAGTTTACATTTTTTCTTATTTGCGTACTTAAGTGCAGCAGTTTTAACTAATTTTTGCTCAATTCTTGTAGATAATTGAGGGGAAGTGTGAAGCGCAACTCAATCTGGTATGCTTACATTTTACTGTTGGAACCTGCTCTCAGATATATATATTTTTTTCTAAAAATTTCAGCCACTATCCTATTCACCTTATCCAGTTGACTTGGTGTTTGAAACAATGTGTACAGTGACCAAATCAGCATGTCAAGCATAAACAATTTATCTTTTGGCATTTCTTCGGGAATTTAGGCAATTATTATTTAGCATTTCTGTAATTAGATTTAGAGAACTTCATTATATTGGTTTTTTCCATCTTATGGTTTGTTAATCTTGTGAAGGATGAGTACCGACTGGTTAGAGACTGTGTTTCTGGTCACATTTACGATTCGAGTCCAGTAGATTTTACCAGTGACTTGGGTACTCGGTTTTTTCTTCACCCAACTGTTCTTAAGATGTCCCAACCTCCACGACTAGCTTCATGGATTGCAAATGGCGTTGCTTCCAGTTTGGACTCCCTCTTCCTCAGCAGATTTGAATCAGACCGTGCTGAGTATTGGCAGACTTTGTATGCCTCTGTGGTTAGTATTCATCTGATGTACTGATATTTAAAGTTATTGTTTTCCTTTTCTTCTTGTTTATTCACTATTATTTCTTTGCAGAGCATGGGGGCTCCATATCTCATTTTATGTTCAGAAAATGATGATCTTGCTCCCTATCAAATTATCTGCAATTTTGCTCGACGACTACAAGTACTTGGTGGAGATGTCAAACTAGTGAAATGGAATAGCTCTCCTCACGTAGGTCTGCTCCAAAACCTTTATTGTTATTTTCATTCTTTGGGTAAATTTCTTACCTCATTACCCATCATGGTGGCTGCCGAATATGAGGCTGCAATTCGTTCAGTTTGGTCAGGCTAGGGGATTGCCCTGGCCTGGCCTGGTAATCTCTAGGAAGGTTAGCCCAAGCTCAACTAAACCCGACCTTCAGCCTAAGATATTGTAGCCCAAGCCCAGCCCAAGGTTTATTTTATGGGCTCTATCTAGGCTTGGGTTGCCTGAAAGTTTTTGGGTTTGATCAGGTCTACTTGGGTTTAATTAGGTTGGTAGCATTAAATTGGGATTTGGGATTGAAAATTATTGATAGAAGAATTTAGGACAACAAATACAAGGCTCTCAACATCTCTCAACTTCTACACTTATCATGGTAATTTACGGGTTGATCAAAATTGCAAGTACTAGAAAGGGGGGCTATTGCCAAGAACTAGAAGAAATGAGAACAAATTGGAAGCAAGGTTTTTAATTTTCTTTTGGTCATTAATTTCCGATCTGACCATTGAAACAGATATATCGTTGAAACTGGATATATCAGGTGTTATTTTTTCCAAAGGCCATTATTTGAATATTTAATTAAGCCAATATATTATGTTATTTTTTCTTATGTGCCGATATATTATCCATTATATCCGATATATTCAATATTTTTTCTTATTTATTAAAGTATTATTATGCATATTTAGAAATATTGTTTTTGTGTTTGCTTCCCCTTACCAATATATTGCAAAATTTAAAACTTTGTGAGAGAGAGAGAGAGAGAGAGAGAGAGAGAGAGAGAGAGAGAGAGAGTATTTAATAACAGACTATTTTGTGTGCCGGTAGCGGCATGGAAATTCAGCAGTGTTGAGGTGGGAGTCATAGTGGCTGCTCACTGCAGTTTCGTTGAGGAAATATGAAACCATATGCCTAGATTAGATTCATATCTGAAGGGATAATGACCCCATGTTTGCAGAACAGCACATGTAGATATATTTATGTATATGTTTACATTAATATATCAGATACACTGCATAATACAAACACAGACATAGATATATTTATGTATATAGGTGTAAGGTTGAGTTCAGGCTGGCGCAGGTTGTGAACTACTTTACCTAGGCTCAGCCTGAATTCACTTCAGTTTGTGTTTCAAGCCCAAGCCTGGCCCAAGATCAGTAAAATCATGTCCAAGCCTGAAACAAGTTCAGGATGGGATCAGGTTGTCTGGGTTCAACCTGCCCAACTTGCAGCCCTAGATGAACATGGCTTTAAGTATTTGCTTTGCGTCAGGAGTTATTGCAAGATAAAGAGCTTGGGCTGCTCTATATCGTAGAAATTTGAATTATGCTGCTGAAAAAATAACAGTTTCAAATAAGAACTTGCCTGTTACTTCTGGTTTTCATTTTCGTACTCTTGAAGATCATTGGGTTTTGTTGGAAAGCGTTGTATTCCCCCTTTTTTTAGAGGTTCTCTTTCAGTTCTTTCAGTGAGAACGAAATCAATCAATGAAGAGAGAACTTTCAAGTTTCAAGAGGAAGAAGAAAAGAAGTACGAGCCTATCTGTCGACAATAGGGAAGAGGTCTATTGATTCTCCATCCTGTTTAATGATAACTCCCAAGGGAGGATATTTGAAGAAGAAATACAAGTAATTTCATGCAACTGATCTTGGTAGAGAGCTGTGATACGAGTGGTATCACATTGCTAGGCAAGTAGTCAGTAGGGTGAGGAAAGTGCTACTGGAAGCCTTCCCTTCAACTGCACATTAAAATACAAAGGACCTGATCAACGGGTTTTTATTGCTGCTTAGTGGTCATGTGTAAAATTTTGCACCAAAAATTGAAAGCCCGGGGTGACATTCCCTTCTCTTGCACTACCGAAATTTTTGAGATACCAAACTTATTCTGCTAAAGGCCAGTAGCAGTCCCCTCTGCCTTCATCCCTTGTTGCTGAATTACCTATGCTCAGTAATGATTTGACAGCCTTGAATACATGTGAAACTTATTTCCTAGATTGCACTGCCTGGGAAGAACACACCTTAATGATGTTAACATACAAACTTTTTTTAAACCATCCTGATTTGCCATATGAGCAAAAGCTTTGTTTTGACAATGATGCAATACCAAGAAAGGTTGCCTTGCTACTCAATTTCTAGTACTAACATAGCTCATTTTTAAAATTCTTGTTAAATCATTTTGGTGTTAATTTATATGCTTTTCACTTGCTTCACTGATGTCACACAGGTCATTATCAGCATTACCCGGTCGACTACAAGGCTGCTGTGACTGAGCTACTCGGAAAGGCTGCTGTAATTTATTCTCATAGAATTAGACAACTTGAAGGAGAGGGAATGGGCTTTGAGGGTACACATGATGAGATCTCCGAACCATTTTACAAGCTGAAGAAAGCAGCAATAAACTCAAATCAGAGCTTTCAGAGAGTTGCTCTTGAGCTGAATGACCACTTTTTTGTGCCGCCCAGTTCAGTGGAGTATCACGAGGACAGAGACGTTGGATCTGTGCCTGATGCACATAAACAAGGCTTAATCCATTTGTCCAGCCCGCCAAGTATCAATGCTCATGGGGTTCTTGGTCAAATCCTCTTTGATGTGTGTGTTCCCAAGAATGTTGAAGGTTGGGATTTGAGGTCATCACCCTCCAACAGGCCACTATTTACTTCTTCAAGATGGCATTCACCCTTCAATCCTATTAAATGCATTCGTCGCTCAAGGTTATGATATCTCCTCCTCATGCAAATTTTGGCACAAGCTTTGCGGGTTCATGTCGAGTCCTGGGCATTTTGTTGAAGGATGCTGTAACTTACAGCAATGCCAAGTACCAGGCAAGTAAAGTTGGCGATGGGCGCGCAGTTATTGCTGCTTTTGTCTAGGTGGTAAGGTAAGGATATCGCCATGGCTTGAACTAATCTGACAGAAAATGTACAGCTAGTTTACCAGAGAAACCTTGTAACTGAGTTCAGAGCTTCAGCTAGAAATAAGAGCAAGTTGTTGATTGTAATATAGTAATTTCCATGCGGTTGGTTATCCAAAACTTTAATTGCCAGTATATTTTGCACAAATACGATATCGGGTTCGCGTCATTGGTCTATTGTGGTTGTGTTTAGGTGTGTGTGAGAATTAGCATAAGGATTTCCCTTTGTCAGGATATCTTTTTATTTTTTTTGAATTTATACAATTGTTTGGAGGGACCTTCTTTGTCCCATATGGATGTTCAATACCTTTTGGCCAAGGGAAGGGGGTATAAATGAAATAAAATAAAACGCATACAGGCAATAAAGGAAATGCTATTTTTTTTAAAAAAATTTGTATAGAAAATATACCAGAAAGATGTGATAATAGCATTATTGTAATTAAAAATTATTATGATGGGTGTTTTATCTTAAAGTTTATGACTATTATTTAATCATATTATTTTAATGATAAATTATATATGAATTTTTTTATTTGTATAACATTAGTTGGTGAGCAATTATGTGTGGTTTTTTTTTGTTTTGCTGAAAGCAGAAAATATGTAGCTCAATCAAATGACCTCCAAATAAGTAAGAGCCAAGAAAGAGGGCTGTTAATTGTTAATTAATTGGGTAAACTACATCTACCTCTCCTAAGGTTTTAAACTAATATAACTCACCTCTGAGATTCTAGAAATTACATTATTCTTCTTTGAGGTTTAAGGTGAGTTGTATTTTTCTCCAGATGTTAAATCTTTTAACAAAATATATGTGATGTGAACAAAAAAAATAGGTTTATTACTTAAATTGCCCCTAATGTGCATGAAATAACATATATAAGTTTTTTTTCTAATAAAATTAATTAGTGTGTTGATTTTGAGCCTTCTTCAAATGAAAAAAAAAAAAATGCATTACTAGTACAAGATTTTAAGATCAAATTAAATGTCACATCTGTATAAAATACCATTTTAATCAATAAATAAATTATAAGTCCTATATTTTTATAAGACTTATTCTATAAATTTTTAAAACACTATATATATTCTATAAATTTTTATAAAAAAAATTCTAATCAATATGAGAAAAAATGCCCTACAAAAACTAATATCAAAATCAACAACATTAGTTAACTTATATTAAAAAGACAACAGTTTAATTTAAGAAAATCAATTGTACCAAAATTTTTAGATCTTAATACTATAAAAAAAAAATCAACACATGTGGAGAAATTTAAAAGCAAAAAAACAAAGATTTAAAAAATAACGTATAGTAATTAATTTCAAAAGCAAAAAAAAATGTATCTATGTCATTTCATGCATATTAGGGGCAATTTAGGTAATGAACGTATTTTTTTGGCTGACATCATATATATTCTGTTAAAAAATTTAACTCTGAGAGAAAATGCAACTCACCTCAAACCTCAAGGGAGAAGGATGTAATTTTTTGAGCCTCAAGGGATGGTCGTATTAGTTTGAAACCTCAAGGGAGGTAGGTGTAATTTGCCCTAATTAATTCATTCATAATGAAGTATTAATGGCAAGATTAACCATGCAAACTAGACGAGGCAAACAGTTAGGGGACGTTTGCTAACGTTTCTGTTTTTAGTTTTTGTTTTTTTTCCTCCCAAAAACATTGTTTGTTTCCTGTTTCTGCATTCAACTATCGACTAATCAGAAAACATAAACTAAAAACAGATATATCAACCCACACGAGAGAGAGAGACAAGAGTGTTTCATGTTCGATCCTCACCCACAACACCTTTTCATCAATTTCTACTGCACTATTTATACCCAACAGTCACAAATCGATTGCGATGGGTTTCGAAGTAGCGGCTCTAGGGTTTCAAGTATGGCCTTATTTCTTCTCCATCTCTAATTCTATCTTCTTCCACACAATATTCTCTATTTTTGCACTCATTCAAAATCCGCTAGTCTATCACGTATGGGAAGGAATGGTGAAGATGATGGATTTTTTCTTTACACACCGATCAATCTTCATCCTCTTCTATAAGTGTAGATTTGGTGCCCTAACTCCTTGATCTTCCGATCGAGAGCCATGATCTGTCTCACCCTCTTCATTTTGAGGTTCAAATCGTTTCTCGTGGCACCAGCTAGCACGCCTTCATTCAAAAGCCCTTTGTGGGTCTACAACTATTCAAAATCTCTCATGGTGTATTTTAAAACAATGGAGGTCAACAACATCTCTGCCATGTTCTCCACCTTCTATTGAAATTGTTTGGTGGTCTTCGAAATTTATTTGAACTTACAATATTTTCAATGATAGCTTTGCATATGTTTCTCATCTATATTACTCAGCTCAAAATTCAGCAACTGGAAAAGATAAAATAAAGTTATTGTTAGATTTTTAATTTACAACTATTGAAAGTGTAGTACAAAATATATTCTCAGAAACTAGAATTACTATTTATTCTCTACTCGTCGTTTCTCTTTGAATGTTATGCATATTAACTGTTTCTCTGTTTTTTTTTTTTTTTTGGTCTTTTTGCAATGCCATGTCCTGAACACTTTTTTTTTCCCCTTGTAGTCCAAAGCAAAAATATACAACACAGAGGTATCGATATGGCCAAATTCGATCCTACAGAGGAAACTTCGTTTTGATTTCTTTTTAATCAAATTTAGCATATGATTTTTTTACAATGATTTGGAAGATTTTTACAATTTTAGCACAATATACTGCTTCCTTATTCTTCTCCCCCCACTGCATGTCTTTACAGAAATTTTGGATATTATGGGTAGTACATTGACAAGTTTACTTACCTTTCCGTTGTTTCACAAGTTTGCCTTGCTGGTGCACTAAGTTCTCAATTCTTGCAGTTTCGCGTAGGTAAATTTTTCCCTCTGTTTTGTGGTCAGCTGCTTCATCTGTCATGTGCTATTTTTTTACCACTTTTTTTTGGTCATCTGCACATCATCTAAATGCCTTATTTTATATTTGTTGATTTACCTATTAAGGGAAGTTTCTGTAAGTGGGTTCATTAACCTATTATGTAGTACAGTTATGCACTTATATAGGTTTCCCCCCTTACTTTTTGGTGAACTATATGTTAATTTATTGAAGACCATGATTTATCCATGTAATGTACTAATCATTTTCAGTTCTTTTTTATTGCATAATATGTTATTCTCTTTATTATCAGTTATATAGTACGTTACACCAATACAATTTCTTTTCACCATGTTAGGCAATGGCCAGTCCAAATGACAGTGGTGTACAACTCATGGTTAGTGTTGACCTGGTTGAGGTTGATGATGACCCCCAAGGTCCATGGACTGCTAAGGCAGAGGCCATGTTTGTTGAACTCATGGAAGATGAGGTTAAGAGAAGTAGCAAGGAAACTAGAACATTCACAAAACCTGCGTGGAATCGAATTAGGAAAAATTTGTCAACATGCATGAAATATGAGTACACTCGTGAGCAGTTGCGTAACAAGTATAATTGGTTCAAAACCCTTCACACTGCCTTCAAAAAGATGTTGGACAAAACTGGCATTGCATATTGTCCTAGGACTAACTTGCTTGTTGTAGATGATGAATGGTGGGAGAGGGAACTTAAGGTAGGACAAATCCGTACATAATGGATTTTATTTATTCCTTAACAATCCAATGCAATAGAATATCCATCCTTATGTGCAAATGTCCTTGTAGGTTAGTAAACATGCGAGTGGATTCAAAAAGAAGGGATTCATCCACTATGACGCACTGTCTCGCATATTTGCTAACACACACGCATCTGAGAAGAGAGCTCGCCCTTCTACCCAGCCACCTTCTAGGATTGACAGTAGTGATGACCTTGTACATTGCCCGCAGAAGGACAATAATGATGACCATGTCAACCCAACTCCTAGTGGTAAGAGTAAGGCGTCCATCTCAAGCAATAAAAGGCATGGGAAAAAGGATACAATTTCTGCCCAACTTGGGGATGCAATTAGATCTTTCGCTGATAGCCAAAGGAGGAAGTATGAGTATATGGAATTCAGTAGGTCAACCCATCCTTCGGTGAAGTTTTAGGTGCAGATTACATGGCTGCTGGGGCAGGTGCAACTTCTACAGGTACTACCTTGGTAGCTCCACAATTTTCCAGTCCCCAGAAGTCCATCATCAAAGATTGTGTCAATGCACTAATAGCACTTGAGGATATTGGTGGACTTCAGTTCACCAAGGCATTGAATAAGCTCCGTGAAGATAAGTTGATGAGGGACATTTTTCTAGAACTACCTGAAAGTAGGAAGAGGGATTGGGTTCTCCACCTCTAAAGTTGTTACCCTGAACAAATAAGTCATCAACCTGTTTTCCAACTGCTTTAGTACTTCTGTTTGTAGTTGTCGAACCTTTACTTCTTTAGCACTTTATTAGTATGTCTTTAGTACTTCTGCTAGTACTTTTTTAGCACTTTATTTGTCTGTGTGTTAAATGTGTGGACGATTAATTACGTTCATCATATGTGATGCCTTATATATGTTTGGAGTAACTTGTCTACAATTTCATTCATTGCTACATACTTGTACTACTATTACATTATTGCATGGCTGCAATGTTGTCTTCACATAAGTACAACGTTGCTAAACTAGTATGATCCTTTTAGGTTGGGAGTATTGACCCCCAAGGTTCGATAATGGATTTTTCACCTTGCAACGCTTATTATCCATTCGATAAGAAGGGTTTCGAAGAAGATAAGGAGGACTTTGTGACGTTATTAGTTTTAATTGTATTGGAGGAGTTGCGTAAAATTTACTTTAGTAAACAACCATGTAGGACTTCAGCACTAACAGGACACGAGTACATAGTTGAACTACTTAACTCAAGTAACCCTACTAGCTGTTTTGACAGTTTAAGGATAAAGCCAAATGTGTTTATAAACTTATGTGAGGCATTAAAGAATCATGGCTTGACACACTCAAGATATGAATCACTGCAAGAGAAGTTAGCAATGTTCTTGTACTTAATATCTCACAATGAGCGCACTCGCATTTTAGCTAAACGCTATCAACATTCCACTCACACTGTGTCCAAGTACTTTCATCAAGTTCTAAAGGCCGTTTGCAAACTTGGGGTTGTCATAATTAGACCCCCTCGTTCGCTGAGGTGTCTAATCACATTCAGCATAATCCAATGTATTACCCATTTTTCAAGGTAACTAACAGCTGGTGCACTTCGTGAACAATTGTTGTTATTGAAAATGTCTGACTTTTTACATGATTTGCACTGTATACATTAATTAGGATTGCGTGGGAGCATTAGATGGGTCGGATATGTTGGTCCAAGTAGGCAACACAAGAGGGGGGGTGAATTGGGTTTTATAAAATTTATATCAAACAATGCAACTAAAAACAATTTAAATAATGTAGCAGTGAGCAATCAAACTAATAACCAAGCAAACAAATAATAAGATGCAATGCAAGGAAGTAATATGACCAAAGAGATGAAGAACACCAGATTTATAGAGGTTCGGCCAAACCTTGCCTACGTCCTATCTTCCTCGATCCTCTCGAAGGTATTCCACTATGTAAACTTTCCTTACACAGCTTTTAGTTTTTCTTCAAGTGCCTAGCTCACTCTTACAAGAGCTCTTCTCCAAGCTCTCAAAACCCAAGAGATTTTGTCCAAGCTTCTCTCAAACTTACGAATAATTTTGTCTAAGCTTCACTCAAACTTTACAAGAGATTTTGTCCAAGCTTTTCTCAAACTTACGAATGATTTTGTCCAAGCTTCACTCAAACTTTACAAGAGATTTTGTCAAAGCTTCTCTCAAACTTACGAGTGATTTTGTCCAAGCTTCACTCAAACTTTACAAGAGATTTTGTCCAAGTTTCTCTCAAACTTACAAGTGTTTTTCCCAAGCTATACTCAAACTCACAAGATTACAAAGCCACCCAATAATAGATGAAGGTTGTACAATAAATAACACTCTCTCAAAGAGTAGATAAACAACTTTTTAGCTCACTCAAGAACCCCCCAAATGAGTAAAAATAGAGTATAAGATGTATGAGATGAAATCTCTCTTGTAATGCTTGATCTTGTGTTCTTCTCTTGTTCTTCTTTTGCAAATATGTGTTGGGGATCTTGTATATATAGCCTTGAATCTATTTTAGCCGTTGGAGAAATATGGGAGTTGTTTTGGTGGCAGATCGCACCATTACTCCTATCAGAAAATATAGCCATTGGTGTCAAGGGTTGACTCTTTTAAGCAATGAGTCAACTCTTTTTGCATTTCAGTAGACTTTTCAAGTTTATGTCCAAATGAGTCGACTCTATTAAAGTCTTCACCAGACTTTTTACTTTCTGTGTAAATGAGTCGACCGAGCACGCTATCATGATTGGGTTGTCAGTGCCCCCACTAGCGTGGCAGGTGAGCGGGAATGATCGGCATCGTCCCACAAGGTCTGCTCGGTGTATGGCCAGCTCGATCATGCTCGGCATGGTCGTGCTCAGAAGGTCTTGCTCAACTATGGTCTGCTCGGTGTATGGCCAGCTCGATCATGCTCGGCATAGTCGTGCTCAACAGGTCTTGCTTAACTATGGTCTGCTCGGTCATGGTCACGGTCGGCCATGGTCTGCTCAGTCGTGGTCGGCCATTGTCTGCTCGGTTGTACCCTCTGCTCAGTTATGGTCACGGTCGGCCATTGTCTGCTCAGTTGTGCCCTCTGCTCGGTCATGCTTGGCATGGTCATGCTCGGCCATGCTTAGCATGGTCGTGCTCATTTGTTGGGGGTCCTGATCAGTCATTACCAGATCAACCTTCATCACCTTATTTTTGCAGATTTTCTCCATTCTTCTCCAAAGGTTCCAATCCTTTCAAGGATCATCCAAATGAGCCTTATTAAAGTTTACAAATACTTCTTTAAGGCTTGATGACTTTAAGAACATCTTCAAAACTTCTAAGAAAGCTTCCATGTCTTTAAGTGAGTCTCTTCTTCTTCTTCTTCTTCTTCCATTCTTGCAAGACATCTTCAAATCTTCAAAGTGAGCTTCCATGTCTTGTAAGAGTCATCTAAATGAGGTTGCAACTATGAGATTACTGAATCATACTCATTGTCTCCATTGTCTCTTGACAAGTTTCTCACCACAAGTTCTTCAATATCTTCAATGTGACAAGTTCTCCATTGTTACTTGACAAGCTTCAACTTGTTGCTCCCCCTTTCTTTTATGCTTTATGCCTTAATACATTTTTCAGATTTAGAGCAGCACAATCAACCAATTTAGAAGTTCATAGCATACATGATGATATAGTGGACTTGATATGGCCACAAGGATCGAGGGTCTTCATAGTGAAGTGTAAACCATATTTGTATGGTGCCAGCTCTTCAGTCTTCAAGTCTACTTGAAATCCTTTGTTGTATTTGCACTTCTATTTGTACTTTAGTCTTCAAGAATTGATTTCATGTCAATTTGAAAACTCTTCAAATAATCTTGCTTGAGTGCTTTGCTTCTTTGAATAACTTCTTGAATCATCATAAGATCTTCCGTCACTTGCATCCTTCTTTTGAATACTTGTTGAATTCCTTGAGCATATTCAATCTCTTCAAGAATAAGATTGCCTAAGTTATCTTCTTGTTTGATACTCAACCGATCAACTTAATTATTTTCTTATTATCAAATGATTATAATCTAACCTGCACACTTAATTTAAATCATTAAATAACAACCACATAGTTTTGTTATCATCAAATCAACATGGGGATCAACCTTGACTTAACAGGATATTCTTGCACAAGTTCCAGGAACGTCACAAATTTCGTATCGTGGGAAACATATTAGTCCAACACAAAACATCATGGCAGTGTGTTCATTTGACATACTATTCACATACGTGTTGTGTGGATGGGAAGGAACGGCTCATGATCCAAGAATTTTGTTAGACTGCATTGGTAAGCCAGAAATGAAATTTTCCCTCCCAAATCAAGGTAAAAATTGCCGTACTATGCCCCTTTGTTAAGTAATACTTTGTATTTTAACAAACATGTTAAACTACAGATCAATATTACGTGGTCGATTCCGGTTATGCTAATATGCCGGGTTTTCTAGCACCGTACAAAGCAACAATATACCATCTTCGGGAGTTTCAAGGTCGAGATAATAACCCATGGGGTCCAAAGGAAATGTTCAACTAACGGCACGCCTCACTACGAAATGTTATAGAACATTGCTTTGGGGTATTGAAAACCCGTTTCCCTATTCTGAAAGTGATGCCTCCTTTTAGCTTAAGGACCCAAACATATATTCCTACTGCTTGTTGTATAATTCACAATTTTATTAGAATGCATAATGAACATGACAAATTGTTTGACAAGTACACGGACATTGTGTTTGGGGGCAACCCAGGAGAGGGCAACAACTCCTCCCAGCATGGTAATCTAGTGGCAGTGGATGTAAGTAATGCACAAATTCGTCAAATGGGTCTAGTACGTGACGAGATAGCTCGCCAATACATGCATCCATAACTGGGGGTTGACGTCACAGGTTATAAAGGATGGTGGTTTCTGTCCATTTCATTTTATATGTAGCATGTGTTGGGAACATGTTCTAGTTGTCATATGTTGTAGGAGTAAATTTTGGTAGTGATATTTTGCATGGTACGAGTACTTGTTTACGTTGACTTAACACAATGACATATAATTTTAGTCAATGTGTTGTATGTAAATGACAGAAAATTTGATGAGGACCTATAATGACTTTATTTATGTATTGATGTATGTAATAGTACGGTTAGAGGCATGTATTTAAAATGTCAATGTATTTCAATGTTGAATTCTGAATGAATAAAATGAGTTGATTACAGGTTGCGTAACACAGGATGGTGGTGGAACACCAACAGGGACCAGTTTGTACTTGTGGTGGAGGTTGAATGCGTGTATATGTGGCATGCACGAAGAGAAATAGTGGACGATCATTTTATCGGTGCCCTCGTGGCGTAGATCACATTAACAGTTTCATATGGGCAAACGAGTTTACGATGACCACGCCTGTTCCGGCAGGAAGGGCAGTCAACTGGCCACGTTATGTGATATGTTTGAGTTGTGGATGCAACATAATTTTATCTTGCTTGGTTGTCTGCTTGTGCATCCTTTTAGTTATTGTTCTGTTAAATTAGATGAGAAGGGCTCAATTATTATGTTGTTCAAAATTAATTGTTGGCTGCTTCTTGTCTGTGATGTTTCTGTTGCTAGAATGGATGTAGAAACATGTGTATTTATGATGTGGACTATTCAGTTGCTTGTCTAACAGCTGGTGCACCTCTGAATGGTGCACTGATTTTTGTTCTTTTTAACTTAATGCACTTTTGGTAGTCATATGTAGTAGGAGTAAATTGTAGTTAAGGTATCCATGTAATGCACTTTTATTCAGTTGCTTCTCGGACAACTAGTGCACTTGTGTGTTTGCCTCTGTATCAGGTTTAAGAACATATGGTTTGTAATCCTAACTTATTAGTCTTTTTAAGTTTAGACAGCAGTAACTCTTGTCTGTGATGTTTCTGTTGCTAGAATGGATGTTGAAACAGGTGTATTTGTTATTTAGTCTATTCAGTTGCTTGTCTAATAGTTGGGCACTTCTGAATGGTGCACTGATTTTTGTTCTTTTTGACTGAATGCGCTTCTGGTTATGTAGTAGGAGTAAATTGTAGTTAAGGTTGTTGGGGACTGCGAAATTTCTCACGACCTGGCTATAGTGTATACGCATACTACCAAAAATTCTGATTTGATTAGCATAGCCTAATCTACGTGATTAGAATCGTACTTTCGAGATCTCTCTAGTTTGATCCCGAATAATAAGAATCAGCACTAAGCAAGAAGCAACCACTCGAACTCAACCTTTAGACTTCTGCTGTATTCCTCGTACACGCCTTGCTTTACAGAGAGTAGGCTCGCCGCTGCTAGGATTTTTCTTCCTTACAAAAACGTGTATCTCTCAATTATGTACAGAGTGTAACCCTAGCAGCTCCTAGAGCGCGTATATATAGAGGCTACAATAGGGGTCATAGGATTAGTATAACTAGGGCTTCCTACGCAAATAAGAACTCCTAATCCAACTAGGATTAATCCTTATTTACATAAATTATAATTTATACCACTAACAAATTATAATTGCACTCCTTGTTATACTAGAAATTATATTTCGAGCTCCATATTATTAAATGCCTATTTATCTTCCCACGTTAAGATTACAGATACCTGTCTATTAAATTAAATTACTGACAATTAAATTTAATAGACTTATTTAATTCCTTGAGACCTTCCACTTAACTTATTTGATATGTCGGACTCATAATCCACTTGCAGGTTTTGACATAATCAAAACTTATAAGCTTTCTCAAGGGGGTATCATCAATCCCTATACGGAAACGTGGATTCCATTAATAATAAATATTCACCATACACGTAATGTTATTGTCCAACTCACTGAGTTTATTGACCCACAAAGAATCTCACTCTTCTGCGAATCAAAACAATAAACACATCTGCACATGTCTATTTATTATATTAAGATTAAGAGCATAAGCACTCATAATAATCATGAGGTATTAATTGTTTTATATAGTCAGTATAAAAACAATTACCTCAACACTGTCCTGTTCAATACACACAAAGTGTACTAGTACAAGGAGTTGGAACTATACCGTTCCCTATAGTCAAGACAGACCTATTAAAATCTTGTACTACAGTCCCACTGATAGTGTGTCCATTTCCATCTAAGATTGTGAACGATAAGCTTATATTCTATAAGAACCGATGATCTGATCTTCCGCGTGTAAGTCGTACTCTACACAACAAATCATCTACTATATAGAATAAGAGACATATATGCATAATCATTAAATAAATTACGCAATGCAAACATTTCTCACACAGATTTTCATTAAAATGGAATAACTAATTTATTAATAAATACTAAAGTCATTACACAAAGCATATCTTTTAGTATAAATTTCTAACAAAGGTATCCATGTAATGCACTTTTATTCAGTTGCTTCTTGGATAGCTAGTGCACTTGTGTGTTTGCCTTTGTATCAGGTTTAAGAACATATGGTTTGTGGTCCTAACTTAGCCTTCTTTAGTTTAGACAGCAGTAACTCTTGTCTGTGATGTTTCTATTGCTAGAATGGATGTTGAAACAGGTGTATTTGTTATTTGGTATATTCAGTTGCTTGTTTAACAGTTAGTGCACTTCAGCCTTTTGCACTGATTTATGATCTTTTTACTGAATGCCTTGTTGAGTATTTAGTTCCATGGTTGGGATTTTTTTATCCTGTAAGCACATCATGTTAAGGTAGTTGTGATGGTGTGTCCTCTGCGTTGAATGCTTTGTTCCAGAAATTGGTGCACTTCTGAATGGTTTTCTCCCTAAATATATAGTTTAGGTATTTCTGAAAAGGGCACTTTTATTCAGTTACTTCTCGGACAGCTAGTGCACTTGTGTGATTGCCTCTATATCAGGTTTAAGAACAGATGGTTTATGGTCCTAACTTATTAGCCTTCTCCAATTTGGATAGCAGTAACTCTTGAAGGTGACTAGAATGGCTTCTTCAACCTTCATCAATTTTGAGGGTACTTGAAATTTATTGGCTATATGCAACATTACTTCGCGATTAATGACATTTCAACATGGCAGCAAAACAAATGAACATAATAAAATGATTTCAAACTTTATTAGACTAAAGAGAGTAGTTGTACAATGATAGAAGCAAACAAGCAACCTCTGTAGCATTCTAATTAAGGTAACAAGCTAGCTACATCAATGACAGAAGCCTACTCTTCCCTTTGGCCATTACTTATTTATATGGCCGGTGGCCGCCCCGAACTCATTGTCTCTTCCATTGACAAGTATATGAAACTCCAATTTTGCCTTCATAGAGATGGACATATGGAGAGAGATGATCTTCTTTTGTTTGGTGGCTGCAAGAGCTGCTGGCCCTTCCACCTGAAATGTCATCCAAATTCAATTGTATTTATCTCCCTTAACAAGCTAGCTACCAAACATAGGAATGTCGAACAAACATCTTCATAATAATATCTGGTTCCTCTCCCTTTATTATATTTTTGTTTTGTAATATTTATACCAATAAATAAATACTCACAACAAAGAAGAGAAAATTCTCTTTGTGGAACTAATTTCATCCATTGGGTTTTACTTTTTTTATTTAAAGAAATTTTACATATATATATGGGGTTAGAAATTGTTTGGTGGTATATAGCTCATTTGTACAGAGTTCAGAACAAATCAAATATTTATATATATATATATATACATAAATATTTATATAGAGAGAGAGATAGAGGGAGGGAGAGACATAAAAAGAGATAGAGGGAGACAGCGAGAGAGAGAGAGAGAGAGAGAGAGGGGAGGGAGGGAGGGAGGGAGAGAGAGAGAGAGAGAAAGGGGAGGAAGAGAGATAACAAGAGAGAGAGGGAGGGAAGGGGGTGTTGAATAACCTAAATAAAATAAATATTATAATGTATGGGTTATTAAACATATTTTTTGTTTTTATTTTTTTTTTACAAATCTAAAAATAAAAATATACAATAAAAATACAAAACAAAAAATAAAAATCGCCAGTATTACTAACGGGCCGTTAATTTCAAATTTGAGCGGGGCGGTTGATTGGACTGGCTAATGAGTAATGACCAGTGCCACTTCAAAGGGTAAATTCGTACGAACACCTATTACCCTATAAATCTGTTTTGACTTTTGAGGTTGTTCTTTCGCTAAAAGTTTTAACATTGCCCAATCAGAGTTCACCTATGAGCTAACCAGCTGCGTGATGACCCGTGCGATCATTGCTCAGCACAAAGTGGGACTCTAACGGTCGATTCTCCAGTTTTCTATTTCGGTCCCTTCGTTCAAAATTTTCGGAAACAGAGCTCTCTCTCTCTCTCTCTCTCTCTCTCGTGTATATGGCATAGAAGGCTAAACACAAAGCCAAAGTCCACACAGATTTGTGTGAGATTGTTTCGTAGAGAGAGAAAGAGAAATGGTGGTCGCTAAGCTAACATACGAAGAGTTACGTCGCCAGAGGTTGGAAGAAAACAAAAAAAGGATGGAAGAACTCCATCTCCCTCAGCTCTCTCATGCTCTTAAAAAACACTCCTCTCCTAAGCCTTCTCCGGTTTCTCTCTCTCTCTCTCTCTCTCTCTCTCTCTGTGTAAACATATATATATATATATGTATATGACATATACAGGATTCGTATTGATGAACTTTACTCTTGCCTTTTGTACAATCAAAAGGTGAAGCCAGCGACACCTCGAATCATTCGCACAGAAGTGATCGCTGTAAGAAGGTCGAATCGCGTCGCCAACAAGCCTGCCGCAGATTACAGACAAGTCGTATGTTTTCTCTATTTCTAACCCAACCCTGAGTCCTTTGATCATCATTCTGTAATTGCTCGGCTTGAGAAGAATAAATCACAATGACTTTGATCGTTACTTACAGGTGACTTATGAGCGTTTCGAGTTCCGTGGAAGGTACACTGCTCCAGACCTTCAGTTGATATTGGGTTGAATGACTCTTTTTCTCTTGTATTTTCGATACTTGTATAGTTGTGTAACCAAATGTGGGATCGATTGTAACAGGAATTTGCATAGAATTCGTAAGAGAAGGGACTTGTCGAACCGGGTATACGCTTCCGATGAAGCTCGGGAGTTGGCTATATCCAAAGCAGAGGAATTGGAATCGGGTCTTGAAGCTGATTATCCTACTTTTGTGAAGCCAATGACCCAGTCCCATGTCACTGGTGGATTTTGGCTGGTACGTGACTTCGGTTTTAGTTCATGGCTTGATTCTACTGTGTTCTGAGGATCATGAATGGTTGAAGTTCATTTACTTTCGAAGAAAATAAATAATTTTGTGAATGTGAACAAGCTTCTTTGTTTTTTTTTTTTTTTTTTCTGTGAATAGGGCCTTCCTGTTCATTTCTGTCACAGGAACCTTCCAAGGCGTGATGAAACGGTTACATTGGTAGATGAAGAGGGAGAAGAGTACCCAACAGTGTACTTGGCTCGGAAGGCCGGGCTTAGCGGTGGATGGAGAGGATTTTCAATCGACCATGGGTTGGTGGATGGAGATGCTCTGGTATTCCAATTAATCCGGCCTACAGTATTTAAGGTGATGAATTCAAATTGAGTACTTCTATTTTTTCCCCCCTTAAATGGTTTCACAGTACTATATTTTACTTACATATCTTCCCTCTCTAGGTGTATATTATAAGAGCAAATGGTTTTGAAGAGGGTAACAAGTTAACAACCCTTGAAAAGTCCTGAATGATTGGATCTTGGGGCCCAATGAACCAATGCAGGTAAACGGTAGTGCCCTCTTCCGTAATGCCTTCACTGTTTCGATTTCATTGTTATTGCTCCTTGATTTTCATATGTAACTTAATATCTTAGTGAACTACAAAATTTCACTGCTCTGTCTTTTTTTTTATCATGGATGAAGTTGCAGTGGAACCTCATGCGAAATGCTTTTGTCAGCAACAATTTCCATATATTGCGAGTGCAAAATAACATTATTTCTTGCATAAGACTTAATAAACATAATAACTACATGCTTCCTAGGCTGCCACTGACAAGGAAGCTGTGTCGTGTATATGTGAGAGAGAAAATTGCAGAGAAAATATGTATTATGTGGAGTTTTTAAGGTGATCTTAACGCGATATGCAAGAAACTTGAAGACATATTAAATAATTGGAGTAGTTTACTGTGTGCGTGGGGTTAAATGTAACAAGTTTGTGCCCCAACGAGAGTGGTTTTAAAATTTATTTTTCAAAATTAAGTTATTTGAAACTTATTTACCAAATTCATGTTGGTCTAGAAATTTTCTTTAATATACAACTTTGAGTTTGAAGTTGTGTCTTCAAAACACAAATTCTCATGTTCAAAACATCATATAAAAAACTTTTAATATTTAAAACATTATATAGAAGTTATGTTTGCAGACACGAAGGTGTGTCTCAGTGTCTTCAAAACTTCTATACCAAAAATAATTTGCTTGTGGGAAATAAATTTTAAAACAACCCCATTTTTGTAAAAAACCTCTACATTTAACTATGTAAGGTCAGAAATTGGTTGCCAGCATCCAATCATTCATTAATTCATCAACAATGCCTCGACCATCAATGAAAGGCAGATGCCAGGATCGGATATGCAGACATATGGTTTGACAGACAACCATGCTTACGAGACTGCTGTAAAAATGATCACTTCTGTTCTTTTCCTCCCTATGTGAAATGATACAGTTACAAGCATAACATATACGATTCTCTAGTTTACGCGATTTGACTTTCATTTCTCGCAGGTGAAGAATGTTGCAGCAGCAGAGCTGTTGATGACATGATCCAGCTTGGTTTTTCTTTATATGGAGAAATGCTAAATACTGATTTTAGGCCTAGCGTATATACGATTTTTGTCCCTGCCTGTATTGGATTCACTATTCAGTAGCCATGAATCGCTTCTCCATTTCCCATCTTCTACTTCTACTACTGTTTTTAGTGTAGTACACGGCTAAACACTCAAAGATTGGAATTAATCAATGTTGTGGTGGATTTGCAAGTGTTCAGCATTATAAGACTTGGTAGACCCATGAATTGTTTTCGTTGTTTTCTCTAGAAAAATAATCTATACTTAGAAACTTGGGTAATGTGGTGAATTGACAGATGATGTTGGGAGTGGGTGGGGCTGTGGTGGAGGCCAGGCTGGTTGATTGCAACATTTGGATGTGGCTATATAGCTGGACCCAGCAAAGTGAAACCCGGTCCAGCTTGCATTCCTAAGAAAATTGTAACATGCTTCTTGACTTGTGTGTTTGTGCGCCCACTATCACCGGCGTTCGATCATTATTAATTGACAACTTTCACGCGGCGTTGGCCTTGTTAACACGAAAACACATCTACCCGCGATCCGAAGCTCGCAAAAGACACGCCTCAATTGGAAAACACAATTGAGAGTAATCTCAATTTTGTTTTTTTGTTTTTTTTTATTAACTTGATCAACTTGTTCGATCCCCTTATCATGCTACGTTTGAGATTCAAATTTATTATAAAAAAAAAAGTTAGAGAAGCTAAAACAAAATGAGAGATTTTAAAATTTAATTTCATTTATTTTAATGTTTTTTATTTTTTATTTTTTTTAATAATTAAATATACGATGTAATTTCATACCTTCTTACTTTTTTTTTTTTTTATCTCTTTAAATCTTTGATCCAAGTGTTATGCTCCAGTGCTGGTGTCCGCCAATACAATTAACTCAAACTCGTACCGCAAGGGGTAACAACCATTTAACACCAACCTCAACACTGAGACCATTTATAATTTTAATATTCATTCTTTACAAGATTATTACTTTTTATGTATATTTTTTAATACTACCATTTTATGCAACTCATTACTAGATTCATTGGAGAACATATAGCAAACGACGAGTAGAAAAGACAATGATTTTCACACACACACTAAACGCGCCAAAATAGCAAATTATGTTTTTGTGGTATTATTTTTGTTGTAATTTTATCAATTCTGTATTGAGCAAGTATCCTATTACAAGTTTGAATATGAGTCTCAGTAAAGTTATTAATCCCACATTTAACTACTTAGGCTTAAGCTTTGAGACTTGATAGCGTGGTTAAGACTTAAGACGCTATTCATGTCTCATCAAGTCCCTCCTTCAAATCCCACTAATCTTCCATGCCTCAAAATATACAAAAAATTATTCAATAGCACCAGCTTTTCTTGTTCTATCACTTATATAATAGTGAATTTCTCTATTTGGTGGATTTAAATATCCCATTTATCACTTACCAGGTTGTAATTTAATAATGGGTCCCTGTTAGATGGGTTTAAATATCCCAAATATATGATATATATATCATCTCACATTTTGCAACTCCAATCGGCTAAGTAACCAGCTATTCGTGTTCAGAACCTTATGCAAAGTATGAGAGATAATAGGACCCATTGATTGTGACATTTTTGAGAGAAGTTGGAGAAAAAGTTGTCCAATGATCTCGCCCGTAGAATTTCAGCCAAAATAAACTCCAGCCCCTAGATTTAATTGTATCTAATAGATATTTTTTAAAACACTGACGTGGAATGTAACATAGATATATTTCTGAACCAAAAGACAAAAAAAAAAATTACATTAACAACTATAGTAGTATAATGTGCGCATTTTACCCGAGAAGCGTGGATGAGTTGACTAGGGACCTTTCTAGCTTAACTAGTGATCTCGAGTTCAAGTCCTGGGTATGCAGTTGCTTCCTTGAGGGAGACCCTTGCCGCCCTTTGAGATCCAACCCAAGTCAAATCCGGATTAGTCAGGTCTTACCGGGTGGTATATACCAAAAAAAAAAAAAACTAATGTGCGCATTTTCTCCTAAGCGCATGTTAGTATTGTGGGGCCCAATGGGGTACGTTAATTCCGGCTCTGAATCAGACTTGTGAACGCCGAACCACGCCGAACCACGAACGGTTCGTTTTGGACATGTCAGCAGCACATGACAAAACAGAAGAAACCCAAACAAATGGAAATGCACGAAACCAAAAGAGACGAACGGCTTCATTTGCGGCCCCTCACACACACTCTCTCTCTCTAGCTGTTTCTCTTTCCTTCTCTCTCTACAATGGAATTTTTGCAGCGGTCGCCGGGATCCGCGTTTTTCGATTAATGCAACTAATCGTTATTCATATTCTCCTCCGCCCGTAGTCGCCGACGCCAACGCCACTCTTTCTGTAATTTTTTCTCGCGTTTTCTTTTCTTCATTGTTTATTTTCCTCCACTTTCTTTCTCTTTCTTGCTCATCTTTCTCTCGATTCTCGTATATTCATGGCTAAGCTTTTATCTTCATTATCGCATTTAACCGTTGGCGGAAATTGAAAGTCGAAAAGATATTATATATGATGGCTTATATTTTCTCAAACTAGTTCTAAATTCCTGTTTCGATCAATCTATACAGAATGGTTTAAATCTTTTGAAATTTATATGCGACTCGTGATCATGAAATTTCTTGTTTGTATTCTCCGTGCGAGCTATATGTTTCGAAGATCTCGATGATTTTGTTTGGAGCCTTTTGAATCAGAATTTTATTAAATCAATGTCGTTGTGTGCTATGTAATTTGGTTGGATATTTGGGCAATTTTGTGGTGAGAAGGTTTGACTGTTGTGTTCTTTGTTGTTTGCTTTAGGATTTTTGTTGGTTTGTGAGTATTATATTTGAACAAAAGCGCATGGAGGATTAGGGGGCGGACTCGTTCTTTGACAAGAGGCTTGGTTTGGATTTGAAGGGGCCTAACAATGTGCTCAAAGGGTGAACATCAGACGGTCCCGCTTTCGGTGTTGCTCAAGCGTGAATTGGCCAGCGAGAAGATTGAGAGCCCAGAGATTTCTCATGGTCAGGCTAGCCAAAGCAAGAAAGGAGAGGACTTCACATTACTCAAGACGGAATGCCAACGCGTTGCAGGAGATGGGGTTTCTACATATTCTGTTTTCGGGGTATGTTTGGTGTTTTTTTTTTTTTTGGAAATGTTGGCGTGCCTGAACCAATATGGTTATGCTGTGTCTATGCTCAGAATTCATATTTGGTTTTTTTCTGAATGAAGCACTCAATGAATTCTACTTGCCGTCATGTCTTAAATGGATTGAGAATTGTATGATACCTGGGAAGAAGGCTTATAGTATCATTACTGGAGTCTAGCCAATATAGAGTGAGGAGACATTCAAGATAGGGTGCTTAGATTCTTGGTGTTATGACATAATTTATCAGCAATTGTTTATTTTAATGTATTTTGAGAGAGAGAGAGAGAGAGATGTTGTTAACATATTAATATGGGGATTGGTCTATTTTGATGGATGCTTGGCAGTTGGTTTCAATTTGCGATATGCATGTTTGATTTGAGCTGATAGGTGAGCTCTGGTAGAAAATTTTAATGGTCAAAGATGTGTTAGTAAGGAGGAACTTGAAACCCTGGTCCAACTTGGAAAGGTGCAATTTGTGATTGGTCCCTTTGAATTTATTGTCTAGGCATGTTGAATTTTTTTCTATCTATTTTCTTGTGTTTGCTGTGCGTTTTTTATCCTTCCATTTGCCGGGGGTTCTCATCTTCATATTTGTCCTTATATCCTCTCTCCTGCATCCATCCCTAGGGGTTCTCATCTTCTTCTTTCATGTTTCCCTTTATGTTTTGTATGAAGGGAAGATTGATGAATCTTCTCAAGCATTCAAAATTTCAAGCTATGTTTTCTCCTGAAAATATTTCCAGTTAAAACAAACAGAAGGAAAAAGGCTTTGGTCCTTTCATTTATATTCACACAAACCGCATTGAACATCAACATGCAGTGCTTCCTTTTGTTACAAAGAGGTCAACTTATTATTTTTTTTGATAGGCAACTTAACGGGACTTGAACTTGAGTCTCTTTATTGGGGGAATGTAGCCTATGCTGCTGGGGTGTCTGGTGTCCCCTAAGGGACGTGAAGAGATCCACTATTGTATACTCTCCCTTCTCCCTTATTTTATTTTTGTCCCTTTTTTTTGGCTTGATCATACGGGGAACCGCTCCTTTGACTTGGTAATTGAAAGAAGTAAAGTGGAACTTTCTATCCCCGTGTTGTCCTGGTAGATATTGAGGCATTGGAATTCTCTATGAAATAACGTCAATTAAATGCTTGATGCTTTGTAGCCTTCAAAGACGAATTCGAGAGTGTTGTCATCCAGTTTTTGGATGTGAAATATATTTCTACAGAGAAGTTTTGAAAAGATTACGTAGCTCAAAGTCTGTATAGTATAGTGTAGTCAGTTAAATATTGTATGCTTATTTACCATGGCTATATATGTGCATCTTATGCATTTATCATAGGATTATATTGATCTGCTAAATTCCTGTTAACATCATAAAACAGGGTTCACTTAATGTTCTTTTTGTTAGAATTGTACCCATGTTATCTACTAGTCCTGTGGAACTTTGACTGCATCTCTGTTACTGTTCCAAATTTGTTCTTTTTTCAATCTGCAAATCTAGAACAATCCATTTGGGATATTTTGGTGAAATGAATGTATTGATAGCTAGAAACACATTTGGACTCTTGAGTTCTACAGCGAATAGAATCAAGTTGATTTCTTCCATTTGGGCTTCTATTTCTTATGATCTCCAAGCCATAAGAACTATTGGACATTTTAGGGAGCCATGACTTCCTTGCCTTCTTGGGGTCGTGTATCCCAATGGTTTTTCTCATCCTAATTCCTCAAATTGAAGTCTTCCGAACTGGTCAATTGGGAACTGGAGGTATATGAAGTCTACTTAGTGATACATTGTGTTTCTTTTGATTCATCTAGCAGATTGGGGTCATGTTATATTGCAAAGCTTGTTTTTCCTTTGCGGATTTAGAGAATCTGACAGTAATGGCTAATTTTGGGGTCCTTTTGGAGACATTCATCTAAAAGCATGTTTTTTTTTGGGACTTTACCATTTCTACCATTTTTGTAAGTATGGTTTTGATTAAGCTCGTCGCTTAGTGTCAAGGTGCATTTTGTAGTTCTTCATTTGAGAGGCTCTTCTCTCTTATGGTATGTTTGGCAGGGTAGAAAGAAGGGAGGAAGGATGGGGGTGGGCTTTTCCTCCGTTTGGTAGGGTGGTGACGAGGGAGATCCCCTTTCCCCTGGGCCCACCAAAACTTGTCCTCCCAAAAGTGGGCAGATGACGAGAGATAAAGAGAGGTAGAAGAGAGAGAAAAGGCTGAATTCATTTTTAAAGGTGTAAGATTACTTTTTTGCCCTCCATTTTACACAACTTTTATTCATTAAGGGTGTAATGGTCAATTTCTTCCTTCCTCCATTCCTTCTCTTCAATTAAACAGAAAAGGAAGAAGACCCTATCTCTTTGTACCTACTTTCCCTCCCTCCCTCCCTCCTTCTTTCCATCCTCCCTACTAAACATAGCATTAGTTTTTGACTTTCCAGGTTTCAGTTTTGTACTCTTGCATGTTTTCTTATTCTCAAACTTACTTTGTTTCATTTGTGTTTTTCTTTCATTTCTCTTCTCTTACTAGTAAAGTTACTAGAGTACTTTTTTTTTTTTTTGATAAGTAAAGTTACTAGGGTACTTTTTGCCAATAACTTTTTGTTTTCATAGAATTAATTGGCATATGGTATATTTGCGTATATTTTTATTATGCTTCTCTATATTTTATTTGGAACTGTAAGATATGGTTCATAGTTCATGTACTATCTGCCATCAATCTGAGCATTGGTGCCATTCTTAGCTTGCACATTTTACTTAAAGGATGCCAATCATTAAAGATTACCCACTTGAGCAGTCATTGGAGACTGGTGGCAGCGGCTTTGTGCCATCTTCATCACTATCTTTTGTTGCCTCTCTTTACTTAATAATCTTTCATTGTTTCATTTAAAATTTTGGTGGTTTGCTCTTACTTAACCTTATTCTGCAGCTATTCGATGGGCATAATGGGTCCGCTGCTGCTATATACTTTAAGGGTAATCTCTTGAACAATGTTTTCACTGCTATTCCACCAGATCTTAACAGAGATTAATGGGTTGCAGCATTTCCGAGGGCTTTGGTTGCAGGGTTTGTCAAAACTGATAAAGATTTTCAAGAGAGAGGTATAAGTTCTTTCTGTGTTAATTCTGACAAACATGGCATTGATGATGTTGTCATATCATGGTCAAGACTCGAGAGCAACAGTTTTGTAGCTTAAGTAGAAAACAATTAAGTTCAAATTGTTCAGATAGAATCACAAATGCTACTTATCTTCAAAAAGAAAAAGGAAAAGGAAAAGGAAAAATACAAATTCTAGCACAAGCTTTGATACGATGATTTTTTGGTAGTCACGCCAGTAAAATGTCCCAGGGTATGCCCACTGTAGAATATCATGCTCATGCACACTGCAAAAATATAATCATGCAAGAGTCCCAACATTTAGGTTTATGAATGCAGATGCATTTACATGTACTCTATAAAACACTATACATGAGTAGTGCGGTGACCTCATGGTCAAGAGGGACAAGAGTGTAACTTAAGTAGAAAGCAACTAAATTCACACTGATGAAATAGGTATGTTCTAACATAAGCTTTGACATACGGGCTTTCTGCTTGTTACTGAAATAGCATAGAGTTTGCTCATGCACACTGCTGGAACACCCAATCTTGTCAAGACATATAATTTGCTGATATTATAGATTTACTATGTGAACCATAACTCATTGCTCAGCTGAGCATTGTTCATTTATGCATTGATCATCTCTATTTAATTTTGCTTTTTTTCTCTTTTATTACTTTATTTCATTGGTGACCTTTCAGGCTAGCAAAACTTTTATATATGGTTACCAACTTGTAATGTCCTTCTCTATATTATACCACTAGAAGATTGATAATGTTGAAGAGATATAGGGGTTAAAGAGAGAAGTGAGGCTGAAGGTTGTGCGAGAAAGATGTCTGTTTTGACATCTATGCTATGAAAATCAACTTGCAACTATTTCATTGTGGGCCCAATTGCAGTCCAAAATGGTAGCTTAAGAAGTTTATCCAAAAAAAAAAAAAAAAAACTAAAATAGCCAAAGAAGTACTGCATTCATATACTGTGTATTTATCCAGCCTGAGACACTAAAACAAAGAAGAAAAGAAAAAAGACCTGCATTTGGCAGAAAGAAAGAAGGTACAAAATCTGATATAAGTATGTGGAAACATATCTATTTCGGAATCCAATACTGCAATATAACTTTTTTGAAGTTAAAGGCTTCATTCATTTTTTGGAAATAAAATTATGGAGTCAGGTTCCCTGGAAAACAGTTTTGTGAAACTTTTGTTCGTCGTTGGATTTTTAGATGGTTATCTTTATACTTTTATATTGATCATGCTGTGTAGTCTTTTGGTTTACAATAATATTGCATTCCATATATTCTTGATAAGTGGATTGCCTGGAGTGCCTTCATTCTAATGCATGTTATTTGATGGGTTAATTACAATTTGCACCCTTGCACTCTACACCAAATCTCACTTTAAGACCCTCACTTTTATTTGTAATAACTAAGCTCTTACATTTAAAATTTGTTGCAATGTCAACCTTCTGCTAACTTCTGTTAAGAAAATAGACAAAAATTTTGCATGTGACAAGCATGTTGCATTTTTCAAGGGGCAAAGATGTAAAACCATGCTCCTTCCCTAATTGTTTACCACAAATGCCTTTGTAATCACACAAAAATTATGAGTGTAATTAACTTTGTGATGTATATAATATAATCAAGTTTCATGTAAAAACCCCTAATTCGACTCATGTGCAATAGCCTGAGTCTTTGGAATGGAAAATAGTTAGATCTTACATATTTGCTTCTTGAAAAAGGTCACGTGGTTGTCACATGCAAATTTTCTGTCCATTTTCGAAATATTCGAAATAGAAGGTTGACATTGCAACAAATTAGTAGTGTAAGGGTTCAATTGTTACGAATAAAAATGAAAAAATGGGATTTGGTGTAAGGTGCATGGGTGCAGGGGTAATTAATGCTTATCTCATTTTTAAAAGTATAGATTTGTTGTAATTGGTAAAAATGACCCATATGGCTCGCTTGTTGAAATTTAGTAGGAGCTCTCTCTGTCTTTCTCAAATGTATATATGGTACTTACACATCGATGTGATTACGCATCAGCACAAACTTCAGGAACAACTGTCACCTTTGTGATTATTGAAGGATGGGTCTTATCTGTAGCATCTGTTGGTGATTCCCGTTGCATACTTGAATCAGCCGAAGGTGAAATTTATTATCTGTCAGCGGATCATAGGCTTGAATGCAATGTAGAAGAGTGAGTTTTATATTTTTTTGCTTTTGCATCATGTTAGAGTTGCCTTCTACCAAGGCTTTACTTCTTAATCTTTCATCAGGAGAGAGCGTATTACTGCAAGTGGAGGCGAGGTTGGTCGCCTTAATACTGGTGGTGGTACAGAGGTATAACTCTTGGTTCATTTTAGCTATACACTTAACATTTCATCAGTCCACAACTTAAACACCCATGTTGATATTTCTACAACTATAACTTTTGTGCAGAATTAGTTGTTTGACTACAAAATGGTGGTGTCTTTCCATGTAGTGATAATCCTTAGTGTAGAGATAAAACATATACCTTTGAATTGTGTGTTTGACTTCAATTAATGAGGAACACATTTTCTAGGCTCCCTGTCATAATCACTTTTTGTATCTTCTAATTACTTTTTTGCTTATGGACTCCTCTGCCTTCCTTCCGTGTCCTAGTTCAATGAAAATTTTATATAACTGTACTTTATTAGGCTTGTCTTACTAGTACTATAATTTCATTGTAGATTGGTCCTTTAAGATGTTGGCCTGGTGGCTTGTGTCTTTCACGTTCTATCGGAGATATGGATGTTGGCGAGTTCATTGTCCCTGTTCCTTATGTAAAGCAAGTGAAGGTTTGTTTCTCATCTTGTTATTTACACACATTTTTTTTGTGGTTTAGCAATATAATTTCTCTCTAATTGCTTCTGTTTCAAATCTTTTGTATTTTCCATCATTACAAATTGGGGACAGTTGAAGACAGTCTTTAAAATCAAAAAGTTATGTAAGGGAATTTGTTATGCTTCACTTTTTCCTCAACATGATCACTATGATTGGAATTGCTCGTGGAACAGTTGGAATTCTGGCAAAGAGAAAAAGAGCATATGATTCTACAGTGATAGTCCTTACTCACCTTACTAATTTCACCACACGTCCTTATGGAGGACTCTCCTTGTCAATGACTCCTATTGTTGTTGCCTTGTTGGCTAACACAAATTTAGGTTGAACCTTTAAGTGCTGACAATCATAATATGTCATGAAAATCCTCAAGGCACGAGATTAAAATGGAAATAACTTCAGAAAATTTTTGTGGTTGGATTTTAATTTCATAGGTATAAGGGAATGTAGTGAAATATTTTTAGTTACCACTACAATAGTTGGACCTAGAATATGATGAACCAAGTTGATGTCCTATTAGTTTTCATAAGCACAAGACATTCTCAGAAGAGGTCGCATGTCATGGACTGAATTGGCAAAAAAGGTTTTTGTGGCTGATCCCACAGCTTGAGCAAAAAAGGTTTCTCTGCCTTAATTCTCGTTATTAATGTATGAGCTTGAATTTTCTTCCACCACTGTAGCAAATCATGCAAAGTTTCATTCTACAAAGCTCTTCTTTATATTAATTTTTCTAATGGTCATTTCTGCAGCTATCCACTACTGGTGGGAGGCTTATTATCTCAAGTGATGGTGTTTGGGATGCTTTATCTGCAGAGACAGCATTTGATTGTTGTCGTGGGATGCTGCCAGATGCTGCAGCTTCACAAATAGTTAAAGTATGCTCACAACTTGGAGATTTATTTTTTTGCTTTTAAAACAAAAGTCTTTTGATGATATTCAATTATTCATTGCTTATCCGAATATCTAGTTTTACCCTTGTGCACCCTTTGCAGGAAGCTGTACAGCTGAAAGGACTTCGAGATGATACAACTTGCATTGTGGTTGATTTACAACCTCCAGAGAAGCCAAACCACCCTTTGCCACCTCCAAAGAAGCAGATTAAAGGAGTTTTTAAGTCCATGTTTCGCAAGAAGCCTGCTGAGGAGGCATCTTCTCAAATTGATAAAGAATATTGTGAGCCAGATGTGGTGGAGGAAATGTTTGAGGAAGGATCTGCAATGCTTTCAGCAAGGTTGGTACAGAGCAAGTTATCATTGTTTGCTGAATTTGAAACTTCCAGTTCTAGAATTGGGGAATGTGGTCAATGTGTATCTCACGTGCCTTATTCTGGTTTCTCTCTTATTTTTACATTAATTCCATTTTTGTTAGTTAGAACACTTTCCTCACTGTTGATTGAAAAAAGACCACATAGAGTTTGATGATTTGACATACAATATGCTTGTTTGGATGCAGGTTGGATACAAAATACCCACTCTGCAACATGTTTAAGTTGTTCATGTGTGCAGTTTGTCAAATAGAGATGAAACCTGGAGAGGGTATTTCAATACACGAAGGCGCTTCAAATTCAGGAAAATTGCGGCCTTGGGATGGCCCTTTCCTTTGCTCAAGCTGCCAAGAGAAGAAAGAAGCCATGGAAGGGAAAAGACCTTCTGGAGGTTTGTCAGTTCGTTCACTTATTCCATAAAAATCCTGTTGTCACGAAGCATTTCTGATTTTTTTTTTCATGTTCTTATGTTTTCAGATGGAAGGTATAGTAGTGGAAGTGACTAGTCAACCTTTCTCAACTGCATCTTGCAAGCGTTTAACTATTATTGTTCCTGGGCTGATCATAAACGGGAAGGCAGAACTTTCTAGCCGTGTGAATCCCCTTCTGTCTCTCTCGTGAGGGGTTTGAGCATTTCAATCCGTTTTTGACATTCTAGTTCGGACCCATCAGGATCTTTTTCTTATATTTCCTTGCTTCCAGTCGGATGATCGAAGTTGGGGTAGAGTTAGTGGATATCTGTTTCCGACTCGAGGAGATTTTCCATGTCCGCCAGCCTCCTTTGGAAGATTCATGTAAGATGTTGATAAACTCGATGATCGCACAACACGTGGTGGAGAGAATCATCTCCTTTTAAATATGTTCAAATTATATACAGGTCAGTCCTTCCCTCTCGTAGAGCTAACAGCAAGCAAAAGCAGTTAACTAATATCATTATACAGGAAGTTGGATGATAACTCTTTGGATTGGTTGCATAGGAGAAACTTTTGTGATCATTCTGGTATTGAATTTCAGGTAACATTAATTTGTTCCTTCTTTCAGGTAAATCTTCAGAATAGAAAATTTATAATTTTTTGAAAATCTTTTTATTTTGTTTTTATTGTAATTCAGAATTGATGAATGAAAACAGCAGTTTCAACTATTTGACACATTTTTAAAGGAGGATTTGTCTTTTAAAATTGGCATGGTTAGTATCGGTTCACAAGGCGACGTAATTGGTATTACATTTCATGGTTTGATCAGAGCTCAAAATTTCATGTTATTTGAGAGAGAGAGAGAGAGAGAGAGAGAGAGGGTATAGTTTTTGTCTTATACCACGTTTGCTTGTTTGCTTTTCGTTCCTACGACTCGTGTCTTTTGGCTAGTGGCAAAAGATGAAAAGGAAGAAGTTTACCTTTACCCCACCCAAAGGATCTTTGCTGGATGACTGTGAAATCTTTGTTTTATGCCATGGTTGCCTCTCTCTCTCTCTCTCTCTCTCTCTCTCCTTTATCTGTAGTTGTACAGAATATGATATTGAGTGGAGAAGATGAGTCTGTCAATGAGTGTCCACCAAAATAATGCCTCCATGATTGAGATGTTGACAACATTTGCACACGTGTGTCCGGACCTACCATCTTCCCCACCTCCCTACTGTTACGTAGCTTCTGCGTATTTTCTTTATACAACCTGTTATGTGGGTGGTGTGGGCACGTTCATCACTATCCAGTTTGGATCAGACGGTTCCCAGTAAGTCTTACCTGATGATCATTCATGCATGACCAACCTGCATGACTTTTTCTTCTTCTTAATGGTAAACCCAAGAGTCCAAACACTGACCTTCACCCATTTGGTAAGATTTATTTCAAGTTAGAGGCTTGGCTTATAAACAAAAAAGTTAGGTCTATTTGAAAGTGCTGTCAGTTTTTGTTTTTTATTGTGAGCTATAGTTGTGTTTTTTTTGTTTTTGTTTTTTATGATTTGATGATGGTATTTATAGGTTATCGTTCTGCTAACAGCACCAGACCAATGTTTTAAAATAAAAAAACACACTTATTTTGGTTTTTTTTTATGTATTTTATTTTTTAAAAAACAGTAAACAGAAACCAAACGGACCTTTTTTTTTATTTTGTTTTTGTTTTTTTGCTTATCTTAGCATATAAAAGTAAAAAATTTAATCTTTTTGCTTATAAACTAAAAAAGCTTAATAAAAAAAGGTTGTAGATGATCAATGTCACGAGATGCGATTTTGTTTCTCTAACAATCTGGTTTTGTAAATAATTAGGGGATTCCAAATCACTTCCATGTAAAATTTTGTTTATACAATACATATATGTATATATATGTATATATGTAGTTAGTGTTTATACCGGGCAATCACATGCAGCACAGCTGACGACTAGACCATTAAAACAGTGGAATGGTTAAATTGAACAATAAGGTATGGATTAGAAAAGAAAGTACAACTCAACAAAACATGTTTTAGTATTTTCTATTTGTAAAGCAAAAACACCTAACAAAATCAATGTGAAAGATTTATACTGAGGCTACAAAACGAGTAGAACACTTCTTCCGAAGCAGTTGCGTGCAAGAAGAGAGCATAGAACAGGGTGTTACTGTTATATGCTTCTCGTATATTATGTTTGTGTATGTGAGCATGAGCTCTCGACCTTTTCGACGGGAAGACCCTCTAGGATACATAGACGCATACCCAAAAAATTTGTGTGCTTTACTTATTTACCCAAAGCACAAAACATGGATCTTGTGAATCTGTGATATATATATATATCATATCCCAAAGCAGTAGTACACTAAGCTGTTGATTTAGAAAGAACCCACCAACCTTTGCACATACAGCTAAACATCTCATTTCATTTTATTTCATCTTCTTGTCTCTTTGCCACTCATTCCTTCACATATTGAAAAATAATACAAATATTGACATAATATACAACTGTACATGTAGTTTAAGCTAAGTATAGATTTACAGGAGTCACAGTCACCCATTCCTCATTCTTTCATATATTGAAAAATAATGTACACAGATATAATATATAAGGGTAATGGTATACAAATACAAGACAGTTTAAGCTCAACCACAGACTGATAGAATTCTCCCCTTTCCTCTCTCTCTCTCGCGGCACTGTTTCCTAATCTTCTTATCCCTTCCTCAAGTTCTTAGCTGATATCCCTATACTAAAAGATGAGAGATAAAGTTGAAGATCAGCAGAGCGAAAGCATGTTAAAACAAGAAGGCAAAGAAGAAGGCCAGCAATTAGCAAGGCAACCACCACTGCCATCCACTACATCACCACCTTCAGCTTCCTCCTCTCCTAACCATGAATTCTCCTTCACAATCTCTGTCCACCAACCGTCCATGACAGTCCTCGATAAAGCCAAAGCCCCGCCTTCAATCGCCCTCGATTTATCTCCGGCCGACGAGATATTCTTCCACGGCCACCTCCTTCCTCTCCACCTCCTCTCTCACTTCCCTGCTCCCTCTCCTCGCTCCTCCACCAATTCACTGGACAGTTTTACCCTTCCCATCAGAGAACTACTAGAAGACCAAAACCCCAAAAACAACAACACTAGTGAAAGGAAGGAAAGACCCAAGGCGAAGTCTTTCTCGACGTTTTTCGGGCTATCGAGAAGGCGAAAAGGGTTCGAAGTTACAGAAAAGGAAGAGAAAGAGACGCAGAAGAGAAAGCTAAGGTTCGACGTGACTCGTATACTAAAGAGCTACATGACAATGGTAAGGCCTCTATTGTCCTTCAGAGCAAGGAGGAGAGAGAAGACACAATTACGTAAACAACCCTATTCGTTTTCGGGTAGTTTGAGCCCGAGGGGCAAGGAAGAGCTGAGAGGAAGGAGAGGGGAGTTCTCGCCGCCGGCGTCGATGAGGACGTCGCCGACGGACAGCGGCTTCCTTCTTGCAACTGGGTCTGTTCCTACTTCTACAAGTGACAGCACCATGGAAGAGTTGCAGGCTGCCATTCAAGCTGCAATTGCTCATTGCAAGAATTCTATTGCAATGGAAGACAAAATCAAAGGCTAATCAATAATTAGGTTCGGCAATTTGGAAAATGTTTATATGGAAAACTTTTTGTTTATATATAGAAATTGTGTAAATGCATAGTTGTATGAAATGAGATTGAAAATGGTGGGTCATAAGATATGTTGAGAACTACTAAATTCAACAATATTTGTTAATTTATCTGAGCCTTCTTCTTTTGTATCTGATTATATAGCAGATATAACCACCAAAGTGGTAGCTGAGTTGACTCAACCCGCTTGAGTAAAATTTTTAGCTCTTTTATTTAGCGCGTTAGAACCTACTTGCATTAATAGTTACGTGAGCTAATACTGTTGAGAACGATTTTAATGTCCACTCGTGCTTTGATAGGGTTGCGGTGAAAGATTTGCCCTCTGTGATCACTAGCTATTACTCAAATCAAACATTTCACGGAGGGTAAAGCTATACAAAGATATACAAAATTTATATAAAAAATAATATGGTTAAATGAGAATTTTTTATTATAAAATAAAACTTTCGTTCTTAATTATAAAATTATCACTATCACATCATTCTTGCATAATATAATACTATTGTAGAGAAGATCTGTGAGAATAATATTTTTTACATTATTTATGACAGCATTTCTGTTTTCAGCATCAGCATTGTGAAGTTGCAAAAAGTGGTAATTTTTGTAGTGTGATCCCTGCTGATATTCGGGAGGTAAATTTTTCTTTTATTAAATAAGTGTCCGAATCATTTTATACACATTTTAAGACGAAGGCTAGAAAGCAAATTGTTTTCGATGCTTTCAACCACACAACTAATGAAAAAGATGAACACGTCTTATTCTTATAACAGTAAGGCCAAGCACGGAAATTTAGAGAGTACGATGAGCTCTTAGCAAGAAAAAAGAAAAACAAAACAAATAACTATAAATAAATTGTATGATGAGCAATATCTTGTGCACAATTTAATGTGAAAACTAAAACTCAGTAGGAGGCACTACAAGATAAGGTAAAATGAAAAAGAAATGAGACCATTTCTAGGTGGGAGACAAATGGTAGAAACTGCTCAAAAGGCATTTGCATCCATGCAACTCAGCTGCCGTGGGCCCTGTCTCATGAAAGTTTGAAATTTTTAAAAAGCAAATTAGACAAAAGCAGAGAGCAATAATCAAAGATGACAATAATGCAGATGGTACTTGGTCTACTCTTCAGATCCCAACAATATCATCAGTTATTGGATTCTTTGGCTTTTGGTTTTAATTAGACACTGTGAAGACAAAGAAATTATATATATAATGACTATAATATATAATTGTAGTTGATTTGTGCAATTGACTGAAAGGACTGCTCTTTCTCTCTAAGGAAATACATCTGTGGTTCTTATGTCATTGCTCCACCAAATGAAAAAGCCCCACTCACGTGAAAGTTGGTTTTCTTGTTTTCTGGGTTTGAACATTAAACTGTGTTGACTCTGTTTCTCGATTTTAATTTTAATTTTAATTTTTATATTTTCAGAATAAAAAAATCTAAAGATTGCTTTTTTTTCTTTTTTTTTTAGAAACAAAAAAATGGGACGATAAAAAATACCATCGTTTTTATTTTCGTATGAAAACTGTTCTAGAAATTCAAAAAATATCTTTTTAATGGTTCACAAAATTGGGATATTTTCTGAAAAATTTCTCGAAAATAACTTTCGAAACTAGCTTATCAAATGCAGTTTCAATAGAAACAGGTTCCGAAATAAATCTACCAAATATGATTCCGTCGAATTTCAAAAAACAAAAATAAAAACCGTAACCAAACCTAGGTTCTTTTGAACCATGCCACTGAAAAAATCATAAGTAAAAGATAACAAAATAATTCTCTATAAAAAAAAAAATGCTCCAGTGCACAGAGCTTCTACCACTACAAAACTTGGGACAGCTAGCAGAGTCGAAAAATTCATTCAGGAAACAACCATTAATCATTACCAAGGAAAGTATTCTTTTTAGCTGGCCCAAACACCCGATTAGTAAAAAAAAGTATTCTTTTACAATCAATAATAGAAAACTTAACTTTTATACATCTGTATAATACATATAAGCTTATATATATAATTTATAAATAAGTCTTTAAATCAAAATAACGATTTAAGGAGATATTTATAAATTTTTAGAGGGACAATTGAAAAATAATTTTAAATTTGAGGGGGGTATTTATAAAGAAAAAGTTATTCTTATAAAACAATTTATACATAAAATCTCACTGAATGACGTGGCATTGGTATCTTTGTAATTAATTGTCATTAGATGTTATGTTTTAAAATAAATAGTACTTATTAAATTCTATATAAAATTTCTAGTTGTATAGTATTACTTATTTATAAATTCTCAAAGGGCAAAGATAAATATATAAAAGTATAGGTAAAATTATAATTTTTAAAAATAAATTAGGGGGGGCAATTATCCCATGTGGGCACATGTTGGCCCTGCCCACGACTGCATTAGATTGTTTTGTATTTCAAATAACGTTACCACTACACCAAGATGCCGTCAGTAACATGTAGTATGAGGATGTTGATTGTGAGAAATTAAATTCAACCATTTACTGATTGATAGAGCAAATTAGTCCACAAATTGGACCAGGAATCCATCGGAAGTGACAAGTGGCTGCTTTTTTCCAACCATCAAGGAAGACCCAACTTAAAAAAAGGGAGATTGCTATCAGGCTCAAGGAACTTTGATCTCATGATTGAGAAACTAAAATAAAAAAATCATGTTCATAGCTCTAATATGATTAGTTTTGTAAAGATTGGAATGACAAAAGCAGAATAGAACAGGAAGCAAAAAAAACAAACGAAGAGAATTGAAGCTGGAGGCTTATCCCTTTTGCATAATTTAAAAAAAAATGGTTTCATTTTCTTCTTGGAAAATCATTACTGATTTACTTAGGCTGTCGTTGGATGAATGTTTTGGTGATGAAAAAGAAAAAAGAAAGAAAAAGATAAGAAAAAATAGAATAAAAATACTATTTCATTTTAATCTATTTTCTCGCATTTTTTCTTTTTGCTTTGATTTTTTCTTAATAAATTTGAATTCCAAACACAGTATTATAACGTTGTGGTTGATCAATTGTAATATTTGCATCTTATTGTTAAATGTATTCTTAAATTTTAAATTGATTTATTAAATAAAATTTTTTTGTTAAAAATAGATTGTTAAACTGTAAAATATATTTTTAGCAAAAATGTTAAACATGATGCATCGAAGCATATAATTGCTCGATAGTAAGTACAATTATCTGTGTCTAACTTTGATATAGATTATATTATAGAGAAAGATAATTTTCTTTATGATTTCTTGACTTGTAAATTCTTACAAGAATGAACCTATATGATCGTGATAAGGAAAGAGGAAATAACCCCAACCGATAAAAAGGCAATGAAAATACCCTCTCAAAAAGTCGTGGATATACCCATAAGGCCCCTACATCTGGAACTGGAACTAAGCCAGGCAAAGTTACAGTTATACCTGTAACTAATCATCACTATAAGAAAGTACAACAATTAATTGAACAAGAGCTCCAAAAAAGAGATTCTGAACAAGGTAATACCGAAATTGAAGTATTATATGCTCAAATAGTGGACTCTCCACCACATCAAGTGGCTTCTATTATGTTGCCATTTACAGATCATATTTTGTATCTTGAATCTATTGATATTCAATGAGAAAAAGATTCATGGTATCTCATGGATGAATATTTTCAAACTTATTCTTATCATTTTGGAAGTCAAAAATTTCGATTAATCATGCAAAAATTTGTAGAAATGACTAAATTTTGTAAATTTACAAATTTTTATTCAAATATAACAACCAAGTGGGTTTCATCAATTTTTCAAAATGTTATATCAAAAAGATTATTTTTTCACATGAATGGGGATTAGTTCCTCATAATGAGAAGCTTTTATTTTAGGCAATATTCACCATACTTATAATTATTGAAATTATATTCGAGCTTTTACATAGGTTTTTTATTATGAAAATCCAAAAAGAAAACATTCATGGTGTATTAAATTGTCCTCACAAATTTATAAAAAAAGATTTCCTCAATGGTTTCATGTTTGGTGGAAATGATTTGGTCCATTTCACACCATTCTACCAAATGTTATCTAAGAATAATTGGGCCTTTGGATTGCATATTCAAAATACCTTGAACTCTGTAAAAAAGAAATTGCTTCCTTACTTAAGAAAAAGCTCATTAGAAAATCCTACTCTCCTTAGAGTTGTACAGGATTTTATATTTATAAAAATTCTGAAATTGAAAGGGGTGTTCTATGTTTAGTTATCAATTATCAACGTCTCAACAAGGTTTTAAAACGGATTAGGTATCATATACCTAATAAAAAATATTTATTTGATCGTCTTCATAAGGCCCTTATCTTCTCTAAATGTGATTTAAAATCTGGCTATTGATAAATCCAAGTCACTGAATCTGATAGATACAAAATCGCTTTTACTGTTCCTATGGAAATGAATGGAATGTTATGCCTTTTGGTTTGAAAAATACTCAAATCTGGAATTTTAAAATATTATGAATGATATTTTCATTGCATACACTGACTTTATTTTAGTATATATTGATGATATTTTTATATTTTCTCAAACTCTTGAGCAACATTTTTGTAATTTAAAAAAATTTTGAAAAATTTTATTACATAATGGTCTAGTCATTTCTGCTCCCAAAATGAAACTTTTTCAAATTACTGTTAGATTTTTGGGACATAATATCCATCTAGGATAAATTGTTCCTATTACTCAAAGTATTGAGTTTGCTTCCAAATTTTCTGATAAAATTTTGGATAAAACTCAATTATAACTATTTTTAGGGAGTTTAAATTATATTAATCTCTATTATAAAGATCTTGCTAAAGATTCTATTATCTTATATGATAGATTGAAAAAAACTCCTTCTCCACAGACTCTAGATCATACTCTGGTTGTTCAAAAGATCAAGATTGAGGTTAAAAATCTTCCTTGCTTAACTCTTGCTAATCCTGCATGGTTTAAAATTGTGCAAATGGATGCTAGTCATATTGGCTATGGTGATATTCTTACTCAAGTTATACCTGATACACAAAACAAATCTTGATACGATATACTTCTAAAAAATGGACCCTACACAACTCAAATATGCTGCTATACATAAAGAACTTCTTTCTATTGTTAAATGTATTTCTAAATTTCAAGATAATTTATTAAATCAAAAATTTATGATAAAAACACATTGTCAAGCTGTAAAATATATTTTCAGTAAAGATGTTAAATATGATGCATCGAAACATATAATTGCTCGATGGCAAGCACAACTATCTGTGTTTGACTTTGATATAGATTATATCAAAGGGAAAAATAATTCTCTTCCTGATTTCCTGACTCATGAATTATTGCAATAATGAACCCGTATGATCATGGTAAAGGAAGGAAAAATAACTCCAACCGAGGACGAGGCAGCGAAAATACCCCCTTAAAAGGTCGTGGATATACCTACAAGGCCTCTACAACTAGAACTAAGCCAGACAAAGTTACAATTATACTTGTAACTAATCCTCTCTATGAGAAAGTACAACAGTTAATTGAATAATAGTGCCAACAAAGTGGTTCTTAACAAGGTAATACTGAAATTGAAGTATCACATGCTCAAATAGTGGACTCTTCACCACATCAAGTGGCTCCTATTATGTTGTCATTTATAGATCATATTTTGAATCTTGAACCTATTGATATTCAATGGGAAAAAGATTAATGATATCTCATGGATAAATATTTTCAAACTTATCTTATCATTTTGGAAGTCAAAAATTTCAATCAGTCATGCAAAATTTTTTAAAAATGACTAAATCTTGTGAATTTACAAATTTTAATTTAAATATGACAACCAAAGTGAGTTCCATCAATTTTTCAAAATTTTATATCAAAAAGATTATTTTCTTGCATAAATGGGGATTATTTCCTCATAATGAGAGAGCTTTTATTTTAGGCGATATTTGCCATACTTATGATTATCGAGATTATATTCAAGCTTTTACATGGGCTTTTGATTATAAAAATGCAAAAATAAAATATTCATGGTGGATTAAATTGTCCTCACAAATTTATAAAAAAGGATTTTCTCAATGGTTTCATATTTAATGGAAAAGATTTGGTCCACTTTACACCATTTTACCTAATGTTGTCTAAGAACAATTGGGTCTTTGGGCTGCATATTTGGCCCAGATTAATAGTATGGATCTAACCCATTATGTTGAAGGATCCAATCTTGCGCACTTTTTCATTGAATTCGAGATACTCTGGATTTGGAAATTGACTCCTATTATCAAGAAAAACCAAGATAATATTTTTTGTCTCTATCACCAATTTTATGTTGGATGGTGGTCCAAAATGGATAAAGATTTGAACGAGACTGTAGTAGGAATCACTGTCATAGTCAAGGATTTTCAACAAGAATATGAGTTTCAGAGAACCCAATTTTGTCGTTCTTCCTCCAATAACTTGGATGCTATGAAATATGCATTAAAAATGAAAAATCCTCTTATGAAGGATAAAGAATAGATGTATGAATGCATGCGCCAATTAAAGGGTGAATTTTTAGCCACCTTAAAATCTGACTTAGACTCTAAAACTGATGAGAAGATGCATTCTCAATCATCTCATCACACTTGTCTAGTAGGTTAATCACAGAACCCCTATAAGGATGAACCCGACACAAATCCTACACTGTCCACATAGGATCTTTTTTATGCTATGCTTGATATGCTAGCCAAGAAAAAATCAAGAAGATTTTGCTCTCATACCTCTTCAGACAAAGATAAGGACGACAAAAAGTAGCCGTCCCATGTGAAGGAATCCCTTCACTTTCTAGTTGTCTCCTAGACGAAAAGAAAACATCTTGTTTTTTATGCAAATGGACAACTGATTCCATCAACTGCTGGACCTGCCACCATTATGCATCTGTTTTATAAAGTAACTTTTTGACTTTTTGGTAAAGTTATTTTATTTTTTTCTCCGGATTTGTAATGGTTAGTTTGAAATCCGAAACAGTTTTTTGTCTTTGTCTATATAAGGAATCTTTCACTCATTGTTGAAGGCACTACGTAATTCTCTTGCTCTCTCTGTGTGTGTTAATATACTCTGAGCTTTTCTCCATTTCTATACTCTCTTCTCTTTTGATAAGATTTCATCTTGTGTGTCTTCTTGTTCCTTGTTATTATTCTACTTATTATACTTGGGCAATTTTGGTATCAGAACTATATCTATGATCATGATAGCATAAATAGAGGTATGTAATTCTAAGTATAAAGTTTTTATATACTGTTTATATGAAATTTTGTTACTGTTTCTCTTCTTCTCCGTTACTCAAGAAAGTGGTGCAGTACCCAAGTCACACTTGGCTTTATTATCCCTTCGATACCGGAGGATAGAGTTGTGGGATTATTGTGCTCGTAAGTCATTGACAATAGTGCTTGCTTGATCAATGGATGGTGGCTTGAAAACACTAATAATCTTTCATATTTTTAGTATATAGATCTTTTATACAAGGAATTACATACTCCTTTATCTATGATGAATCCTTTTCATCGTGCATCTTCTTCTAAGAAGATGATTAAGGGTGCTAAGGTAAATGAATACCCAAACCAATTAGAAGCTTTTAACAAGTGGGTTATACCTATTGTAAAACCCTCAACCATAAATAAGGTCGGTGCTTTGAATTAACAGGCTTAAAGACTGTTAAAACTATAGAATAAACTATCAGTCTCCATTATCAGGAACAGACTATCCAACTATTGGACAGTCTTGATATTCTACGATATCAAAGTAAATATAATTTTATCCACATCGAGCTTATACAAGTTGCCTTTAAACCCTTTACCTTAAGTGGTTTACCAACTAGTTTTTTAGTAGTCCATCAAGATGCTAGATGTCTCGATTGGAAATCTTCCCTAATGGGAATCAGGCAATCTAGTGTTGCACATAGACCGGTATATTTCAATGTCTACCTTAATCTTCAATTATATTTAACAGATACTAATCTGTTGGATGTTGCAAGTTTGAATACCAAACTCCATGGTTATAATTTTAAATCAGGATCTAAGCTACTGTGTCTCAGTTATAGAATCTATTTTAAAGTTCTTCACACATTTACACCTAATTGTAATTTATTTAGTACTACAGGTAATACTGTTGTAGTTGAATCTAACTTTCTTAACTCTAATATAACTACTAATTGTCAGATTACTTAGGATGAAATTCAATTTCCAGAAACCTGGTAGCTGCAACAAGCTGTTCCACTTGCACCCCTGATTCAAAAAGAGTTGGATCAAATCATCAAAACTCCTGAAGGAGATATTGAGGTAAGATTTACCTCTGGATCTTTTCGAGGATCTAGATCGGAATCTCTGTCACGATCTTCTTCTACCAAATCTCTAATTCCTTCTTATAAGATTTCTCTTCCAAGAACATCTAGAGTTTCTACCTTTAAACTTCCTGATTATATTGAGTCTGTCAGAATATCTGACCAATAGATTCCTCATGGAATCCCTAAGTCTTCAGTAAAAATATCTACTGTTTCATAAATGGATTTTTGTCTTTAATGGATTTACGTTCAGGAAGTGAAACAAGAGCAATCCTTAATAAGGAGTTGTTCCAACCCTATTATAAATCTTTCTGTGATTGGTCTTTTTCTAGTTTTAATTCTACTTAATTAAAAAAGTATAAAAATTAATATTTTGATTATCTGTGTCATACTCAATAATTAGAACATTTTGTTCCATGATTTTTTCAATACTATGTTGAAACTCATTATATTAATGTGTTTGAAGAAAAAGTTTGAACCACACATACTGGATCTTTTATCCATTCTATTTTTCCCCTACTGAACCTATAAAAGTCACTAGTTTTGTGAGTTCTCAAGTTCTAGAGGCTAATGTATATGTTAAACCTTCTGTGGTTGAACTCGTGTATATTACTATAAAAGAGTTGAATTTAGCTTTTAAACAAAGTAATTATACAAATTTATATTTACAAATCATAGGTCAACAATTGTTACATTTCAATAATAAACTAGACCAATTACATACGAAGATTTCAAAACTGAAACTTCAAGAATCAAAATCTCTCATTAAGGAAGCGAAGGCTACCTTACAACCCTCTCTAGAAGTCAAAGGATTCAAATTAGAATCCACAGATGAGTTTGTTTCTGTCTTAGAAGATAAATTAAATTATTTTAAGATTTCTACCCTTTCTGTTAAATCAGATACCACATCTGATCAGGATATTTCTAATCAAGATGAAAAGATTCATAATTTTGAATCTGAATTTAATAAAATTGAGGCTAAACCTAGGTGTTTAAAGCATTATTATTATAAACGTCCTACCCTTCAAGATGTACTATTTGAGGGAAATGATAATTTTATTTAAAATAATTATCAAGGTAATTCTATCTATGAATGAAATCTTTATCATTTTGCTGTTAAGTAGATATTTGATATGTGTCATTGTATTTATATGTATAACACTATTTGCAAACAACGAGGCAATAGTGATAAATTCATAACCTAAATGGTTATTAGTGGGTTAATTGGTACCATTAAAAGATGGTGGGATAATTATTTGTCCCCTACTGCAAACTCTGAAATTTTGGATGCCATTAAACAGGAATCTTCTCCTACCCCAACTAATCCTAACCATGTTACAATCATTGAGCAAGCAATTTATACATTGATTTTAGCCATCTGTGAGCATTTTACTGAAAGATATTCTAGTAATAACGAAAATATTATGACACTTCTTTAAAATCTTAGATGTCCTACCCTTACTCATTTTAGATGGTATAAAGATGTTTTTCTTAGTAGAATAATGCAACTTTCTAATGCTAATAGTAATCATTGGAAGTCTAAATTTATTGATGGTCTTCCTATTCTTTTTGCTAAAAGAGTTAGAAAAGCTTTTAGGGGTAGAAATGATGGTATTTCTATTCCCTATTCTAATAATTCTTTTGATAGTCTTATAGATACTTGTATCCAAGAAAGGATTAGTTTTATGTAATTATATTAAGCTAAAAGCCAGCTTAAAAAGCAAAGGCTTACTAAGAAATCTCAACTTAGATATTTCTATGATAATTTTGCCATGGATATTCCCAAGCCTTCCTCATATCATCATACTAGATCTAAAGGTTAAAAAAAAATCTGCTTTCAAAGATAAATCCTCATATAGGAAAAAGAAGCTTACTTACGAAGTTTCTACAAGTCAACCTTTTAAGAAGTTTGTTAAAAAAGCTTCTTATAAGAAAAAATCTCCTACTTTTAAAAAGGAAATTATATGTTGGTAGTGTAAAAAAATTGGCCACTATGCCGACCTATGTCTCACTAAGAAGAAGTTAAATGAACTTTAGATTGATGAACAGGTAAAAGATACTTTAGTTAAATTGCTTTTAAATAGTAAACCAAAAGACTCTGAACCAGAAGGTGTTGACTTAAAGTTGACCTTTGTTGACTTAAGTTTAATTCCCATGTTGATTTTGACGATAACTAAACCTTATGTTATTTTACTAATGAATTTACTTAGTGTGCAGATTAACAAAGTTCATAACTTAGACTTAAAGTTGAATTTTAAGCCTAATGCATGTCAAAGAGAATGCACAACAAATTCAAAGATCAAGCAATGAATTCAAAGAGCTATGCAATGAACCAAACAGAGGATTGTCGCTTATTTGTACTTCAAGCAAATGTCTTACATTCGAAGAGATTGAAGGTGTTCAAATGAAGCTTTCATCAAAGTATGCATAGACTCAATGAAGATTAATTTGCACTCAAGAAAGGAGAAGATCTCATCTGAATATGCAAAGATTAGTTAAAGAAGTGCAAAGATCAATTCAAGAGGAATTGATTGTTGAAGAGAATGAAAATGCTCAAGAGATGACTTCATCAAGAATGCAAAGATCAATTCATGATTGAAGTTATTGAGAAAGAAGGCTCACAATGAATGTCTGATCTCTACCTAGATTCAAGTGAAGAAATCTTCTACAATGTAAAGAATCAATGAAGACTAGATGTATGAAGAGACTTCATCATGTCTGCAATGGTCTCAGTGAAGTGATTTTAATGAAGAATGAAGAATTGCTGGCAAAGAGAGGAAATCAGAAATCAAGCATTGTGAAGCTCTATGCAATTGAAAAACCTTGGCATTGAAAGAGGATGTTCTACAATGATAGAAGGAGCTGAGCAAATGAAGAAGAAATGATGAACATTGATCTAATGAAGCCTTGACAGTTTGAGAGTCAAGAGCAGATCAATATTCAATAATTGATTCAATCGAAATTGAATAGAAGTTAACTGTGATGAGTTAAGAAGATTTGATTGATCATCATACCCCAAAGACATACTCCTTGAAGATCTTATACCTATACTAAGATGATCTAAATCATTGGAAGATAGAATACAGATATCTGGGAAATGAGTGGACTCATTGAAATGAGGAGTCGCCTCATGGTTACAGAAGAAAAAGGCCTGAAGACGAAATGATAAATGAGCGAACTCATGTACACTAAAGAGTCGCCTCTTGATCACAGAATCAAAAAAGCCTGAAGACAAATTGGACAATGAGAGGACTCATGGTAATGAAGTATTGCCTCTTGAACACAGAAGTAAAAAGCCTGGAGACTAAATAGACAAAGAGTGGACTCATTGAAATAAAGAGTCGCCTCATGGAGACAGACGCAAAGGCTTGAAGATGCAACGATCAATGAGCAGACACATGAAGACAAAGAGTCGGCTCATCACAACAGAATAAAAAGGCTGAAGAACCGAATGAACAAAGAGCGGACTTCTGAAAGAAGAAGAGTCGTCTCATGACAGCGGAAGCCTAAGATATGAAGACAGAATGAACAAAGAGTCGCCTCATTGATATGAAGAGCGGACTCGTGAAGTCAGTGAACTATATCTGGTAAATGCAAAAGCAGAAAGTGTCGACTCCACAAACCTGGAGTCGACTCCTCTAATATAACGACTATTTTTCTTAACGTTATAACGGACTGGACGTGCATTTATGATACCCAACCACCTCTAGCGGATGGAATCAATACAAGGGTATATATACAACCTTCCAGCTGCATTTATATAATTGATTGAAGGCAAAAACAAAATCAACTGATTGAATCACTGATATACTCTGAATATTTTTCCTGTCTTCTTAAATGAGCTTTGAATGTAAAATTTACTCTTACTAGAGAGTTTGTTTGTTTCTTGTATACTTTTTATACACTTGTAATTGAGAGTTTGAGAGTTCTCTTGTGAAAGCAAAACTCTTGGAAGTTTGAGTGGAGCTTGGACAAAACCACTTGAAGATTGGAGAGCTCGGTGAGGAGTTCTTTGTATAGTGAGCTGAGCACTTTGTCAATCAGTGGCCCATCTTGTAATAGGTGATTACATAGTGGAAGAAGACTTCAAGGAGGTCTTGGGGTGAGAACGTAGACCACGGTTTGTGGTTGAACTTTGATAAATCTGTGTGCCTTTTCTATTGCTCTGTTTTCTTTACTTCTTCTGATTATGTTGCATTGTATATAGATCAACTTTTGTTACATTGCCTTGATTAATTTTAATTAATCTTATTTGCTCTTAATCTTCGAAAAACCCAATTCACCCCCCTCTTGGATTGCCTTTTGGACCAACAGAAGGCTTTGAGTCTAATAAACTTGATCAAGTTCAAAAAGATGATATTTCATCTTCTAGTGACTATGAATCATACAAGAAATATTCTTGTCAAGGTACTTGTAGTAATTACTACAAAGCCATTGTTAATATGCATGGATTAAGTATTCATATGCTTATCCAAGATCAGGAAGCCATTCTAAAATTTTTAAATCAAATTCTTGATACAACAATAAAAGTTTAGATGATTAAAAATTATCTGAAAAAGGTCAACAAACAGAATAATACTTTTGATATTACTAATGTTTATAGTATGTTTGAAATTATGAAAAAACCTCCAGAACAAGAAAGAAAAATCTGTTACGTTACAGGATTTATGAACTAAAATAAATTAGTTAAAAGTCGATATTAAATCTCTGAAAAATGATAATTTAAGTCTTACTACTAGAGTACATAATTTAGAATTAGGTAAATAGGTCTTTTCTAGTTATGTCTTACCGAAAGAACCCTCTAGTTTTGTTATTCCTCAATAGTTGGCTGTCTTAAATGAAGTTACTACTGAGAAGTGGTTCATCAAAAGTACTTTATTCGTTTATAAAAAATTATTAATTGAAAATCTCACTGCTTTGGTTGATAGTGGTGTAGATCTGAACTGTGTTCAGGAAGAGTTAATTCTAATATAATATTTTAAAACAACAATGCATTCTTTGATTTTTGCTAGTGGCAATAAGCTATAAATACAGTATACAATTACTAATACTCATATTTGTAATAAAGATGCATGTATTTCATCCACTTTTTTACTTGTAAAAAATTTACAACACCATGTTATACTTGTTACTCCTTTTCTTCATAGTATTATACCTATTGAAAAAATTGATTCCATAGATATTTAAACAAATTTGCATAATCAACATATTATTTTTCAGTTAATAACTAATCCTCAAACCCAATTTTTAAATGAAGTAAAAGACATTCTTTTAGCAAAAGAAAATCAAATTAATTTTCTTAAACAAAAATTGTTGCCAAACGTAGATTCTTTTGAACCATGTCACTTAAAGAATCATAGGTAAAAGATAATATTTATACAAATTTGAATAACCAATATATTGTTTTTCAGTTTATAACGTATCCTCAAACCCTATTTTAAATGAAGTAAAAGACATTCTTTTAGCAAAAGAAAATCAAATTAATTTTCTTAAATAGAAATCATAACCAAACATAGATTCTTTTGAACCATGTCACTTAAAGAATCATAAGTAAAAGATAACAAAATAATTCTCTATAAAAAAAAAATGTTGCTTTAGTGCACGGAGCTTCTACCACTACAAAACTTGGGAGAGCTAGCGGAGTTGAAAAATTTATTCAAAGAGCAACCATTAATCATTATCAAGGAAAGTATTCTTTTTAGCTAGCTCGAACACTCGATTAGTCAAAAAAAATTTTTTTTCATAATTAATAATAGAAAATTTGACTTTTATACATCTGTATAATACATATAAGCTTATATATATAATTTATAAATAGGTCTTTAAATCAAAATAACGATTTAAGGAGATATTTATAAATTTTTAGAGGGACAATTGAAAAATATTTTCAAATTTGAGGGGGTTATTTATAAAGAAAAAAAGCTATTGCTCTAAAAAATTTGTATGTAAAATCTCACCGAAATGACATGACATTAGTATCTGTGTAATTAAGTATCATTATGATGGGTGTTATGTTTTAAAATAAATAGCAATCATCAAATTCTGTATGAATTTTTTGGTTGTATAGTATTATTTATTTATAAATTCTCAAAGGGCAAATTGAAATATATTTATAAAATTATAGGTAAAAATATAATTTTTAAAAATATAATTAGGGGGGGCAATTATCCCACGTGGGCACATGTTGGCCTTGTCCATTACAGCATGAGATTGTTTTGTATTTCAAATAACGTTACCAATACGCCAAGCTGCCGTCAGTAACGTGTACTATGTGTATGTTGATTGTGAGAAATTAAATTCAACCATTTGCTGATTGATAGAGCAAATTAGTCCACAAATTGGATCAGAAGTCCGTCGAAAGTGACAAGTGGCTGCTTTTTTCCAGCCATCAAGGAAGCCCCAACTAAAAAAGGGGGAGAATGCTATCAGGCTGAAGGAACTTTGATCTCATGATTCAGAAACTAAAATAAAAAAATCATGCTCACAGCTCTAATGTGATTAGTTTTGTAAAGATTGGAATGACAAAAGCAGAATAGAACAAGAAGCAAAAAAAAAAAAATTGAAGGATTGAAGCTGGAGGCTCATCCCTTTTGCATAATTAAAAAAAAAAAATGGTTTCATTTTCTTCTTGGAAAATCATTTCTGATTTACTTAGGCTGTCGTTGGATGAATGATTTGGTGATGAAAAAAAAAAAAGAAAGAAAAAGGTAAAAAAATAAAAAGAACAAAAACACTTTTTCATTTTAATCTATTTTCTCACATCTTTTCATTTTCCTTTTGTTTTTCCTTGATAAATTCGGATTCCAAACACAACATTATAACGTTGTGGTTGATCAATTCTAATTCTTGCATCTTATTGTTAAATTTATTTTTAAATTTTAAGAAGATTTATTAAATAAAAAATTTCTATTAGAAACAGATTATCAAGCTGCAAAACATATTTCTTAACTCGTGTTACACATGATGCATCGAAACATATAATTGCTCGATGGCAAGTACAATTATCTGTGTTTGACTTTGATATAGATTATATTAAAGAGAAAGATAATTCACTTCCTGATTTCTTGACTCGTGTTTTCTTACAAGAATGAACCCGTATGATCGTGATAAAAGAAGGAGAAATAACCCCAACCGAGGACGAGGTAGGGGAAATACCCCCTCAAAAGGTTGTGGATATACCCATAAGGCCTCTACATCTAGAACTAAGGCAAATAAAGTTACAGTTATACATGTAACTGATCCTCTCTATGAGAAAGTACAACAGTTAATTGAACAAGAGCTTCAAAAAAGTGGTTCTCAATAAAGTAATATTGAAATTGAAGCATCATATGCTCAAATAGTGGACTCTCAACCACATCAAGTGGCTCCTATTATGTTGTCATTTACAGATCATATTTTGTATATTAAACCTATTGATATTCAATGGGAAAAAAATTCATGGTATCTCATAGATGAATATTTTCAAACTTATTCTTATCTCTTTAGAACTCAAAAATTCCTATTAGTCATGCAAAAAAAATTTAGAAATGATTGAATCTTGTGAATTTACAAATTTTTATTCAAATATAGCAACCAAAATGGGTTCCATTAATTTTTTAAAATGTTATATCAAAAAGATTATTTTCCCGCATAAATGGGGATTAGTTCCTCATAATGAGAAAACTTTTGTTTTAAGCGATATTCGCTATATTTATAATTATTGGGATAATATTCAAGCTTTTACATAGGCTTTTTGTTATGAAAACCTAAAAAAAAAAAAAAAACATTCGTGGTGGATTAAATTGTCCTCACAAATTTATAAAAAATGATTTTTTCAATGGTTTCATGTTTAGTGGAAAAGATTTGGTCCACTTCACACCATTCTACCTAATGTTGTCTAAGAACAATTAGGCATTTGGGCTGCATATTCGGCCCAGATTAACATTATGGATCTAACCCATTATATTGAAAGATCCAATCTTATGCATTTTTTCACTGAATTCAGGATACTTTGAATTTGAAAATGAACTCCTATTATCAAGAAAGACTAAGATAATATTCTTTGTCTCTATCGCTAATTTTATGTTGGATGGTGGTCCAAAATGGACAAATATTTGGACAAGACTGTAGTAGGAATCGCTGTCATAGTCAAAGATTGTCAACAAGGATATGAGTTCCAGAGAACCTAATCTTGTCCTTCTTCCTCTAATAACTTGGATGCCATGAAATATGCATTAAAAATGAAAAATCATCTTATGAAGGATAAATAAATGGTGTATAAATGCATGCGCCGATTAAATGGTGAATTTTTAGCCACTTTCAAATCTAACTCAGACTCTGAAATTGATGAGGAGATGCACTCCTAATCATCTCATCACACTTGTTTAGCAGGCAAATCATAGATCCCTATAAGGATGTGTTGGCCCAAGTAGGCAACCCAAGAGGGGGGGTGAATTGGGTTTTATAGAATTTATATCAAACAATACAACTAAAAACAATTTAAGTTATGTAGCAGTGAGCAATCAAACTAATAACCCAAGCAAACAAATAATATAATGCAATGCAAGCAAGTATTGTAAGCAAAGAGATGAAGAACACCAGATTTATAGAGGTTCGGCCAAACCTTGCCTACGTCCTCTCTTCCTCGATCCTCTCGAAGGTATTCCACTATGTAAACTTTCCTTACACAGCTGCTAGTTTTTCTCCAAGTGCCTAGCTCACTCTTACATGAGCTCTTCCCCAAGCTCTCAAAACCCAAGAGATTTTGTCCAAGCTTCTCTCAAACTTACGAGTGATTTTGTCGAAGCTTCACTCAAACTTTACAAGTGTTTTTCCCAAGCTACACTCAAACTCACAAGTGTTTTTCTCAAGAACACTCAAACTCACAAGTATTTTTCTCAAGAACACTCAAACTCACAAGTTTACAAACCCACCCAATAATAGATGAAGGTTGTATAATGAATAACTCTCTCTCAAAGAGTGGATAAACAAATTTTCAACTCACTCAAGAACCCCCCAAATGAATAAAAACAGAGTATAAGATGTGGAAGATGAAATATCACTGTGTAGCACTTAATCTTGAGTTCTTCTCATGTTTTTCTTGTTCTTCATCATCATATATGTGTTGGGGATCTTGTATATATAGCCTTGAGTTGATTATAGCCGTTGGAGATGAATGGGAGACCATTTGATACGAAAACGGCGGAGTATAACGTTCAAAAAACTAGTCGTTACCTTAAATGAGTCGACTCTTTTGCTGCAGGGGTCGACTCTTTTTGTGTTGCAGCAGATTTTTGAAGGTTCTGCCCAAATGAGTCGACTCTTTTGGTCCAGGGGTCGACTCTTTTGGTCTAAAACTGCACAATCAACTCTCTGTTGGAATAAGTCGACTCTTTTATGCTAGGGGTCGACTCTTTTGATGTTCCACCAGAATTTTCAGCCTCTGTTCGAATGAGTCAACTCTTTTTCTTGAGGGGTTGACTCTTTTTAGGAAAATCCTTAATTTTGCAATACTTCTTCAATCTTTTTCAATATCTTCAAGCTCTTTAAGGATCATCCAAATAAGGTTTCTAAGGCTTGAAAAGACTCCTTCAAGGCATGTTGACTTCAAGAACATCTTCAACTCTTCAAGATAAAATCAATACACTTTTGATTATATTTAGAGTTCTTCAATCAACATCACTTCTTCCATTGATCTAAGTCTTCTTCAAAATCTTCAAGAGAGCTTCCAAGACTTGAGATCTCTTTTCTTCAATTGATCTTTCATGCTTATTGAACATCTTCAATCTCTTTACTTGATCTTCATCAAATTGATTTCTTCTAGGATTCTTCAATCAATATAACTTCTTCCATCAATTCAAGACTTCAACATAATCTTCAATGAAGCTTCCAACTCTTGTGATTTCTTATCAAACCTTTCAAGATATCTTCAAAACTTCTAAGAAAGCTTCCGTATCTTTAAGTGAGTCTCTTCTTCTTCCATTCTTGCAAGACATCTTCAAATCTTCAAGGTGAGCTTCCATGTCTTGTAAGAGTCATCTAAATGAGGTTGCAACTATGAGATTGCTGAATGTATCAACTCATCATACTTCTTGTCTTCATTGTTTCATGACAAGCTTCTCACCACAAGTTCTTCAATATCTTCAATGTGACAAGTTCTCCACTGTTACTTGACAAGCTTCAACTTGTTGCTCCCCCTTTCTTTTATGCTTTATGCCTCAATGCATTTTTCAAATTTAGAGTAGAAAAATAAACCAATTTAGAAGTTTATAGCATGCATGATGATATAGTGGACTTGATATGGCCATGAGGATCGAGGGTCTTCATAGTGAAGTGTAAACCATATTTGTATGGTGCCAGCTCTTCGGTCTTCGATTCTACTTGAAATCCTTTGTTGTATTTGCACTTCTATTTGTACTTTAGTCTTCAAAAATTGATTCCATGTCAACTTGAATACTCTTCAAATAATCTTGCTTGAGTGCTTTGCTTCTTTGAATAACTTCTTGAATCATCATAAGATCTTCAGTCACTTGCATCCTTCTTTTGAATACTTGTTGAACTCCTTGAGCATCTTCAATCTCTTCAAGAATAAGATTACTTAGGTAATCTTCTTGTTGGATACTCAACCAATCAACTCAATTATTTTCTTGTTATCAAATGATTATAATCTAATCTGCACACTCAAGTGAAATCATTAGATAACAACCACATGGTTTTGTTATCATCAAAATCAACATGGGGATCAACCTTGAGTCAACAGGATGAACCTGACACGGATCCTACACCATCCATAAAGGATCTTTTTATGCTATGCTCGATATGCTAGTCAAGAAAAAATTAAGAAGACCTTGCTCTCATGCCTCTTCGAACAAAGATAAGGACGACAAAAAGTAACTGTCCTATGTGAAGGAATCTCTTCACTTTCTAGTTGTCTCCTAGACGATAAGAAAGCATCTTGTTTTCGATGCAAATGGATAACTGACCCTATTAACTGCTAGACCTGCCACCATGATGCGTCTGCTTTATAAAGCAACTTTTTGATTTTTTGTAAAATTATTTTGTTTTTGTCTCCGGATTTGTAATGGTTAGTTTGAAATCCGAAACAATTTCTTGTCTTTGTCTATATAAGGGATCCTTCACCTATTGTTGGAGGCACCCCGCAATTTTCTTGCTCTCTCTCTCTCTCTCTCTCTCTCTCTGTTAATATACTCTGAGCTTTTCTCTATTTCTATACTCTCTTCTCTTTTGGTAAGATTTCATCTTGTCTGTTATTAGACCTGGGCTATTTTTTATACCTGGGCAATTTTGAATAACCAACATATTGTTTTTCAGTTTATAACTGATCTTCAAACCTGGATTTTAAATGAAGTAAAAGACACTCGTTTAGCAAAAGAAAATCAAATTAATTTTCTTGAACAGGAAATTTCTGTTTGAACTATTGTTGAGTCTTTAATTAAACCAAATATTCAAGATAAAATCAAATTGATTGAACAACAAGTTCTTAGTGAAATTTGTAATGATCATCCCAATGCTTTTATCTTTCTCCCTTATGAATCTAATTTTACCAATCGACAAATACCAACAAGGACTTGTCCTTGTCAAATGAGGCAAGAATACCTTGAACTTTGTAAAAAAAAAATTATTTCCTTACTTGAGAAAAAGCTCATTAGAAAATCTTACTCTCCTTGGAGTTGTACAGAATTTTATATTTATAAAAATGCTGAAATTGAAATGGGTGTTCCACATTTAGTTATCAATCATAAACCCCTCAATAAGGTTTTAAAACGGATTAGGTATCATATACCTAATAAAAAAGATTTACTTGTTCGTCTTCATAAGACCCTTATCTTCTCTAAATTTGATTTAAATCTGACTATTGGCAAATCCAGGTTGCCGAATCTAATAGATACAAAACCACTTTTATTGTTCTCATAGGGAATTATGAATGGAATGTTATACCTTTTGGTCTGAAAAATGCTCATTTTGAATTTTAGAATATTATGAATGATATTCTCGTCTTTTCTCAAACTCTTGAGCAACACTTACGTTATTTGAAAATTTTTTGAAAAATTATATTACACAATGGTCTAGAAATTTTTACTCCTAAAATGAAACTTTTTCAAACTACTATTAGATTTTTGGGACATTATATCCATCAGGGACAAATTGTTCCTATTACATGAAGTATTGAGTTTGCTTCCAAATTTTCTGATAAAATTTTGGATAAAACTCAATTATAATGATTTTTGGGGAGTTTAAATTACATTAATTCCTATTATAAAAATCTTGCCAAAGATTTCTACTATTTTATATGATAGATTGAAAAAAACTCCTTCTCCATGGACTCTAGATCATACTTTGGTTGTCCAAAAGATCAAGGTTAAGGTTAAAAATCTTCCTTACTTAACTCTTGCTAATCTTGCATGGTTTAAAATTGTGCAAACGAATGCCATAGCCATATGGTGGTATTCTTGCTTAGGTTATACCTGATACACAAAAGCAAATTTTGATATGATACACTTCTAGAAAATGGACCCCGACACAGTTTAAATATGCTGCTGTGTAGAAATATTTCTTTTTATTGTTAAATGTATTTCTAAATTTTAAGATAATTTATTAAATCAAAAATTTATGTTAAAAACAGATTGTCAAGCTGTAAAATATATTTTCAGGAAAAATGTTAAACATGATGCATCGAAACATATAATTGCTCGATAGCAAGCACAATTATATGTGTTTGACTTTGATATAGATTATATCAAAGGAAAAGATAATTCTCTTCCTTATTTCCTGACTCCTGAATTCTTGTAGAAATGAACCCGTATGATCGTGGTAAAGAAAGGGAAAATTACCCCAACCGAGGATGAGGCAGGGAAAATACCCCCTCAAAAGGTCATGGAAATACCCAGAAGGCCTCTACATCTGGAACTAAGCCAGACAAAGTTACAGTTATACATGTAACTGATCTTCTTTATGAGAAAGTACAACAGTTAATTGAACAATAGCGCCAAAAAAGTGGTTCTCAACAAGGTAATACCGAAATTGAAGTATCATATGCTCAAATAGTGGACTCTCCACCACATCAAGTGGCTCCTATTATGTTGTCATTTACATATCATATTTTGTATTTTGAACCTATTAATATTCAATGAAAAAAAGATTTATGGTATCTAATGAATAAATATTTTCAAACTTATTCTTATTCCTTTGGAAGTCAAAAATTTCGATTAGTCATGCAAAAAAATTTACAATTGACTGAATCTTGTGAATTTACAAATTTTTATTCAAATATGATAACCAAAGTGGGTTCCATCAATTTTTCGAAATGTTATATCAAAAAGATTATTTTCCCGTATGAATGGGGATTAGTTCCTCATAATGAGGAAATCCTCACAAATTTTTAAAAGAGGATTTCCTCAATGGTTTTATGTTTGGTGGAAAAGATTTGTTCTACTTCACACCATTTTACCTAATGTTGTTCAAGAACAATTGGGCATTTGGGCTGCATATTCGGCCAAGATTAACAGTATAGATCCATCCTATATTGAAGGATTCAATCTTATGCACTTTTTCACTGAATTCAAGATATCCTGAATTTGAAAATAGACTCCTATTGTCAAGAAAGACAAAGATAATATTATTTGTCTCTATCGCCAATTTTATGTTGGATGGGGGTTCAAAATGGATAAAGATTTGAACGAGACTGTAGCAGAAATTGTTGCCATAGTCAAGGATTGTCAACAAGAATATGAGTTTTAGAGAACCCAATCTTATCCTTTTTCCTCCAATAACTTGGATGCTATGAAATATGCATTAAAAATGAAAAATCCTCTTATGAAGTATAAAGAATTGATGTATGAATGCATACGCCAATTAAATGGTGAATTTTTAGTCACTTTCAAATCTGACACAAACTCTGAAACTGATGGGGAGATGCACTTCCAATCATCTCATCACACCTATCTAGTAGGTGAATCACAGGACCCTTATGAGGATGAACCCGACACTGATCCTACACCGTTCACAGAGGATCTTTTTTATGCTATGCTCGATATGCTAGCCAAGAAAAAATCAAGAAGACCTTGCTCTCATGCCTCTTTGGACAAAGATAAGGACGATAAAAAGTAGTCGTCCGATGTGAAGGAATCTCTTCACTTTCTATCTGTCTCCTAGACGATAAGAAAGCATCTTGTTTTTTATGCAAATGGACAATCGACTCCATCAACTGCTGGACCCGCCACCATTATGTGTTTGCTTTATAAAACAACTTTTTGACTTTTTTGTAAAGTTATTTTATTTTCGTCTCTAGATTTGTAATGGTTAGTTTGAAATCCCGAACAATTTCTATCTTTGTCTATATAAGGGATCCTTTACTTATTATTGAAGGCACCACGCAATTCTCTTGCTCTCTCTCTCTGTTAATATATTTTAAGCTTTTCTTCATTTCTATACTCTCTTCTCTTTTAGTAAGATTTCATCTTGTGTATCTTCTTATTCATTATTATTATTCTACTTATTATACCTGGGCGATTTTGGTATCAGAGCCATATCTATGATCATGGTAATGTAAATAGAGGTATGTAATTCTAAAAACAAAGTTTTTGTATATTGTTCATATGGAATTTTGGTATTGTTTCTCTTCTTCTCTATTGCTAAAGCAAGTGGTGTTGGCTCAAAAGGCAACCCAAGAGAGAGAGTGAATTAGGTTTTTCAAAACTAATTGCAATTAAGACAAATTAAAAAATAATTTAAACAATGTAACAGTGACTCAAGGTTTATGCAATGCAATATAATCAAGCAAGAAACGAAAGTAAAGCACAAAAAGAAACATTAAGAATTATTGAGGTTCAACCACAACTTGTGGTCTACGTCCTCATCCCAAGATCTCCTTGAAGTCTTTTTCCACTATGCAATCTCCAATTACAAGATGGAGACTGGTTAAAGTGCCTAGCTCACTCTCCTTGAAGTTTACACCCAAACTTCAATATCTTAAGAATTTTATCCAAGATTTGTCAAACTTACACAAGTGTTTTTCTTAAACTAGAAAACACTCAAATTCTAACTCACAAGTGAATACGAGATATACAATTGAAGTACACACTCTCTATGAAGAGTAGATGAGAATTGAATAACTCACTAAATGCCAACCCTTGAGGACAAAGGGAATTTTTTGATGTTTGAAAGAATTTTCAGCTCAAGATCATCAATGGTAGAATGAATGTTGTATCTTTTATCCATAAATGTGTTTGGAGTCTTCTATATAAATTCCATAATCAATTTCAACCATTGGAGGTGGTTGGGGCATCATTTAATGTGAGATCAGACCATTATAATATTTAAAAATATAGCTGTTAGACCTAGGTGTCGACACATTATGCTATCATTGGTCACTGGCCTCCATGTGTCGACACTTCAAAATCATATGTCGACACCTGCAGATGCATTTCTCAAATCTTGCCCTTTATTTTCATGTGTCGACTCATTGAACATAGGCATGCCTTCTTTGCTTTACTTGGCCAATTTTACTTTAAACACTTCGAGCTTCTCAAGGAATCTTCTTTTTGGGATATCAAGAAACTTTTTCAATGATCTTCAAATAAGTGATGTTAATTGAAAGAGTTCCAATTTAATTTTAGATTGAATTCTTCTTCTTGAATGATCATGATGCCTTCAAACTCTTCTATTTGATATTTCAATGCATCCTCCCAAAGCTTGATGATTTCCTATTCGAGCACCTTCAATTTCTTCAAAATCAATTAATTGGATTGATATTTGAATAGATGCAATTCCTATTCATTGCTCATCCATGATTGAATTATTCTTCTTGTTGATCAAACTTGAACAACCTTTGATGCCTTCAAGACTTTCTTTTTGAGTCTCTGATGTATCTTCCCAAGACTTGATGATTTCTTCCTTAAGCACCTTTAATGTAGAAGGTGTGAGTGTTTGTTGCCAATGGCCAATCTCCATTACAGTTCTTCTTAAGCCACATTGTAAACGGTGTCAATTCTTCCAGAATAAATGCCAACTTTTTTTTCTTATTGCCAATCTCATTTCTAGTTTGTCGTCCTCCTTCTATTATAGCCAATCTCATTTTTAGTTTTCCGTCCTCCTTCTACTTCAGCTGATTTCCATTTTAATTTTCTGACCTTCTTTCATTGCTTGTTCTTGGCTTGTTATGCATAAGCTTTGACATGTATAAAGCTTTAAGTCTTTGACTTATTTGGTACTTTTCTGCACACTAATTAAGAGCTTTAAAAAACTAATACAAGGTTTAGCTATCATCAAAATCAAGACATGGAGTCAACAAGTGGTACAGTACTCAAGTCGCGCCAGGTTTTGTTATCCCTTTGATACCCAAGGATAGGATTGTGGGATTATTATGCTTGCAAGTCGTTGACAACTGTGCTTGCTTGATCAATGGATGGTGACTTGGAAACACTAATAATCTTTCATATTTTTAGTATATAGATATTTTTTTACAAGGAATTACATACTCCTTTATCTATGATGAATCCTTTTCATCGTGCATCTTCTTCTAAGAAGATGATTACGGGTGCTAAGGTAAATGAATATCCAGACCAATTAGAAGCTCTTAAGAAGTGGGTTATACCTATTGTAAAACCCTCTACCATATATAAGGTAGGTACTTTTGAATTAACAGACTTAAAGACTATTAAAACTGTTGAACAAACTATTAGTCTCCATTCTAAGGAACAGACTATCCAACTATTGGACAATCTTGATATTCTACGATATCAAAGTAAATACAATTTTATCCACATCGGGCTTATACAAGTTGCCTTTAAACCCCTTACCTTAAGTGGTATACCAGCTAGTTTTTTAGCAGTCCGTCAAGATGCTAGATCTCTTGATTGAAAATATTTCATAATGGGAATCATGCAATCTAGTGTTGCACATGGATCGGTATATTTCAATGTCTACCTTAATCTTCAATTATCTTTAACAGATACTAATCTGTTGGATACTGTGAGTTTGAATACCAAACTCTATGGTTATAATTTTAAATCAGGATCTGAGCAACTGTGTCTCAGTTATAGAATCTATTTTAAAGTTCTTCACACATTTACACCTAATTGTAAGTTATTTAGTACTACATGTAATACTGTTATGGTTGAATCTAACCTTCTTAGCTCTAATATAGCTACAAATCGTCAAATTACTTGGGATGAAATTCAATTCTTAGAAACCTGGTAGCTGCAACAAGTTATTCCACCTGCGCCCTTGATTCAGGAAAAGTTGGATCAGAACATCAAAACTCTTGAAGAAGATATTGAGGTAAGATTTACCTTTGGATCTTCTCGAGGATCTAGATCGAGATCTCTGTCACGATCTTCTTCTATCAGATCTCTAATTTCTCCTTATAAGATTTCTCTTCCAGAAACATCTAGAGTTTCTACCTCCAAACTTCCTAATGATATTGAGTCTGCCAGAATATTTGACCAATAGATTCCTCATGGAATCCCTAAGTTTTCAATAGAAATACCTATTGCTTCAGAAATAGATTTTTGTCTTTAATGGATTTACGTCCAGGAAGTGAAACAAGAGCAATCCTTAATAAGAAGTTGTTCTAACCCTATTATAAACCTTTCTATGATTGGTATTTTTCTAGTTTTAATTCTACTGAATTAGAAAAGTATAAAAATCAATATTTTGATTATCTGAGTCATACTCAACAATTAGAACATTTTGTTTCATGGTTTCTTCAATATTATGTTGAAACTCATTATATTAATGTGCTTGAAGAAAAAGTTTGAACCACAGATACTGGATCTGTTATCCATTCTATTTTTCCCCTACTGAACCTATAAAAGTCACTAGTTCTGTAAATTCTTAAGTTCTAGAGGCTAATGCATTTGTTAAACCTTTTGTGGTTGAATTCATGCATATTACTATGAATGAGCTAAATCTAGCTTTTAAACAAAGTAATTATACAAATTTATATTTGCAAACCATTGGTCAACAATTGTTACATCTAAATAATAAACTAGACCAATTACATACGAAGATTTCAAATATAAAATTTCAAGAGTCTAAATCTCCCCTTAAGGAAGCAAAGGCCACCTTACAGCCCCCTCTTGAGGTCAAATGATTCAAATTAGAATCTACAGATGAGTTTGTTTCTGTCTTAGAAGATAAATTAAATTATTTTAAGATTTCTACCCTTTCTGTTAAATTAGATACCACATCTGATTAGGATATAATTTTGAATCTGAACTCAATAAAATTGAGGCTAAACCTAGGCGTTTATAGCATTATTATTATAAGCATCCTGCCCCTTAAGATGAACTCTTTGAGAGAAATGATAATTTTATTCAAAATAATTATTAAGGTAATTCCATCTATGAATGGAATCTTGATGGTTTTGCTGATGAGCAGATATTTGATATGTGTCATCGTATCTATATGTATAGCACTATTTACAGACAGCGAGGCAATAATGATAAATTCATAGCCTAAATGGTTATTAGTGGGTTTATTGGTACCATTAAAAGATGGTGAGATAATTATTTGTCCCCTACTGTAAGCTCTGAAATTTTTTATGCCATTAAATAGGAACCTTCTTCTACCCCAATTGATCCTAACCATGTTACGATCATTGAACAAGCAATTTATACATTGATTTTAGCTATCTGTGAGCATTTTACTGAAAGATATTCTAGTAATAACGAAAATATTAGGACGCTTTTTCAAAATCTTAGATGTCCTACCCTTACTCATTTTAGATGGTATAAGGATATTTTCCTTAGTAGAGTAATGCAATTTTCTGATGCTAATAGTGATAATTGGAAGTCTAAATTTATTAATGGTCTTCCCTTTCTTTTTGCTGAAAGAGTTAGAAAAGCTCTTAAGAATAGAAATGATGGTATTTCTATTTCCTATTCTAATAATTCTTTTGGTAGTCTTATAGATACTTGTATCCAAGAATGATTAGTTTTATGTAATGACATTAAGCTAAAAAGACAGCTTAAAAATCAAAGGCTTCTTAAGAAATTTCAACTTGAAGATTTCTGTGATAATTTTGCCATGGATATTCTCAAGCCTCCCTCAGATCATCATACTAGATCTAAAGGTAAAAAAAATTTGCTTCCAAAGATAAATCCTCATATAGGAAAAAGAAGCGTGCTTATAAAGTTTCTACAAGTCAACCTTCTAAGAAGTTTGTTAAAAAAACTTCTTATAAAAAGAAATCACCTACTTCTAAAAAGGAAATAAAATGTTGGAAGTGTAGAAAAATTGGTTACTATGCCAATTGATGTCTCACTGAGAAGAAGTTAAATGAACTTCAAATTGATGAATAACTAAAAGATACTTTAGCTAAATTGCTTTTAAATAGTGAACCGGAAGACTCTGAACCAAAAGGCTCTGAGTCTAATGAAATTGATCATATTCAAGAAGATGATATTTCGTCTTCTAGTGACAACAATAAAATCTCTGATACAACAATAAAAGTTCAGATGATTGAAAATTATCTGAAAAAAGTCAACAAACAGAATGATACTCTTGGTATTACTAATGTTTATAGTATGTCTGAAGTTATGAAAAGACTCCAGAACAATAAAGAAAAACCTGTTACGTTACAGGATTTATGAACTGAAATAAATTAGTTAAAAGTCGAGATTAAATTTCTGAAAAATGATAATTTAAGTCTTACTACTAGAGTACAGAATCTAGAATTAGGCAAACAAGTCTTTTTTAATTATGTCTTACTGAAAGAGCCCTCTAGTTTTGCTATTCCTTAATATTTGGCTATATTAAATGAAGTTACTTCTTAGAAGTGGTTTATTAAGATTACTTTATTCATTCATAACAAATTATTAATTGAAAATCTCACTACTTTGGTTGATAATGGTGCAGACCTAAACTTTGCTCAGGAAGGGTTAATTCCAACCCAATATTTTGAAACAACAAAGCATTCTTTGACTTTTGCTAGTGGCAATAAGCTACAAATACAGTATAAATTTACTAATACTCATATTTGTAATAAAAGTGCATGTATTTCATCCATTTTTTTACTTGTAAAAAATTTACAACACCATATTATAATTGTTAATCCTTTTCTTCATAGTATTATGCTTATTGAAAAAATTGATTTCACAGGTATTTATACAAATTTGAATAACTAACATATTATTTTTCAGTTTATAACTGATCCTCAAACCTGATTTTTAAATGAAGTAAAAGACATTCTTTTAGTAAAAGAAAATCAAATTAATTTTCTTAAACGAAAACTGTAACCAAACGTAGATTCTTTTGAACCATGTCACTTAAAGAATCATAAGTAAAAGATAACAAAATAATTCTCTATAAAAAAATGCTGGTCTAGTACACGAAGCTTCTACTACTACAAAACTTGGAAGAGCTGATGGAGTTGAAAAATTCATTCAGGAAGCAACCATTAATCATTACCAAGGAAAGTATTCTTTTTAGCTGGCTTGGACACCCGATTAAAAAAAAAAAAGAAGGTATTCTTTTATAATCAATAATAGAAAACTTGACTTTTATACATCTGTATAATACCTATAAGCTTATATATATAATTTATAAATAGGCCTTTAAATCAAAATAACGATTTAAGGAGATATTTATAAATTTTTAGAGCGGCAATTGAAAAATATTTTCAAATTTGAGGGGGATATTTATAAAGAAAAAAGCTATTTTTCTAAAAAATTTATACATAAAATCTCATTAAAATGACATGGCATTGGTATATTTGTAATTAAGCATCATTATGATTGGTGTTATGTTTTAAAATAAATAGCTCTCATTAAATTTTGTATAAATTTTTTGATTTTGTAGCATGACTTATTTATAAATTCTCAAAAGGAAAATTGAAATATATTTATAAAATTATAGGTGAAAATATAGTTAAGGTAGGGCAATTATCTCATCTAGGCCCGGGTTGGCCCTGTTCATGACTAAATGTATATAATCTCCTCTTGCGTGTGGAGGGATTGTTTTTTATTTCAAACCGCTACGCCATGCTCCCGTCAGTAGCATGTACTATGAGTCCGTTGATTGTGAGAAATTAAATTCAACCATTTGCTGATTGGCGGAGCAAATTAGTCCACAAATTGGATCAGGAGTCCAACGGAAGTGATAAGTGGCTGCTTTTTTCCAACCATCAAGGAAGCCCCAACTAAAAAAAAGGAGATTGCTATCAGGCCCAAGGAAGTTTAATCTCATGATTGAGAAGCTAAAAAAAATAAAATCATGTTCACAGCTCTAATATGATTAGTTTTGTAAAGATTGGAATGACGAAAGCAGAATAGAACAAGAAGCCAGAAAAAAAAAATGAAGCTGGAGGCTCATCCCTTTTGCATAATTAAAAAAAAATGGTTTCATTTTCTTCTTGGAAAATCATTACTGATTCATTTAGACTGTCTTTGGATGAATGATTTGGTGATGGAAAAGAAAAAGAAAAGAACAAAAATGAGAAAAAAAAGAAAAAAAATATTATTTCATTTTGATCTATTTTCCCGCATCTTGTCTTTTGCTTTTGGTTTTTTCTTGATAAATTTAGATTCCAAACACAGCAATATAACGTTGTGGTTGATCAATTGTAATACTTGCATCTTATTACGGATAAGGTAAGTAAAAAATTGGGATGCCAAGGTCAAATTGGGGGGCCAAATGCGAAAGAGTCCACTTTGGTGTTTTGAACCTGTGATGCTCACAAATGTTAAGCAAGTCAAGGGTATGATGTAGGGTAACTTGTACTTTTTACCTATGTATGTAACTTTTTTGATCTGAAAAAATAATTTTCAATATAAGGAAAATGGTGATTTCAAGTTTTCAAAACCATGCAAATTTGTGTAGTACTAGAGATTAGTACCAAAAAAAAGATTCATGTCCTTATATTTCATTATCAAGTTAACCGCCATTTGGGTTACACCTATCTTGGGTATCATAGTCCAACCCAAGCCTGGTGCTAAATAAGGTCAGGTCCATATGAGATGCCATGATGGATCTTAGCCCAATTATGAAAGGGGCTCCACTATGCAGCAGCCTTATGGTAGGTCCAACCAAATTGGAGAGCTCCTCCGTCAGACTGTCTAAATGCTTAATAGCCTGTTTGGAATTTGAGGGAGGAAAGCAAAGGGAAGGGAAAGGAAAGGAAAGAAAAAATGAAAGAAAAAAAAGTTTTCCTTCCCTGCTTGGTTTTGCAAAGAAAATGAAAGAAAAGTGGAGGGAAAAAATAGAGAGAAAGAGAGAGATTGATTTAAAATTTTTCTTCCATTTTTCTCTTCTCTTTCCCTCATTTTTCCTTTTCTTTTCTTTCTAAGTAGAATCAATCTGAAAAAGAAAAGTAAATAGTGATTTTTCTTTTTTTCCCGTCCCTTCCCCAAGTTACAAACAGACTGTCAATTGTCATGTTGGGTCAAATTTCAGGATACAAATCTGGGTAAAGCTGGCCCAATATCATAACGTTAAATTCTGCCTAAATTAACAAACCAGGATATATAACATAAGTTGGCCCATATCATTCAGGATACAAATCGGATCACAGCCCCATCGGATCGGATTTAGCTTTACATTATCCGATTAGATATTGGATCATCCGGGTCTGGAATTTTCGAATTATTGGATCTTATTTCAGCTAACGGATTCGGATTGTTCGGATCTGGATCATATCCAATCCATTGACGAGAAGATTAGTAGAGAGAGAGTCAACAACTTGACCATTTGCTTGAGCACCTACCAGTCACCGGTGGTCTTCTCCACAAGGTTTCGAACCAGCCGCCTTATGCGTGCTAGAAAATTGGAAATAGGCGGCTTCAAATTTCAACGAGTATGGCCTATCATTTTCCTAGACTATCCTATTTTCAAAGTCCAGTAAATTTAAGATGTGATTCATAATAAGCTGGCTTAATTACTTAAGTTATGATTTTTTTATTTAGATTTTTAATATAAAAAGTCAAAAGCAATCCATAAAAAGGTAGAAAATTCAATTTAGATAATTAAAAAGTTTCGTAAAAATAAAAATTTTTTTTGTTAAATAAGCAAAAAAATAAGTTAATCAAAACAAGGGAGTGACAACTTAAGGCACTTTGGTCTGGCTTCTATCCCTTCATTTTTCAACAAAGCAACCCTAAACGAGAACCAAAAAAATAAAATGAAATGACATATTTAGTCGGTAGTCTCTTGAATGTTTCACTTTAGTATCACATCATAACCTAAAGCTTTGCAATTGTTCATAATTATGTGACTATTTCATTTTTAATGTGACTTTATTAGTTCAGGCTACTTTTTTTAAAAAGAAAAATCGTCCTTTGTGTTATCACTTGATGGCTCAGATTATTGATGTATATTCTCATCTCATGATTAAGCACTATGTACTCATTTTTCATCCATGTTCAATAGGAGAGAGAAAGTTCAATCAATAATTATCTCAAATCTTTCCTTCTTTTTTTATTTTTTTCTTTTCTTTTTGTTGGTACTCATATGCTCTTTTATTTTTTGCTTATTGGCTATGGCCTAAATTTTAGCTATTATAATTTAGTTAAATCAAATTGACATTTCTCAAACTTATTCCTAAACTAAACTGAGCAAAACTCTCTAGTTAAGAACTTTATGGATTTGAACCTAAACTTCCTTTAGTAGAACGAGAGTGCTAAGTGGAAATTTCGACCTTAATAATTATAGGAGATTCCTATAATCGACATCCTTTCAAGACTCTACTCATAACTCTCATTTTCATATAGGTAAATCCGACATCGTGTGAGAGAGAGAGAGTGTGTGTTATGATAAGTATAACCTAAGAAGTTATGAATTTAACAGTATCTTAATTATAGTCAAAAGATTAGTTTTGTTAACCATTTTCTTTTGCAACTAATAGTATATGCTTTGTAAATTAAGGAGGTGTATTTAGACATACCTTATTTTTGAAATATAATTTGACTCATTCTAAGAAGTTCATTTAAAAAAATAACTTTTAAAAATAACTTCTAACTTTTAAATACATTTTAAAATTCGTTAAGTTTATAATTCAATATTAGAGACACCTCTATGCTTGTGTTATCCGCCAAGTGTCCCAAAACTCATCCTAAAATAGCAGTGGATACAAACAAATTTCCAATAGTAAAACAGTAGCAACTACAAATTATTACTATTAATATTTAAATATTAATCTGGGATTCATCAAATACCTAGAGCGTAGGCTATAAATTCAATAGTAACCTAAAAACGTGGTAACCAGAGAAGGGTGTTGATTATTTTGATATTCAAATCGAACGGCGGAGGGTCGTTAAAAAGCAAGGACAGAGTTTGTGTCCCCACCTGATAAAAACCTTTCCACGAAACTCACACGACCCATTGACGTGTCACGCCCCATCATCTTTCTACCGACTTTTCCTAGAAAACAAACACCTGACCGGATTTCCTTGTCCCCTCCCTCCCTCTCCATCGCCTGAGAAAGCCGTTGGCCGTTTCTCTCCAAAGATGGCTTTCTTCTCTTCAGGTGAGTCCTCTTAATCCAAACCATATCTCCCTTGGCGATTCTTGAATCCAAGTTTGTACATGTAGAACATAATATGGTACACCCGTACCATATTATCCAAGTTTGGTCATTTTCTTTGGAGTGTCTTAATGATTAGACGTTTGGCACATTCGAATGATGTAAATGAGAATATGCTTTTCAACGCAAACTGTTCTTCGGCCCCCACTTTGGCGGTTCGCCGTTTTTGAGTTTTGCTTACGTGGGTTGGCTCTAAATTGGTACACCCGTACATTTTTTGAGCTGAGTTTGGCGTCCTGATAAAGATCTCGTTGCTTGTCTCTTGTATTTGAAGTTGGGTCTTCTGCAAACATATGAATTAGTTCGAGGCTTCTTGATTTTTGATCTTTTAAGATTTACGAGTCATTGCCGTTGAGCTAATAAACTTCGCGGTTTTGGTGGGGCAATCAATTGGGTTCTTGAATTGTGATCTTCTATTGAGATTTTTCGATCTTCTTGTTCTTGGAATTCGAATTTGATCTAGCTGAGTAATGGGAAATAACTTATGAGCAAAAACGCTCGCAGTTTTGCTGGGCGATCGTTTGGTGGTTAATTTATGCTGGGGTTTTCAAATTTTGTGATCTGGGTGGTTGGAGAAATTTGATTTCTTGGAGGATGTACGCCGTGGGGAGGCTTGGAAGCTACATCACCCGAGGGGTTTATACCGTCTCTGGTCCCTTTCATCCATTTGGTGGTGCTGTAGATATTGTTGTGGTGGAACAGCAAGACGGGAGCTTCAAATCATCACCTTGGTATATTCGGTTCGGGAAATTTCAAGGGGTTCTGAAGGCAAAAGAGAAGGTGGTCAATATAAGTGTTAATGGAGTCCAAGCAGATTTCCATATGTACTTGGATCATAAAGGGGAAGCCTACTTTCTCGGTGAGGTGGATGGTGAAGAGGGGGATTCTGTATTTTCTCCTCCATCTTCTGGTGAGGAGATGGATCAGCAGTCAGGAAATAGGAGGTCAATGAAGTCCAAAAATTGCAATTATGATGCTAATCAGTCCAATTCGGTTACTCAGATTGATGTCACCAATGGAAAGATTATGACTAGGACAAGCTCCCGCAGGTCTCGTATTTTGGGTTTTGTTTTTGGAAGGAAGTCAATGAAAGAGGATAGCAGTGCAGATTTATTGGAGCGTGCCGAGCTTGCAGCTGACCTCTTGGAGGTGAAGTGGTCTACCAATCTTGCATCTAGCAGGCACAGGAAAGATAACGCACCACGGTTTTTTGCTCCAGATATTCCAGGTGGTAAAGCAGGTAAGGATTTGCCTACTAATGGACAGGGCGAGATGGACTCACCTTTGCATGATAAGATGATAAATAGGCTGGACCATCCTGTGTTGCGTGAAAATTTTGGTATTCATGACAATGAAATGGGCCATTTTTCTAGGTTTGGCTTTCAGAAACTGGGAAGTTCTGATAATGATTTTGGTGTGAAAATGTCATGTTTAAACACTGAAGACATTATTGAAGCATCCACTTCAGGTGAAAGTAGTTTGCAAGAAAATTATGATTTGAATTCTCAAGCAGCGAGGGACATTGATGAGTTAGGTGTAACAAATGCAGATCATGCTGAGAATGTTAAGGGTTTCGTATCTGAGACCATCAGTCCTCATCCAGATTCTGCTGAGCTCGATGCATGCCCCAGTAAGAAGCTTGATGAAGAACCAGTTTTTAAGGAGAAGGACATTGTTTTACCAGGCAATGGTATCTCTGAGGAGGAGAGTGGAGCACATAGATGTGAAGCTTTTGTTTTCAGTGAAACTTCAGAGAGCTCAAGGGAAGGATTGGATGATTCTGGTGGAAAAACAGATGAAGCTTTGTACATTTCTTCTAGGGGATGTACGGAATTCTATATCCAAGACAAAACACTTCATCAGACAGCTGAGCTAATATCTGAGGTAACCTCTATACAAGAAACTAGTTTATTAGTAGCAAAGGAACCTTTAGATGTTCCAGAATTTTTAGCAGATAGGAACTGTGGCAACTTCTTTAATGAGGCACAGATTCTTGTTAGTGAGGGAACTTCTTCAAACTCAATTACAAATAGCATTGTAAGAGAAACCTATACTCAAATGGTGACTGTTGACCAAATAAATGGTTCAGTAAAAGAAGCTGAGTCATGCACGAATTGCACCATTTCTGGTTACAACAACTCCATCTATGAAGTACAAGATGAGGTGAATACCAGGGATGAAGATTACACGAGCAATCTCCAACATTTTTCAAAGCCTGCTGGTGATTCTCAAGAATTTAGGGATCATAGTGCCTCAACAGAGGCACCAACTGTTTCTTCACCATCTGAAGGTTCTGTGGAAGAACAGCTCCTTTTTGGTGATCTTGATGATTTCAATCATGTTAAGTGCATGGAGTCAATTTCTTCAGCTCATGTGGAGAAAGAAAATCGTCCCTCGGTTACTCTAAGAGGCAGTGAAGCAGTGATTGAGTCACTTAACCCAAATGATGAACCACATTCATCTCCAGACAAGTTTGTTCAAGAGAATATGCCAAATAATGTTGAAGACTTCAGACAAACGTTAAGGATAGTTTCAAGTCACATCAATGTTCCTAGAAGTAATAAAGTTGCTAGTGAGGATGTTGAGAGGATGGCTGAATCTTTACCCAATATGTGGCATTGCAGCAATGATTTGGTTGTAGAGGACCTTCGCCGTTCAAATTCTGAATCCTTGAAGTGGACTCCACTTATGGCAGACATTTCAAGCTTTATAAAGTCAGATGCAGACAAAGATCCTGTATTCGAGGCACAACCAACAGTCGTGAATGCTCAAATTTCAAAGGAGCTCAAACATGTATCTGCCAGCCCTGAAGTTGGTAAGAGAACTACTTGCTTATATGCCATTTATAGATCAAATCTTACGTAATTGCAGGTTGTTTGGACACTGAATTGAAAGGGTAGCCCTATTGCCTGGGCAGCCTTGGCTTTTGCCAAGGCAATTTTAGTGTGATTGACAAACATATTTTTCAGTTACTCGGTAGAGAATCTTAACTAGGGTTAGTTTTGTCACTTCACATGAAATTGACCCCGCAAAACTAGGGATGCCTGAATTGAAATGAAATCAATCCATTCAATTTTATAGGGAATTTGGAAAGGGTCCTGTTTGCTTTTCATATCATGTATAGGTAAGTGGATTTTTGGATTTGGAGAAATGATTTTGTTTCTATTTTTTTTTAGTTTATGGTGATGACTCCATTTTTGGAACACTCCATTTACTTTTATCAAGATTTCTATTAAGGATTGATATGTACCTTCAAATGCCCCTGAAATGAGAAATGCAAAAATTTCATTTCTTCTGTTGTCCAAACACTCATAAACAATGCACTTCACTAAGTCACATGGCCATGCTTTATGTGGAGAAATCTCTTGGCAAACACTTGTTGTATGAAGGGATGGGGTGCTGATGCCACTTCTCAGGCATTTGATGCTGAAAAATTGAATATGGATAAATTTGCCTCTGGGTCCTGCTATAACAAAGAATGATAGGCTGGTAGTCAGAATTGCAGCCATTGTCCCATGGAATGAGGCTGCACCTATGTCTTGGGGAAGATTTCATTTGGAAATGAACGTATATTTGAACCGAAGCATGATACCTGTTGACTGAGTTGAGAAAACTTTTGCAGGCAATCTGTCTAAAGCCGTTGAGGCCTCCAATCGAAGCTGGAGAGGTTGGCCTTCTCCTTTCAAAAGATCAAGAAGCATGGAAGCCACCCAGGCAGCTCAAAATTCTACCAGAAGTTCTGATGCTGACAATACTTTGGAGAGCTCTACTGGCATGGACGGGGAAAAGTATGTGCTTAAACCCAAGGTGACGAAGAAACAGAGGGCAATCACTCCAACTCCTGAACAGCTTGCGTCCTTGAATCTGAGGGAAGGGAAGAACACAGTAACCTTCACATTCTCAACCGCGATGCTCGGGCCACAACAGGTTATTTGTTGTGGATTCTTTGATTGCAGTCTCTCTCTCTCTCTCTCTCTCTCTTACTTACTTGAAGTATTACTTAACAGGTTGATGCTAGAATCTATTTGTGGAAATGGGACACTCGTGTAGTCATCTCCGATGTTGATGGGACAATTACCAAGTACATTTCTCTTACTTTTTTCCCTAGCATAAGAGTTTATCACTAGTACTTTGTAGCAAAGAGTTTATCACTGGTACTCTGTATGATAGTATCTAAAGATGTTTGATACCTATAAGATACGTTTATAGTTAGGTTCTATTTCTTGCATCATAACATTAAGAATGTGAGAGCATGACATACATTGTTGGGCCCTTTCTCTTGCAGCTTAAGCTTTTGCGTCAATTGGTCTCCTAACACGGTATCTGAGCTTTGTTTCCAGGAGGTCTTGAGTTCAAATTTGGTCATTTCCATTTGTTCCCCCATCATGTTTTTTTTGTGCATTGTGTTCCATTGGGTTCTGTTCATTTTGTGTGTTAGTTCGTCTCTCAACATGCGGTTGCACTGAAGGATGGTGTGACAGTTTAATATACATTGTTAGGTTCATTCCTTAACAGCTTAACCTTTTTGGCCAGTTGGTCTGCAGACAAAGAACAAAGAAATTTGTAGCTTCTGAGCCTTTGGTATGCTGCTGTACAATTAAAAAGGGTGAATATGGCTTTTCATGTTTGTGACTCCTGAAGTGACTATTGTAATTTTTGTGCATTCTCATCTGTTTGGTTAGTTTTGGCTGGCTTGTCAAAATTTCTTTAGGGTGTTTGAATGCCTTGTGTCAATTGAATAATTGGATAGCATTTTGTATATCATTTCAAAATTCTATTTTGTTTTCAGAAGCATTTCATGAGTCATTCTTTTTCTCATAAAAAACAACTAAACAAGTCTTCCTTTTTGAATTTATTAATTCTTGATCTTATGGGCTCCTCAAACTTGCCAGTTAATGATCTCAAGTTTTTTTTAACCATACCTTAAATATTCAAACTTGCCCTGTTGGTCTACACTTTTTTCTCAAACCCATATCATTTTTGAAGTTGTGGGATCAAAACCCAACTTTGAGCTTTCGTGTTTTGTGAACACGCTTTGACAGTCACACTTGAGTTCATCCTCTACACAGCCACCGATCACCCATAATCTCTTCCCCTATCACAAAACACGAAGCTAAAGGCACAATAGTTGGATCTATAGTATGAGTTAAGAGTCAGAAATGAAATTGGTTGGTCACGCTTTGGATCTATAATCTGGATCATTCTAGAGCAGTATTTTGAAGAAAATGGAAGGAAATTATAGTGAAATAGAAGGGACAAATGGCAAAGAAAAGAAGAAAGATATCGAGAGAATAGAAACACAGAAGAAAATAATGGAATATGATAAACCGTAGGTACAACTTAAGCCTCTACAGCCTTTATGTGTGAAGTATATATGTTCCCAAGTGCTAATTGCTCTATTTCTTCATGTCTATGTAATCATTTTACTTTTCTATATTAATTTTTACCACCTTTTTCCCTTCATTTTTTCCTTTTTGGATAAATGGACTGTGGTGCTCTTCAACTACTTTTTCTTCTGCCTTTTTCCACTTTACTTCAGCTTTTTCTTCCTTTTCCTGACATGCTGCTAAGACTAGCCAGGTGCTCAAGATGTAAACGGCTGGCAGCTATATATCTGTATCTGCATGTGTGTTGTGAAGCAACTTTATGGGGCATTAGTCAATGGTTTTAGAATTAGTTCCCGCAATCTGAGTAGTTCTTTATTTTCCAACTTAACATATGCATATTAAACTTTTGAAAAGTTGGCAATTCCTTTCTACATTTAACTCCACTTGTCTTGTTGCTCACGGTAGATTTTGCTTTCAATTAGTGAATTCACCTTTCTAAAGCATTATTCTAGATTGCTTATCAAGTTTGTTGCGACATTCTTCTTTTATCGGATGTTCTTTTTTTTGTAGTATTCCTGTTATGAGAGGCTGAAGTTTTCTCTTGGGCTTGTCTGATTCCTTTTTTCCGCTTCCTGTTACAGATCTGATGTTCTAGGACAATTCATGCCTTTGGTTGGAGTAGATTGGTCACAGACTGGTGTTGCACATCTATTTTCTGCTATTAAGGTTTCTTGCGTCTCCTCTTATGTGTTTATTTATATGTAATTTTGAATATTTAAGGTAATGATTCATATTGCAATTCAGGAGTGCATCATGTAGATAGACAATTTCATTTGCAGCCATATTTTTGGCCAAAAATCTATTCAATCATTTATTTCCTCCATTCTACCATTTTGATTCCCATAGTTGTTACAGTGATTTATTCTCATTTCCTCTTTTTGTTTCTGGAGTTTGAGAATGGAAATTTTCTGTTCAGTTTTCTTGTATCATTACTCATGACTTAACACTGTTGACAAGATTGCTAGAAATTTCCATAAACCCTTTCTGTTCTTTCACATTGCAGGACAATGGGTTTCACGTGCTTTTTCTAAGTGCACGTGCTATCTCTCAGGCCTATCGCACTAGACAATTCCTATTTAACCTTAAGCAGGTGATGAAATTGAGAGTTAATATTTATCTGAGTTAAGTACGGAGATGTCCAAGTCAAGAAAGTTTTTGATTTGTTCTGTCTACAATCTGTTTCTCAAGAGAATTTATTTATCTCTTCGCAGGATGGAAAGGCTTTACCAGATGGGCCTGTTGTTATTTCCCCTGATGGACTCCTTCCCTCTTTGTTTCGAGAAGGTACTTGGTTCAGTGTTATGTTTCTTGAAACTCGTCCGTGAATTGCCTGGTATTTGTAAATTCTGCAACTTTGTTTGCATGCAAGTGTATCATTTGCTCTTTTTGGATGTGACGTGCTCCTGAGTAAGACCTCTCATTATGTCCAGCCTTTAGAAGTTACATGAAGTAGTTTTTTCTACATTTTCTGACGCTTGCAATCTCTCTTTCTATGTATGTATGTACATGTATATATATCTATTTATCTATCTATCTGTCTGTCTGTCTGCCTGTCTGCCTTTGTGTGTGTGTCATGCAATAGTATGAGTTGATGATCCCCTGCCAATTCGGGGGAGATAAGCTGGACCATTTCAACCCTAGTCGTCTACTCCACCATCCCGCAGAGGGATGCTTCTGCACTCTGTTTGAGTGGATGTTGTACTGCTGTGCGTGTATGTTTGTCTCATTTAATGGTACAAGTAGATGGTTTGCTGCAGCTTCTGGGAAGACAACCTGGACCATGTGAACCCTAGTAGTCTACTCCACCATCCCTCGGAGGGATGCTTTTACACCGTGACCAAGATGGGGAAGCAAACCTATATTTCATGTTTGTTATTCTTCAACTTTAGCATTTTCATGGCCAGTCTAGCGAATGAGCTGCTTTTAACACTAGTTTCAATGAAAATGTTATATTACTTGAAGTAACTTGAGAGCTGCCACAGAATGATTCTAGTTCACCTGACAATGACTCTGGTGATATTATCAATACTTTTGCAGTTATTAGAAGAGCTCCTCATGAATTCAAAATTGCTTGCTTAGAGGTTGGTTCCTAGTCGTCAATTCCACACGTATATCTTGATATGTCACGATGAAAGCAGACTCTTAATTGTTTTAGTTCACCAATTTTCCAGGATATCAGGGCACTATTTCCTTCTGATCGCAATCCATTCTATGCTGGTTTTGGAAATAGAGACACCGATGAGATTAGCTACCTTAAGGTTGGAATCCCAAAAGGAAAAATCTTCATCATTAATCCTAAGGTAATTGTGAAATACCTCCATTATTAATTGTATAAAATCTCAGTGTGTCTGACCTAACTGTGTTACTGTGCAATACTTTGTCATGGCTTTGAGTTTGCAGGGGGAAGTTGTTGTGAACCGCCGTGTTGACAAGAAGTCATATACTTCACTTCATGCTCTTGTGCATGACATGTTTCCGCCCATTTCCTCATCTGAGCAGGTTAATTTTTTTGTTTAACATTTAATTTTTTCCCGAAATTTTCTGTAACAAAATCAAAATTTCTTCTTTGATAAGTATTAACATCTTATGCAAACCATGATTCTGAACTCAAGGTTAAAGTGGACGTTAGTTTGTCCACTTTTGCATGCAAACGAGAGAAGGTAGAAAGTGGTAAAGGAGGAGAAACTAGTATCTTTGAATTTAATCTCACATGTGTTGGTTATCACTTAACATAAGTGCTCCTCAGTGATTTTAAACTCAAAAATAGTAGTTTCTCCTCCTTTATCCTGTTCTACCTTCTCTATTTTGCATGTAGAGATTTGAATTCGACCACAACTTTGGAACTCTTATCAACATCCTCATTAAGAAGATTTGAGACCATTGTTTCATTCTTTCATCTGAGTTAGTTATTTTATGTTATCCTTAACAAAGTTTTTTCCTTCCTCCTTTATTCTGTTCCCTTTGTTGACACTCAATTTTCAACCCATTTTCCCCCGGTTCCAGGAGGACTTTAATTCATGGAATTACTGGAAACTGCCTCCTCCTGCCATTGATTTTTGAAGATCTCAGCAAGAAATAATTGCTTATCCCTTGAGAATTGGAGACGGGAGGATGCTGGTCAGCCTGCCAGGACTTATCAGGTATTGTCATATTTTAGCTTCTTGTATTACAGGATATAAATCAAGACCTTCAAAATAGCAAAGATATTTTCTTAAAAATGGAGCTATCATAGGGGAACCAATTCTGAAGATTTCAGAATTATGTGAATGCAAACTTTTGCATTTTTTGGCTGTGAAATTATTGGAAAACCCATAGCCATCTGTGTGGGATTTGTTTATTTTACATGCAAAATGATCAGTCTGATTTTAAGACAACCATTATGAAAGTAAGCACCATTAAGTCGATGAAAGTTCAGAATACGAGTATTACATGTTTATTTGTTTTCAATCGTCTTAATAAACAAGTTTGGTAAACGAAACAGGGGCGAGTACAACCAAGGAATTAACTGATCTCAGAATTCCACAGAGGCTATTTCTTGGATGCCTCATTTATGGGTGCATGACGGAAATTAATCCCTGGAGGATTTTCAAATGATGGGACAGGTATCTTCATAAATGGGTGACCTGTGTTTTACATTGTTATGCTGGACTAGTAATATATTAGCAATGGATTTGGAGAGAGAGAGAGAGAGAGAGAGAGAGAGAGAGATCCAAAATGTATATTGTATTAAAGGGATCCCATGAATGCTGCAATGTTCTCATGTAAACATTTATTAGAAAATTTTATGATAGGATAGGTATGCCTCAGAATGTTTAATTTCTTTCCAAGCTAGCCTATTACTCATCATTGATTAATGGATATACAAATTTTGTGCATTGCCTGTGATGGATTGACAGTGTCTCTATGGTCCTAAAGAGTTCTTCTTTATTCTAAAGAAAAAAACATGTGCAACAGAAGAATAGAGCTAGATGTCATACAACAGCTTAACAAGGTTACATATGGCTGGTAAAAAGAAATAAAAAGATAAATAAGTGAGAAAATCATTTTGTCTCATTTCTTTCTTTTTCTTCTTTTTTTTTGTGCAATGAATGGGCAAAATGCAAAATATATTATTCATGTTCATTTTTCTTCTTCTTTTACAATGACTATATGTATTTGGTTCCATTGTATTGTTAATGATAAATAGAAATTCATTTCTTTCTAATCTTTCTGAGAGGACTGTTGGTGGGCCCAAGCTGATGTGGCCATTATCAGCCGACGACTGACCATCAGTCGTGACTGATGGTAGCATTTTTCATCTTTTCAATAGAACTAGACAAGAGCATGAAATTTAAGGCCCATTTAGTAGGACTTTCAGCCTAGCTTTTTTTAGCTTATAAACAAAAAAGTTAATTTTTTTTATTTTTTTGTTTTTTTTTGTTTTTGCTAATCTTTAGTTTATAAAAATAAAAAAAAAACAAAACAAAACAAAACCAAAAAAGTTAAAAAAAAAATTATACCAAACGTGCCCTTAAAATCTCTTTTTTTTTTTTAACATTTTCTTTTTCTTTTCCTTTCTCTCACTGAATTCAGTATCTAAGTACAGCCAACATGGATGAGCTTGATAGGACCCCATAAATCACTGAACTTTTAGGTGAAGATCTTAGAGAGCACTTGGGTGGCAATTTCCTACTGATGCCCCTTAGGCCTTTCTGAAAGATCGCTTTGTAGCCCATATTTTGCTGTCGAATAGTTGATTACTTGCCTAGTAATGCCTTAGAACTAATAGTTCATTATTTAAACGGACTTTTCTGTTCTAATATTCCATCCGAGAGTTACCAGGATTTATCAAATGTGATTTGGGATACATATATTCACATAAGATAATCATATCATGCATTGGAATTCATTGTTTATATCTATCCAAATTGAACAACTTCATATAGTTGATTAAATTTGGATGTAAATAACACTCAATAGGAAAGAAAAATCATTGCAGTAATAGTGCATTTACAGGCTGAGGAAATGCTCACTACCTCCCTGGCCATGCATGCAAACAACAGTACTATCGTATGTACGTACAGGACATCGGTGTAAAGAAACAAGCTCATGAAGAAGTTTGGAGAAACACAAACCGGGCCATGCATACTACACATATGAGTAGACACAAAACACATGCATATATGTATGTGTGTATATATATATATAAAATAAACGATTTAGATCCTCTCCATTTTATGATTGACGTAAGAATTGCGTATACTAGAAGTGATAAATAGGCTAGAGTTCATTAATTCACACACAATACTAAAAATTAGGCTCTTCTTAATATGTTGATTCACACAGAATACCAAAGAAAGACATCTGTAGGTGGAATTTTTCAGGAAGGCTGGGCCGAACACTCATGCCCACGTGAATGAGCCCAAACTCTCTGCAAGAAAATAAGGTTAGAATGGATCGACTCTAGTTAGGCTGATCACACTCCGATGATAAAGTTAGCAAGCTTAATCGAGATTAGAATGAATGAAAGATGTGTATACTTAGAGTCAATTGTCCATACCTGGCTCTCGATGGCTTGGGTCTTTATAGTGTGATCGACGGAGTGTGTTTGGCCTTGACCTACCAACAGGTCATCATGGCCTATTGGGTAGTCATCATCATTGACGCCGTCTGACAGCATGCAGGGCCAGACTCACCGTCGTTGAAGAATCCAGTTGATCGGACGTTCGGGTTGACGTCGCGTGGGGAGCCGCTCGCACATTTAATGCGGGTCAATTCTGCATTTAATGCTCTGAGACCGCTAGCAATTTTGGGCTCCCTGCTTGAGGTTTGGGCCAAGTTCGGGTCATAAGGTCGGCGATTTGGGCCGGGGTTGTTTCAATGCTGAATTTGGGCTACCAAGCAGCCCAATTTTAACTCACGTAGTCTAGGCCTAACCAAATGGATTGGGCCGCATGCTTCTGCCCCACAATTGCTTCCTAGTCTTTGCGTCGTTTTGAATTCCAAAACGGCCAAGGGTTGTAATGGATAATCGTGGCACCTTTTCAAGTGTGTGATTGTTTCTACGGTTACCTGGCCACGCGGATGGCGGGTATTTTTTAAAAGCTCCATTGATGGGGGGCTATTGAATCGACAACCAATGTGATGTTTTGGCATAGCAACATGATTAATGTCGTTTTTCTGAGCACCAACCGACAGCTTAGATGTATATAAAAGGGTGACGCCCTGTTTGGTAAAAGGCACTTGGTTTTTCTTCGCTTTTCTGTTTAACGTGTGTGTTGCCTGTCTCGACACCCATCACTGTAAGTGTTTTCAAGCCCACACCTCTTTCGCTCTTCTCTTTGTTTCGATAGCTGTCCCCTGATGATATCTCGTCTCCGAAAAATGTTAGATAGTCTGGCAGCCATTGCCGCTTTTAGAGTTAGGTTCAACATCCCGCATGCTTCTCAGGGGGAGCTCCAAAGTCTACCTCCTGGCCGTAGACAAGTCCTTAGAGTTAGTGAAGTGTCTGCCTTTCTTTGGGAAGGGCGTTGACGATGTTAGGGTTTGGGCAACCGGGCCCTGGGACTTCAGCAATGTTCCTGAGAAGGAAAGGCCGGCATTTTGATGCTTTAGAGTTCCCCTTGACATAGGTTTGACGCTAACCTCTTATTTTGTGTGTTGCTTAATTTCTGGTATGGATCCGACTCTGATTATGACGTTTTGCAAAAAAGAAGGAGAAGCGATCAAAAGCATGTGACTGGCTCATCAACTTTGCCAACCTTAACAAGGTTTTGGACTTTCTTGGTGAGGGCAGATTGAGGCACGTTGCTCGGACCTCGCACATTTTGCTCAACTACCTACTTCGGTATTCAACTTTCACTGCCAACATGGGTGTCCCCCAGAGTGTTCATGCGAGATTGGCGAAGGAAGGTGCTGAGGGATATTTCAAGGAGATTCTTGTCGGTGTTGCTGTCGAAAGGGCCCGTGAGCCTACTGGGGTGATAGTTGCAGTTGGTCCTCCGTCGGAGCCCGTTGTTGAAGAACTACGTGAAGCCCGATCGAAGTCAAACAGTTTGGCATCGAGTTCATCGCCACTCACGGTTCTAGACCGTCGAGTCAAAATTCCAGTCAGAACCCAAGAGGCCACGCCATCCCCCGATGCAGAAGACAGTATGAGTTTGAGGGAGAGGATGTTTGCCGTTGCTGGCAAGCCACTGAAATCGGCTGCCACTGCTTTTGCTGATCCTCCGTTTGCCGATATGGTGCCTACCGTTGTGGAGGAAGCCGCCCCTGTTCAAAAGAGGCTGGAGACTTGGTAGCAAAAGAAAAGGGCGCCTGAGGTTACTGCGCCGGCCGAGCACCCAAGAAACCAAGAGGAAAGGGCGTAGTGGAGGAGGTCGGTGAAGCCGTAACCATCACGCCGAATATTTTAGGCCGACCACTGAAGATGGCAGATTCGATGATCGACCAGGCCGAGGTAGCTTTTGGCTTTATGAAGAGCGTTCTTCAGAAAAAGGATATGACCAAGTTGGGTGAGGCAAGCGACGCTACTGTCTTCATGGGTGCCTTCCATGATTCACTGCTGGTAAGTCGGCATTGCCTTTCAATCCATTCAAAGATTTTTCTAAAAACTTGTTTTAACACACAAGTCGTTTTTTGGTGTAGGGTTGCCTGAATTCTTTGGAGGCGATGACTCGCTACCAGAAACTCGCCGAGGGGCACCACGAACTCATAGAAGAACACGGCCGCTTAAAGAAGGAGTGGATCGACGCTAATAAAGATCGAATCACCTTCAAGAAGCAGGCCGAGCAGGTGTCTGCCGAACTTATGTTGGCGAAGGCGAATTACGAAAAAAGAGATAGGGAGGTAACCGACCTCCAAAAGAAATTCGATGTGCAGTTCGTGGATCTGTATAAGGCCAATGCGGAGGTCGAGGCACTCCAAACCAAAGTGGCCAATTTCAAGGCAGAGGAAGAGGCCATAATGAAGAGGGGTGAAGATAGACGGGCCGATCGGCTGGCCCAAGAGATGATGGATCTTAGTCGCTCCATTTTTTGCCAGGGTTGGAACGGTGCCTTTATTGTTGCAAATATGGACAAAGCCTCTAATGTCTGGGGCCTGTGCCCAGACTACTTTGACACCACTGAAGACTGTGTCGTGGACCCGAAAAAGGTGATTGCCAACGCCAAGTATTGACGGGAGCTTAATTTGAAGGCTGCTGCTGAAAAGGAGAGGGCTGAGAAAGAGTAAGCTACTGCCAAATTATCCAAGGTTGTAGAAAAGACCGTAGATAACTTGGTAGAGATACCTGTGCAGCCATGGGAGAAGTCGGCAGGGGGTTTATAGTTTTTTTTTCTCCTTTCAAACATATTTTTGTAACCAACCCTGCTACTTTTTAATTAAAAACTTGTTTTGTCTATCATTTCGATGGTACTCTCTTCTGGAAAATGTTAACTAGCAGTCCTGACGTTGCTTGATTGTTTGAAATCAGTTTTACTCTTTTGTTGCATGCCTTTTCAATTGCTGATTTGTCTAATTCGGGTAGGTGGTTTTTGTGGCCTTCCATTGCCAACCTGTCCAACTTGGACATGACTAAGTTTTTACACTTGGTTTTTTGTAGCCTTCTTTGGCCAACCTGTCCAACTTGGATAGGACTAAGTTTTTACACTTGGTTTTTTGTAGCCTTCTTTGGCCGACCTGTCCAACTTGGACATGACTAAGTTTTTACACTTAGTTTTTGTGGCCTTCTTTGGCCGACCTATCCAACTTGGATAGAACCAGGTTTTTAGACTTGGTTTTTGTGGCCTTCTTTGGCCGACATGTCCAACTTAGACAGGACCAAGTTTTTAGACTTGGTTTTTGTGGCCTTCTTTGGCCGACCTGTCCAACTTAGATAAGACCAAGTTTTTACACTTGGTTTTTTTGTGGCCTTCTTTGGCCGACCTGTCCAAATTGGACAGGACCAAATTTTTACACTTGGCTTTTATACAGTACTCTGGGCAGATTTGTTTGAATAGCTTCTTATTTCATTTGATGTCATAAAAGCTTTACACATTTGTTACATCATGTGAGACTCTGCACTATTGGTAGAATTTTTTCAAATTGTTCGCATTCCAAGGTCGAGGTAGCTGTCTTCCCTCTTCAACTGTCTCCAATCGGTATGTGCCAACGCCGACCTAGGATGCCACTCTGTAGGGGCCCTCTCAGTTGGGGCTGAGTTTTTCATCTGCTACATTCCTAGTTGCCCCCAGTACTTTTTGCAAGACTAGGTCACCTGGAGCGAAGTTTCTTGGACGAACCCGTTTGTTGTACGAGCGGCTTAACTGTCACTGATATTCGGTAAGTTTAACTGTCACTGATATTCGGTAAGTCTGATCAAGGCAGCTTCCCTTTTCTCTTCAGCAAGATCCAGATCCTTTGCCAGCGTCTGGTCATTGAGCCCTATATTGAAGGCTATCGATCTAACGGTTGGTAGCCCTACCTCCAAAGGTATGACTGCTTCCACTCCGTATGCCAGAGAGAACGGGGTTCGGCCGGTAGACCTCCTTGGGGTTGTTCTATAGGACCACAGTACGCTGGGCAGCTCCTCCACCCACTTCCCTTTGGCCCTTTCCAGCCGCTTTTTAATTCCATTAAGCATAGTTTTGTTTGAAATCTCGGCTTGTCCATTACATTGAGGATATGCTGATGTTAAGTAATAGTTTCTAATCCCAAGCCCTTCATAGAATGATCTGAACATGTTACCATCGAACTGGGTGCCATTATCTGAAACAATGGCACGAGGGACTCCGAACCTTGCCATTATACTTTTCCATGCGAACCTTTTAGCATCGACCTCTCTGATGTTTGACAAAGGCTCTGCCTCTACCCACTTAGTGAAGTAGTTAGTCGCCACGATAAAGAACCTCTTATTGCCCGGAGCTGGGGGCAAAGGTCCAACTATGTCTAGTCCCTACTAAGCGAAAGGCCACAGACTGATAATGGTTGCGAGATCTTTAGCTAACTGATGGATGATAGGAGAGTACCTCTGACACTTGTCACACTTTAGGATGTACTGGGTTGCATCTTTTTGCATGTAGGGCCACCAGTATCCTTGTGAGATAACTCGGTGCACTACTGATCTTCCGTTGACATGGCTTCCAGATGTTCCTTCATGGATTTCGAATAAGACTCCTTGCACTTTATCTGGATGGACGCAGTACAAGTATGGACCTGTGAAGGAACGTCTGTAAAGCTCCTTGCTTGGTGACAGCTAATACCTAAGAGCTGCGTGTTTGATTTGCTGAGCTTCGTTCTTGTCTTCTGGCAGTTCATCTTTATCAAGGTAGGAGATAATTGGGTCCATCCAGGATGGTCCCAACCGTTCTAGAGCCAGGGCTTGTTCTTCTTCCTGAAAGATACTTGGCCTGGCCAGAGTTTCCATGTTGATTGTCCTTTTTGACCCCGACTTCAGGGCTGTTGCTAATGTTGCCAGAGCATCCGCATGTGAGTTATTGTCCTGGCTAATTTGTCGTAGCTTGTAACTGTTGAATCTACCGAGCAGTTCCTTGGCTTTAGCTAGGTATTGCGTCATTCTGTCATTCTTTACTGCGTATTCTCCCGTAATCTGGTTGACAATAAGTAGGGAGTTCGAATAAATAACGATCTTAGGAATTTTGAGTTCAATGGCTCGGCGTAGTTCGGCGAGCAAGGCCTCGTATTTCGACTCATTCTTGGAGGCAGCAAACTCGAGCTTGATAGCTTATTCGATGATCAGACCGTCTGGTGTAATGAGTATTATGCTCGATCCTGCCCCCCGGTCATTGGAAGCTCCGTCGACGTAGAGTTGCCAATGATCAGTGTTTCCCAAATGTCGCGCCCCGGTTTTTGGGTGTCCAAGGTCCTTTCGGCTCGGAGACCCTAAAGCACGGAACTCTGTCACTAGAACTCGTCCTCCTAGAAGGATAAGTGCGACTAGGTTGGAAAATTGGTTTGACCAAGGGCTTTTTAGAAAAAATAGGAGTCGCCACCTAACTTGATTAAGGTGAGTTAAGGTACCTAAAATTAAGCATTAATCCGAATATTAAACTTAGGATTTTTGGAAAAGATTTTTGAAAACTCCCTCAAGAGAGGGTTTTTAAGAAAATAGGTTGTTTGGCAACCTTTGGAAAGATTTAAGCCCTTTTTTGAAAATAACTCCATTTTGGTCTTTCGAAAACAGAAATCTATAGTCCGAGGGTTGATTACGTGTAGGAAAGATATCCTAAGATCATTACCCTACCTCGCCCTTTCGGTACCTACATGTCTAATCACTCTTTTGTTCACTCACTAGAATAACCGGTTACCATTGTTCACTTAATGTCCACTTTAGAATTTTGAAAACGGGGTTTAGTCATCACTTTTCGAATGGATGATGCATGATGCAAGTTTGTGAAAGAAGTTTGAAAATAGTATAGGCTTTGGACGAGTTTGGAATAGGAATTTTAAATTGATTAGAATTTTTGAAAAAAAGGATTGGAGTTGGAATAAAAGTTATGACCGCACCATTTTAGATTGTCTACGTATCTCATTTGGCGAGAATCAGGTCATTCGTAGTTCGGGCAAGAGCCCGATGGAAGATGGACGCATTAAGGCCTTTGGAAGGTTTGAAGACACTTTGGGTCTTTGAAAGAGTTCAAAACACTTTGAGGTCTTTGGATAAGTTTAAGACACTTTGAGGTCTTTGGAAGGGTTTAAGACACTTTGAGGCCTTTGGAAAAGTTTAAGACACTTTAAGGTCTTTAGAAAAGTTTAAGACACTTTTGAGGTCTTGGAAGTTTTGACTTGAAACTGGATGGTGGAGTGTTTTGAAAATGTTTTCGGATCAACTTTAGGGGAGTTTTGGAAAATTGTTTTGGCATGACTCAAGAGAACTTGAAAGTATTTTTGAAGTCTTGTTTTGAAATCCTAGGAGGCATGACTTTAGAATGTTTTGATAAATTGGTTTTTGAAAGTGGCTTTTAAAAATGGCTAAGAGTTTGGAATCCTAATATGGACAACCTTAGAGATTGTTCTTGATTTATCACTTGTCCTTGGAATCCTTAACCATGAGGGGGTTAGGGACACCTTAGGTTTGTGACTCTTTGAAAACATCTTTGGAAAGGTTTTGAAGATGGAGTGTAGGAACATAAGAAGAGTGTATGGAGTTGGGTTTTTGAAATCATGGGGGTAGGAGGTTTTGGAAGAATAGGTTAGGAGGATAATTGGAAAGTTTGAATGATCATCTGAAAAAAGGGGTTAAAGAGTTGGAACCTTGAAGTGTATTAACCAAAATAGGGTTGGCCTAGGGTTGGTCAACTAGGGTCAAGTTAACCTAGAGTTTGATAGCTAGGGTCAAGTTAACCTAGGGTTTGGTAACTAGGGTCAAATTAACCTATGGTTTGGTAACTAGGGTCAAGTTAGCCTAGGGTTTGGTAGCTAGGGTCAAGTTAGCCTAGGGTTTGGTAGCTAGGGTCAAGTTAACCTAGGGTTTGGTAACTAGGGTCAAATTAACCTATGGTTTGGTAACTAGGGTCAAGTTAACCTAGGGTTTGGTAACTAGGGTTAAGTTAACCTATGGTTAGGTAACTAGGGTCAAGTTAACTTAGGGTTTGGTAACTAGGGTCAAGTTAACCTATGGTTAGGTAACTAGGGTCAAGTTAACCTAGGGTTTGGTAACTAGGGTCAAGTTAACCTAAGTTGTGATAACTAGGGTCAAGTTAACCTATAGTTAGGTAACTAGGGTCAAGTTAACTTAGGGATTGGTAACTAGGGTCAAGTTAACCTATGGTTAGGTAACTAGGGTCAAGTTAACCTAGGGTTAGATTGGAGAATGGTCTTGAAAGTTGTTTTGATGCATTCTTGGAACGAGTTTTGAAAACAAAACATGATATGCAATGGACTTTGGTTGGCAATCTTTATGAAGATCATTTTCATGAAAATTTTGACTCTAGCCAAGAGTATTGTTTATATGGTTGGTGATTGGAGACCATTCCAAGGAAGGTTTCCTTATGGCCATTATAACCAATATCTTGACAAGAGTATAAGGGGTCAAAATTCAACATAATGATGGTAATTTTTGGAGAATCATTTTTTATGCAAAGATGGGGAGAATGTATCTTTGAAATCATCTTTGGAGAAGGATTTTGAAAACCATTTTTTCAAGGGAACCATTCCATCAAGAGAGGGTTCATATGACCAATAAAAGGGAGACCACTCAAGAGAAGGTTCCATGGGGTCATTCCAACCACTAAACTTGAGAGAATAGAAACCATAGAATTCAAAGAGTTTGAACATCATTCTTAGGCAAGCCTAAAGAGTAAAGGGAACCATTCTAACAATTTAGGGCTCCTATGGCCAATATAAAGGGAGACCACTCAAGAGAGGGTTCCATGGGGCCATTTTAACCACTAACTTTGAGATAATGAAAACCTTGAAAATTAGAGAGTTTGAAGGCAACTTTTATGTGAGTTGAAATGCAATGATGCAAAAGTATGAATTAGGGGGTTGAGAGGGATTTTCTAGGGCATGACTCCTAAAGTCTCATTCTAAACTTCAAGGGGCCAACTCTTGGAATAATTTTTGAAGGACATGTAGAACTTGAAAATGTCATGAAATTAAGAGCAATGCAAGCATTGTGGGATATAACAATAAACATAAAATGAAGCCAAGCATACAAGACATGATCAAAGTAATAATATGCAAGGGGTCATGATTCACATACAAGGCTTTTAGGCTTCACCACATAAACAAGGGATTCTTAGGCCATACCATCTTAAAGTGGGCTAGTGAGAGGTCTCCCTACATGATGGCTCTCACTTGCTTTCCTCTAAGCATGATCTAGGAGCCCTCTTGGCTTAAGCATGCAAGAAAGGGGGGTTAAAGAAGGGGATTAAAATAGAGAATAGCCTAAGTAGGCTAGGAGGGAGAAGAGAAGAGTGGGGGAGAGCATAAATGTAAAAGGGATACCACCTTTTGCCTTCAACACATTTGTAGTCTTCAATGGATGTCTTGATTGGAGCTTGAGTGACTTCAAGAGGGCTTGAGAGGCTAGAGTGGAGTATGTAAGTGTGTATGAGGCCTTGTATGTGGAGTGTATAAGTTTAGGAGGGGTAGAATCTAGCCTAAGTGTTGGAGGGGAGGAATATATGTAGAGATTCGAGTTCCTGGAGTGATTTCAGCAGAGTTTCGTATCAATTTCGGACCTGGAATATGCAAGGGGAGAGGCTTCTATTTATAGGCAATCTGCAACAGACCTTGCGCATGTGCTACATGCGCATGGCCAAATTTTGGCCTTGCACATGTAGGACATGTGTAGGTACTGTTCCATTGCCAAAATAACACGTGGCACCCTGTGTATTGGTTAAATCTTGACCGTTGATCGAAAGTTGGTCGATCTGATCAAAATTTGAGCGCATGTAGCATACGTTCCATCATCAGGAAAGTTCGTCCAAACTTTGCCTCGATAATTGAGTCAATCGGGAAGGTTCCGGGGGAATCGGTCACACTCGGGATGTTCTCCTAGTGCTTCCGATGAACTTTCATGTTTTCGAAAAGTTTGAATTATGTTTGGAGGTGAGTGATATCGTCTTGGGAAGCGTGCTAAAAGGACATTTTTACGGAGCGCCTGTGATACGCTCTGTGAGTGTTCAAAAGTGACTGTCTTTGTTTTATGTGATCGAGGCCTTCGAGAAGCGATCTATTCAATCGGACCGTACCGATGGAAAGTACTCTAGAAGCACTTTCTGGAATTTCTAAATTTACGCATTTCTCAAGTCGTTTGACGGTGCGTTTTGATTAGGGAATCGGGGAAAAAGTCAACCTTGGCGGAGCGTCTGCGAGACGCTCCAAGGGTTGCTGAAAGTTATGGTTTTCGCACCGTACGATGGAGCGCTTCGGGAAGTGATCTACTTGATCGAGCCGTATTGATGGAAAGATTTATAGACGAGCTTTCGAGAATTCCCTGATTTACGCATTTCTCAAGTCGTTTGACGGTGCGTTATAACCAGGGAATCGGAGGAAAAGACAATTCAAGCAGAGCGTCTGCGAGACGCTCCAGGGAACTTTTATCGCGTCGTGTGAGCTTAGTGTTGTAGGGTGCTCCTTGGGCTAAACAAGGACGTGTGGTGAAACCATTTGCTCGAAACCCCAAAGCTGGTGTTATTTCGAGGCATTTTTGGGCCTCCAGGGGAAAAACGGTTATTTTGACCGGAGTTGGTTGGAAATGGTCAGGAATGGTTCGGTATGCTGTGTTGAGTGTGTAGGACTGTTCAGGGATGGTTTGAGAGAGTCCTTTATTGTTCAGCGGGGTTTGTGCCGTGCTGAGTCGCTCGGGGGCAAAACGGTCATTTTGACCAGAATAGGCCAGAATAGGACCGGATTTGGACCAAATGGCGTGCGGGGGACGCCTAATAGTTTAACAATATTGTGGAAGGATGGACTTATCGTTTTGAGGGATTTTGAACTTTTCCAAAATGTGCCTGGAGGCCCAAGGGGCAGATTTGGTCATTTTTCACCGAGTCGGGCTAGCAGGCGCCGATGTTGACCTAGGTGTTGGTTCTCGAGACCACCCGGTCTCGAAAAACTACCTGTGCGGTGTTGGTCTCCAAGAACGCCCGTTCTTGGAGAGTTACCTGTGGGGGTGGTGTTGGTTCCTGAGAACGCCTGGTCCTAGAAAGCTATCTGGAAGGGTGGTGTTAGTCTCCGAGAATGCCTGGTCCTAGAGAACTACTGAATGACGGACATTCTACATTGGCGGGTTAGCAGGCGCCAAAAATGAACCATCTGGAATTTTTGATGAGGTGTTGGTCCCCGAGATCGCCCGATCCCGGGAAGCTACCTGAATGACGTTGGTTTTCGAGACCGCTCGGTCCGAAAAACTGCCTGGAATAATGGTGCTTAAGGCTCTAGCAGATCCTTGTGGACCCGAGAAGCGACCAGTTAGTTGGATTGGAGATTTGAAAGGCTCATCTTGAGCTTGCATGTGTTGTGATGTTGGAAGCCGGTCCCGGTCGGGCCGAAAATTGCTAAGTGGGCAAAAATGGGGTGCTTACACCAAAAATCCAAAGGGAGGTCGTCGTGTGGTTGGGCAGGCATTGGTGCTTGGTTGGAATTTGGTGGCAATTTAACGGAGAATTCGGCAACGAAATCTGCAAGGACCTAACCTTTCACGGCCGATCTGGATTGGAACTTGATATCAAACTCCCCTTATTCCATGGCCCATTTTGCCAATCTTCCAGAGAAGTCGGCCCTTCTGAAAAGAGGTTTGAGCTGGTGATCTTTCAGGACGTTGATGGTGTGAGCTCTGAAGTAATGCACTAACTTGCGGGATACTACTACCAGTGCGAGTGCCAATTTTTCGAGGGGTAAGTATCTACTTTCTACCCCGAGTAATGTCTTGCTGACATAGTAGACAGGCAACTGCTGCCGATCTTGTTGCCTGAGTAGGACGACATTGATAGCATGCCCTGACATCGCGAGGTAGAGGAAGAGTTCTTCATGCTAGATTGGGGTGGAAAGTAAGGGTGATTGGGTCAAGTATTTTTTTAGATCACTGAGGGCTAAGTCACACTCTAGAGTCTATTTGAACTGTTCTCATTTTTTGAGAAGTTGGAAGAATGGTCGGCACCTGTCTAATGATCGATTGATAAACCTATTGAGTGCGGCGGCCATTCCAGTTAGCTTTTGTACCTCCTTAGCATTCTTCGAGGCCTGAACGCTCTGGATTGCATTGATCTGTCCTAGATCCACCTCAATGCCCCGATGTGTAACCAAGAATCTCAAAAATTTGCCCGAGCTGACTCCGAATACGCACTTCGAAGCATTCAGCCAAATTTAGTACTCCTTTAGGATGCGGAGTACCTATTTTAGATCCTCGAGATGAGACTTGTTGAGTTTGCTTTTCACCACCATGTCGTCGATATAGACCTCCACTGTACTGCCGAGCTGCTTTTTGAACATATTGGTGACCAACCGCTAGTAGGTGGCCCCAGTGTTCTTCACACCAAAAGGCATAACCTTGTAGCAAAAGATACCCCTTGGAGTGATGAAGGCTGTCTTCTCTTAATCGTCAGGGTGGAGGAAAATTTGGTGGTATCCCCGATAAGCATCCAAGAAACTCATCATCCCATAGCCAGCTGTTGCATCCACGAGCTGGTCGATTTTAGGGAAGGGGAATGGGTTATTAGGTTATGCTTTGTTGAGGTCAATGAAGTCCACGCAGACCCTCCACTTGCCGTCCTTCTTTTTTACCACCACTGTGTTTGAAAGCCAGCTCGGGTAGTTGATTTCCCGAATTGTCCTAACTTCCAAAAGCTTCTCTTCTTCAATAACAGCGTCCACATGTTGGGTGGCCGCCCTTCTCCCTTTTTAGACCACAGGTTGGGATTTTGGGTCGATATTTAGCCGATGACAGGCAACGCTGGCATCAATCCCCGACATATCATAAGGGGTCCAGGCGAACACTTCCAGGTAACTTGTCAATAACTCGATCAAATATTGTTTCTCCCTTTTGGACAAAGAGGTGTTGATGACGAAGTATTTATCTTCTTGCCGATCAATGTATATATTCTTTAGATCCTCCACGGCTTTGTACTCAGGTGTTTGTCCCACATTGTCGATGGTGAGGGTGTCTTCGTGTAGCTCCATCATCTGCGCATTCTTAGCCTTTGTCTTGGTTGTGCATGCTATCAGGAAATACTGTTTGGCAGCTACTTGGTCTCCCCTTATCTCCCCCACTCCACCAAGGGTCGAAAATTTGATCAGTTGATGGTAGGACGAGGGAACGACCTTCATGAGATGTAACCAGGTTCGTCCCATGATGACATTGTAGGGGGAGGACACGTTGACTACCAGGAATTCTGTTTGCAATGTAATCCCTCTGGCAGTTACTGGAACTGTTACCTTCCCCATGGGCCATACTAGGTCTGAGCTGAATCCGACCAGTGGGTTAAGTGATGGCTAGATGTCTGATTTCTTGAGCTCCAGTTTCTTAAACAAGTTGTAGCACATGACTTTGGATGAACTTCCTTGGTCAATGAGCAATCTTTTTATGTCACAGTCCACCATTCTCAGTGTTACGACCAAGGCGTCATTATGTGGGGTCTGCACCCCCACGAGATCTTCATTGAAGAAAGTAATGGAAGAATGGCATTCGCCGACCTTGACTTTCTTGCTCGGTGGTTGTATCTGCATTACTTCCCTCAAGTGTGCAGCCTTCTGTATCTCGGCTCAGTATCTATATAGGTCGAGGGTTCCTGATTCATTCGAATTTTGCAGCACATTGATTATCCGGACCGATCTTGTTTCTGTCTCCTTCTGGGCTGTGTTTTCCACCCGCGGTTGCTTGGTTTCATTTTTCGTCTTGTCCCGATCAATGAATTGGTCGAGATGGCCAACCTTGACCAAATCTTCCAAATGTGTTTTCAGATGCCGACACTATTCTGTTTTGTGTCCTTTCTCATGGTGGTATGAACAGAACCTCTTCTGATCTCGGGTTGCTGGGTCCCCTCCTAACTTTGGTGGCCATTTAAAAAATGGCTTGTCACAGATTTGGGGCAAGATTTTATAGATGGGGTCCTTAAAGACTGTGTAGACCCCTTTATTCATCTTTTTACCCTGATTGTTGTCTTCTGATCGGGGTTTTTTGGCATCCTTCTTGTTTGTTTTTTTGGCAATAATGCTGCCCTTTGCCGAACTTGGCTGGGGCATGTCTTTATCCAATCATGCATAGCGCTCGATTCTCAACATCAACTCCTGTATGGTGAAGGCTGGTTTCTTCATCAAGGACTGCCGCAATCGGTGCTCTTTAGGAAGGTAGATTTTGAATTGAGTCATAGCTAGTTGCTCGCTGCACTCATCAATTTCGTTGTAAGCCTTCGAGTAGCGTCGTGCGTATGCCCGCAATCCTTCCCCTTTTTCTTTCCGCAAGGTCAGTAAGAAATTAACCTCCTTTGGCTGCAAGCTATTTGCTATGAATTGAGCGGTGAACAGCTCGGCAAGTTGTCTCCAATTTGACACGGATTTCGACGGCAACTTGTCGAACCATCGTAAGGCCACGTCCCCCAGGCCAGAAGGGAAGATTCGGCACATCAATATTTGGTCACCGCACCATACCACCATTAGCCGCTTGTAATGCCAAACATGGTTAACTGGGTCGGCCTTTCTGTCATAGAGAGTGAACTTTGGTGGGGTAAACTTTCGAGGAATTAGGTGTGACTCAATCTCCTCTGTGAATGGCGAATATGTGATTTGGTCCAAAGCCCTTTTGACCAAGTCATGGGCTGTGCGTTCCTTAGTTTGCTACTTCCTATCCTCTTGTTTTTCGTTGTACCATTTATCCCAGTCTTTTTTCTGTCAATTTCCCACATGCTCGTCATTTGGAGGGGTCTTACTCCTTCCCCTCCGCAGATCTTTTCGCCCGTTACCACAACGTCCGGTACTAGAGGTATAGCTCCCTCTTACTCGCGGGGCTGGATCGTCCTTGCTTCCAACAATTCGCTCGTGGTTGGGTGATTTTTCTCTCCCACACCCATCTCTTCCGGAGATTGCCTCCCTCATGAACCGAATTTGAGAGGTGAGATAGGCAATCTCTTCGCCGCGCCGTCGAATTTCCCTTTCTGCCGCATGGAGTGTGTCTTCACTTGGAACTCGCCCACTGGAGGGCAATGGGCAAGGTCCCCGTGGTGGTTTTTGCAGAAGTTTCTGTCCCTGACATAGTCTGTATTCCTCCGCAGTTCGTCCGGTGCTTCCTGGTGGCTTTCAACAGGGGTTCGTATTTCCGACCTTAGTGTTCTTTATCAGTGCCGAGCTACTGGTGTAAATTGGCAGTGCGCCGAGTTAGTTTGATCTTTACTGGAGGAGGCTCTACTACCTCTCTCATCGTGGTTCTCTCTTCTTCCTCTTCGGTCATTCAGACTCATGGTTTTAGTAAGCCTTTAGACAGACGGTGCCAATTTTAGGTGGGATTTTCCGGGAAGGCTGGACCGAACACTCAAGCCCACGTGAATGAGTCCAAACTCTCTTGCAAGAAAAGAAGGTTAGAATGGGTCGACCCTAGTTGGGCCGATCACACTCCGATGATTAAGTTAGCAAGCTTAATCGAAATTAGAATGAATAAAAGATGTGTATACTTGGAGTCAATTGTCCATACCTAGCTCTCGATGGCTTGGATCTTTATAGTGTGATCGACGGAGTGTGTTTGGCTTTGGCCTCCCAACAGGTCATCATGGCTTGTTGGGTAGGCATCATCATTGACCCTGTCTGACCGTGTGTAGGGCTTGGCTCACCGTCGCCAAAGAATCTAGCTGATCGGACGTTCAGATTGACGTTGCATGGGGAGCCGCTCGCGCATTTAATGCCGGTCAACTCTGCATTTAGTGCTCTGAGACCGCTAACGGTTTTGGGCTCCCTACTCGGGGTTGGGGCCAAGTTCGGGTCATGAGGTTGGCGGTTTGGGCCGAGGTTGTTTCAATACTGAATTTGGGCTACCAAGCAACCTAATTTTAACTCACATAGTCTGGGCCTAACCACGTAGGTTGGGCCACATGCTTCTGCCCCGCAACATCAATTAGATTAATTCACACAGAATTACAAAAAGTCCTTACATAGTATTTAAAGGGAAAACAGAAATCCTAACTTTAATTACCAAAATCAAGGCAAAAATAAAAAAATTAAGAAAAATACTAAGCTTCGAGTTAGACTTAAATTTGAAAACTATAAACATGAAAAAAACTACTATGAAAAAATCTAGATAAAATCAAATCTTTCCAAAATAGTAAAATTATGCCAAAAACTAAACGAATGAATTCTGCCAAAAACTAAAAGAATCTGTATTAAACTATGAATTTTGATCTTCCACGAGGTATCTAATCAAATTACCTAGTTTCGTATCATTCTTTAACTTAAATTTTTTTTGATATTCGTTATGTATCAATGGTTGTCTCATGTTTGCCATCACTGTCACGTCAACACCCTGTTGACATGATTCTTACTTGCCATTCCGGTAAGTATACAGAAGTAGTAGCTACTACCACACCGAAGGAATCTGCGAAGGCCTCTCAACTTTTACGTTTCTTTTCTTTCTTTTTTTTTTTTTTTTTATAATAATACTAAAACTATGTTTTCATCAAAAATTTAGTGATAGACTAGAGAAAATAAAAAGTAAAATAAAAATAAATAAAAATTTTCTTTTATTTTGTTCTTTTTTATTTTATTTTTATTTTTCTTTCATTGTTTCCTTAATTAATTTGGATTTCAAACATGATCTAAAAAAATTAAATATGGCAGAAGAATCACTGCTTTTGGAATAAGAATCAAATTCAAATTGGTCTAATCGTCCACTACTTCAAGAAGAAGCTGAATGTCAAGATATGATTTTATATTTGGAAAAATAGTAGATGTATGTCTACTTTTTTCTTTTAGGTGGAATATTTTCTACCATACTTTTCCAACAAGTTTTTTTTGTTCTTTTTATATCCTAAGATAAGGAATGTGAATAAACATTGAAACTTCAAGATTCATGAGGCTTATAACAGAAGGAAAAAAAAAAGAACAGAAATTCAAAGAATATTCCTGAGGATTGAACTCAATCCAATCACCTTTTTCTGAAAAATTTCCACTAAAATTGACACAAGGTGAGGGAGGAGAACCCAATTTTCTTTTTTGGTAGTTCTTCTGATCTTTTGCAGGGGGACCTCAAGGAGAACACATTGATGCACCAGCCGAGGGCAACCAATTTGTTTTTGTTTGGCACGATCAAATAGTGTTACCTGAAACGTGATTATCGTGATTTTTATTTTGACGTAAATCACCGAAAATCCATCTCGAAACAAAAATGAGCTCATATTACCGGTGCTGTAGTGGAGTTTGTGAACTTTATGCATGGCATAAAGAAATAATGATTGATCATAAAAAACGTAAAAAATGATCAAATTTGAATTAACTAATCACTAGAATCTCCCTTGTGTTTATACATAAAAATATATAGCGGACGCTTTATTAGACTCTTTAAACCCCATTTGTTCAAATAAGAAAATAGGAAATAAGTAATACTGTGGAATTAAAAAGGAAATGATGGGTGATAAATAATACATAATGTGATGAGAGATTACTCATATTATATTTGATTGTGATGAAATTATGATGAGATAAGTAATATTAGTTCATTAAAATATCACATTAAAAATAAAAAAATTAATAGAAAATTTAATTTTAAATTATAATATATTCATGTAATATTATATTAACCTATTATAATAATAAAAGAAAGGTAAAAATGTCATTTTTGAGCTTATCCTAAGGGAGGGGATAAATAATACCACCTCTCCATGGTATTACTTATTCTCCACTTTGAGAAATTAATAATCTGAAGGGATTACAATTCCTTCTTAAATACTAAATTCAATCTCTTACTCTAATCTCAAACAAACATGGGCTCAGTATATTGCAAGTGATCCAGATTAAGGTTTAGTGCACTTTATATATCCCAAGTCCAGAGCATATTGGATGAGATCCTTCGTCTCATGCATACTCGCCGAATAGCATTTTTGCATTCGTAAATAATAGTGACCCCAAAATGAAAAAAAAATGTCATTTTTTCATAAAATTTGTACAAAAAAATTTATCAGAATAATATAACGATAATAGTTTTATAACTAGACTCTCATTTAAGGATATTATTCTGTACATAAATTCTATAAGAATTTTCTTATTGTATATTATTACAAAAGAGAAATTATGAAAGGGTAATGCTATAAAACTAGAAAATTTATATAAAATTTATTACCAGAATGATGTAGTTGAATGTGAGTCATTCATTTTAAAATAAAATTTCTATTATGGCAATTCCTAATTATAAAAATATCACTGCCACATTATTATAGTGATATTTTTCTGCATAAATTTCTGAAAGAATAACATTTTTTTATTGTGAAAGCAATATTTAAGATATGTATCTTCATAAATATACTTATGTTGTATTTGGATTTTGAATTTATAAAAAAGAAATGAGAAAAAAAAACAAAATGAATCATTGATTCACACATATCGTAAAAGCGGGTGCGCGCTTGTGACACAACATGTGACGGTTACAATTTTAACAGTTTCATTTTACAACCGTTAGTTTTAAAAAAAAATCCTATTTGACTTACGTTTTTTTTCCCTTTAACGTAATTCTTGAAGTAGATGATAGTTAAAGATTATTAATAAGGAGATTAATGTGACGTCGTAAATTATCTACCACCCTATCTTTAAAATGCTTCCCACACCAAGTCATGTATTTGCTTTCTAGTATAGTATAAAAAGTATAGATTCGTATATATATAACGAAGTAGCAGCGTTACAACCTCAGTGATCATCGTGGTTACAAGCAAGAGAGAGAGAGAGAGAGAGAGAGAGAGATCATAGTAGCCTACAAGACATATAATATAGAGAGACACTTCCATGATCATTAGATACAGAAAAGAAACGGTCTTAACTAATAGTAAATCCCCATCTTGAAGCATACTTGACAAGCTCGTTCATCTCGTCTTCGCTAATGACTCCATCACCATTGGCATCAGCGTGGCGAAGAGCGCGTCTAGCTCTCCAGCCACTGAAACGCAAACCCAGGCTTCGGAAGGCTACCTTCAGCTCTTTCCTACTGAGCTTGCCGTCTCCATCGGAGTCATATCTCTTCAGAAGCCCCTTCAGCTGCTCGTCAGTGAGGGGAATACTGGCACCTCTTGGATAGTAGATGGGCATTTTGTCACTAGCTAGCTTCAGTGTAAATTTGTGTCTTATGGATGGACTGGTCTGGTGGGTTGTGTATAACTAGGAACCCAGAAGAGTATCTTATAGTGTGATAAAGTAGTGATGGGAGAGATTGAACCAGAAACCAAAAAGCAGTGGGAGATATGACCTGCGCTTTTATTTTATGGGGTTCTTCTCTTCTCTTATTGGTGGACAAGTGCTGATTAGGATCACCTCTCCCTACTCTAAGCATTTAAACTCCCTCCTGGTGCTTAAACTAAGAAGGAGATAAACTTGATTGGAATCAAGAAACAATATTTTAAAAGCATACAATCCAGTCAAAAGATGCAAATGAAGATATTACTTTCCTCCTTCGGGCAAGAATTCATGGTGGCCCCTTAAGGGAGGAAGAATATTATACGGCCCTGTTTGGTTACAGTTACAATTACGGTTTCAATTTTTATTTTTATTTTTTTCAAAATTTTCAAATCATAGTTTTACAAATTAATTTTGAAAACTATTTTTTACCAAAATTTTTATAAAGCGGTTTCAAAACTTGTTTAATTATTAAAAATGATGGTGTTTTAAATAATCACTTAATAAAAACGATGGTGTTTTACATAATCACTTTTTTTTATTACTTTTAATCCGAGAACACAAAAACGATAAGTTCATAGTGAGTTTTGGTAGATGCTCTAAAGAACATTGCATTTACATAACTGGATCCTGTGGAAGAAATATAGCGAGATATAAGCTAAAAGGCACAGCGTTCACCAGCACCTAGGACAAAAAAAAGGAAGAAAGAAAGATTTATGCCCAACCAAATAGAGTTAAAAGAGAAAGATTAGCATGAGCCTCTGAAACTTTTATTAGCCACTTTTACGAATAATACTTGGTTTTGATATTATTTTCTTTCGATCCTGAAGAGAAGGAAAGAGATCTTCATAAAGTGGGTTTTTATGATCCGATAAAAAATCAAACTTATACTTCATTGAAAAGGATACTCACCCTATAGAAACAGTTTAGGATATTTTAAAGGATGGACCAATTTGAAGTTTGAACAGATCCATAACAAAAGTGCTTCTTCTACTAAAAGAAAAACTATATACTTAAATGGCGGCTAATCTAAACCAATTAAATTCCTGACTCTGCAAAAGGAGGAGGTATTATTTTGTTTTCGAAAGGAATGGTGTAACCGAACTCAATATGCAGCTACCCCTTGTGAGAATTCTTGAATCTTTTGAAGGATCCAATAAGGAACAACTTCATTCGTATGTCATGCTTCATTAATTGATGCTGCATTCAGAAAAAGTTCTCAAGAAAATTTTCTTTTTATTTCAAAAAATGAGAAGAGGATTATTTACATTTTTTTAATATTAATGACATGAGATACTACACCTGCCTTGCCCAAACACCTCAAAAAAGAGAGAGAATGAAGAAAAAAAAAATAACGACCACAACAGAAGTGACAACTATGCAACCAAAAAAATTAGATAGAATTTCTGTACGTAATAATATGATTAAATAAGAGCATTTTACTTTTAAATAAAATGAGGAATGATGATAATTAAAATGTCATTACCACATTATTTTTTATAAAATTTTATACACAAGTAAAGTATTTTTCATTAATAATATAGAGATAAAAATGGCTAAAAGTTTCCACACAAATAGAAAAAGACCTCGAAACATGGTTAAAAGAATGAAAAGAAGATATATATCTGAATTGCCCCAACTAGCTTTGGAAAATAGAATCCCAAAATAATCGGCCCATCAGCTAGGTAGCATTTTCGAAAAGTCGCATCCAAAGACATTAATGGCCGGTAGATGCTTCCAGTTAGCATCTCCATTATCAAATCCTCCTGTTGATAGACAACATAATATGCGGGAGGAGGAGCGGCACATGATGGGTAGAATCTGATCGTTTAAAACATAAATATCAACGATAATGAACAAGATTTGGCAGTGGTCAATTCCTAATTAATACGTCATTCGCAATACGTCATCCACACACACTCTTTATGGATAGTGTCTACTTGGTATTTGGTTTTGATTCTTGGATTGATGATTCATGATCATCCGAAAAGAAGTGATATATTTTTTTCCTTGAAAAATCTTCCCTTACCCTTCAACCACCCTCCCCAAAGAAAGATGGAAAAAGAAAATATTCGAAAAGCAGTTTGAAGAGATTTCAAAGAATGTGCAGACACTTGAGGATTAATTACTTTCATGTATACGCTTAATAATATCAAGAGCAAAGCTATACAAACAAGACTTTTCAAATACTCACATTTTAGCTTCTAATTTCAAAAATTTCACAATAGGTATAAAAATTTTGTAAGATTGCTCTATTTGGTATTGATTTCGGTTTTAGTTTCATTTTCGTATTTTGTGTTCTCAGAATTAAAAAATCTGGGGACTACTTTTTTTTTTTTTGTTCTCGAAACAAAAAAATGGATCATTGAAAACACCATCGTTTTCATATCGTTTTTATCTTTGTATAAAAGCGGTTCCAAAAATTCAAAAAATACATTTTTAATAGTTCTTAAAACAGGGGTGTTTTTTAAAAAATTTCTCGAAAATAAATTTCAAAATCGGCTTTCCAAACACAACTTCAACAGAAATAGTTTTCGTAACCAATATGTTAAACGCGATTCCGTTAAATTTTAGAAAATGAAAACAGAAATAAAAATCCGAAACCATAACCAAACGAATTTGGTTGCGGTTTTCTGTTTTTATTTTTTGAAATTCAATAGAATCACGTTTGGAAGACTTGTTCCAAAACTTGTTTTCGAGAATTTTTTTTAGAAAACGGCCCAGTTTTAAGAACCAACAAAAAAGTGTTTTTTAAGTTTTTGGAATCATTTTCATTTGAAAATGAAAACGATGGTGTTTTCAATAATCCAATTTTTTTTTATTTTTGAGAACAGGAAAAACGAAATATTCTAAAATTTTTTTATTAAGAAAACACGAAAAATGAAAACGGAACCGAACTAAAACAAAAAAATTAGACCATAAAAAATACCATCGTTTTTATATTATTTTAATTTTCGAATGAAAATGGTTCCAAAAGCTTAAAAATATCTTTTGTTGGTTCTTAAAACTAGGTTGTTTTGTAAAAAACTTCTCGAAAACAAGTTTCGAAACCAGTCCACCAAACATAATTTGACGGAAACAGTTTCCGCAACCTGTCGCCAAATACGATTTCGTTGACCTTTAGAAATAAAAAATAAAAAAAAAAACCCTATTACAAACATTGTTCCAAATTATATAAAGCACTATAAAATCACTATCAGTTACATTAGTATGTTCAGCTGACTAAAATTTTGGGTTTTAATTTGATCAGCCTTTGGGAAATTGTGCTTTGTTCAAGCCTATTCTTGTGTGAGGGGTCTCACATTAATACACCATCAATACTTCCAAATGGCCTTCCGGGAATTAGTATGTGCACCTGAGGAGAAATTATTCAGTGATTCTAGATTACCGCGTGTCCTTACTCTTCTTATATCGAGGATTGGTTATCTACCTGTTAGGTAGAAGTATTTAAACCCCTAATGGGAGGATCACACCACTATATAAGAGGTAGAGTAAAGATGATGTAGCGCTCTAAGAACACTAAATTTTTTTACCCTAAGACAATAAGGCCTAATCGTGCCAATCAGTTTCGTTACGGTTTTTATTTTCCGTTTTCAACTCATTTGTCAGATTGATTTCGAAAATTGTTTCCGTCAGAACCACATTTGATAAATTGGTTCCAGAATATATTTTCAAAAAATTGTTCAAAAAACACCGCAATTTTAGGAACCAATTAAAAAGTGTTTTCTAAGTTTTTGGAACCTCTGTTATTCGAAAATTAAAACGATAGGAAGATGATGGTGGTTTTTTTATGGTTCTCTTTTTTTTTTTTTAAGAGCAAGAAAAATAAGACATTCTTAAAAATTTTGTTTGTGAGAATACAAAAACACAAAACCGAAAACGGAACCAAACATTTATGACCAGCCCATGAAAAGCAGAATTTGGGCTTCCCACGAGAACAAAAGGCGTGAAGTAATAAAACGGTAGGCTCAAAGAGTAAGGCCCATTTCCAACATGACGGTGTGACATCGCGACGATTTTGCCCCCATGAAGATCACAAATTTCACCATATTCCTTACCAGCTTGCCCTTCGCTGGTTGGACGTTTTGGTCAATATGGTCATTTCGCTCGCGAGAGCACTCACATTTCCCAACTCTCGGGCATTATATATCAGTCGAAGGAAAAATGCCGTTCTTTCTTCGCTCTATGGTCTGTGCCAATGGAGTCCCCAAAACCCTCATTAGGGCCCCCCAATCCTCTTCTCTCTCTATTCTCTTTCATGCACCAACATTGTCAACGACTCGGCGCCGAACTCACGAGTCGACTCGACGGCACCAAGCGACTCGCCGCCAACTGGCCTCGGCCGGCGGCGGCGCAGAAGCGTTGGCTTCTACCACCGTCCTCTTCTTTACCTTTCGCTTCGGTATCGCAGCAGGAGGCTCGGCAGGGTAAGCACGTGTTCGATGTTGCTCTTAGCTCCGACAACGTGGCAAAGACTCTCGCCGGAACGTCGGTGTACACAGTCAGCAACTCCAACAACGAGTTCGTGCTCATCTCCGATCCCAATAGCCTCAAATCCATTGGCTTGCTTTGTTTTCGCCAGGAAGACGCCGAAGCCTTTCTCGCTCAAGTCACCTCTCTCTCTCTCTCTCTCAAATTACACATACACCTAATGTCATGCATCTATTATATATGTGTATATATAAAAATGTATTTGTGTGGGTGTGTGGATATATATGTTAGTGGATTAGAATTGATTTGGTTTAGATTTTATGGTGTGACTTTCAGGTTCAGTTACGGAAAAGAGAATTGCGAAGCAAGGCTAGGGTTGTACCTATTACACTTGACCAGGTTACTGCTTTGAAACTCTGAAGTGGTTGTTTCTTATTTTCTTTAGTTTTTTTTTAAGTCTCTGCGGGTTTGTGGTTTGTGGAAAACAAATACTTGTGTTGAACATTCAACTGCTGAGCAAACATAATTATCGAAATAAAAAACCCTACTGAGCGGGCAGTCGTGCATGAGGTCTTGAAACCATAACCTGAAGAAATATGAAAAGGTTCGGCTGGAAATGACATAAGATTCAAACTTTGCAGTGCTAGGATTGTTTATTAACAATGCAGAAAAACAGAACAGACAGCTACTTGATGGGATAATTAAACAAGAAGTATTATTGGAAACTATTTTGGAAAAAAAAATTACTTTTGGGGGATTTTTTGTGGACTACATTAGCGATTAGACAATGATATAAGAAATCATTTGTGACAGTGGTTCGGTATTTGATTTCATAATGCTGCGTAGGACTGCAGACATTGGATGGCTGATTAATTGGTTTTTAGTATTAAAAGTTAGAGATTGGTTTATGTGATTATTGGAAAAGTGCAGCCACTACATGGAATTCTTTATTGAAAATTAAAAATAAAAAAAAAAAACGAAATTTGGTGATCTTATTTTTTCTTTTTTCAAACGATACATGATTACTTTTTCATTTTATCAAAGGAAATTTATTGTTAAGAGACTGAATATGGACAAAGTGTTAAAACTTCACAAGCTGCATGTACTCTTTGTAGTGAGGCGCACCGCTGTATCAAATTATGTACACGCTATCTGTTTCGTTGTTTATTTGATTAGTTCATTACTTCTTAGCATCTTGACTTAAGCTGTTGCTTTTTCCCCCTCTTGATTGATAGGTCTACATGTTGAAGGTTGAAGGAATTGCATTCCGGTTTATGCCTGATCCTGTTCAAATAAAGAATGCATTAGAGGTGTGTGATTCATTTGTTTTCTAGTTTGAAGAGTAACAGTATTGGCATTACAATGAACTGTCGAGCTGTATGTCACATCAAGCAAATGAGGCTGTTTAGTCATTTTGACTTATAATTGATTTCAATATCGCATCAGTCTTTTACCAGTTGCAAGTAAATGGTTCAAGCACTCATACATTTACTAACAATGTTGCATTGTCATTGATATTTGGTAAAGAAGAGTTTTTTGCCTGTATCACCCTCTTTGAATTTGTATCTGTTTATGCTTACTCAAACTATGGGCTTATTCTGTGTTTTATAGTTCAAAGCGTTGCTTGGAAATATCCATTGGGTTTCTTCTTATCTAGATTGATTCATTATTATTGTAAAATATGAAAATAAAGTGTTAAATGACAAATAGTAATTATAGCATAGCATTAGAAAGGATTTTTAAATAAAACTTTTACTTTTATTGGGTTAGATCAAAAGAATGATTTTGACATAAAGTTATATTATGAATAAAATCATGACTTCTTGGACCTGAAACTTTTTTTCTTTCCGACCTGTATGATTTTGTTTGGGTTTAAAATTGGGTGGTTTTTCCAGAAAAGTGGTATTCCAATTTCTTGAAAAATTTGTGTGCCCCACTTTTTCCCATATTTAGACATGTAGATTGTAGAATACTTATAATTTTTCCAACATTATCCTGTCGTCCAGAATCTAATTGAGGGCTTTTGAAGTGCATTGCTCTATTAGTTGACTTAAATTCAGGACTATAACTGTTGAGATAAATCATTTTAGTGCAGAAGATGAAACCCTAAATAGAATTGCAGAAATGTTATGAATAATTATTCACTTCAATAAATTTCTTAGCGCAATTTGCTTCCTCAAATTTAGGGGCCTAGCTGGCCCTTGAACACACAAGAATTGGGCATATCACAACACATACAAGCTTTTTAGGCATTTTGGATCTCTTTTGTGGAAACAAATAGATATTCTATTGGATGCTTCAAGTACATTGTTCCACTATATGGGTTTTTTTGCTGCATTGATGACACATGTTATGACATGAATTTCCCACATTCTGTTATTTAGGGTTCCTTTCTGCAAGTCTTAGATTATGCCTTTGTGCATCTCCTTCCCATCTTCTCCTCAATACACTGTATTTCTTGCATGTAAATGTTGTCTATATTCTGAATACTGATAGGTTTTGACGTATTGAAGAAAGGGGTAGAATTTGTGGTATCTTATTTCACATGATCCAATGTATTGAGTTTTAACCTATTATATGCATTCTTGGAAGAGAAGTTTCTAACCAACGGGCACCTCAGGTACCACATTAACAGAGTGGCATGAGCGAAACTCATACGTACTGGATCTGGACATTACTAATTCCATATTTATTTCATTTTATCATCTGACAATACTAAATTGACTCGCATTTAATTTTCATGCTTGCTAGTTGAAAGCTTCAGATATCAAGAGTGGATTTGATGGAGTTCCTGTTTTCCAGGTATGCCTGTGTATTATGAAATCTAGTTTCTTTCTTGCTTTCAAATAATCATCTCATGGGACATGACTAATGCACCTATGTTGCATACTAATATTTTATGGCTGAATGATTGGTGAAGAGTTTATTAGGTTGTTATTGGAATGAAGCCGCTGGATGAAAATTAAATAGGATATCATTTCTGACTCAAAGAAAATCTAGAGAATGATTGCCCCCATGATCAATTGCAGGCTGGTCAGAAATTATACTAGAAGATTTTCCAAACATCAATGTAAAACACACCTGCACACACTCACACGAAGGTTAAGTTAGGGGTGATGGATCCTTCATTTAGTACAGCTCGAATTTTTACATATAACTGAATTACTGGACATATTTTGTCACACTTGCAACACTATGCTCTATCTGGAAAGAAACAATGATCTTAATGAATTCCAAACTAAAGGTTAAAATACCGATTGTTTTATTGATCATCTGGGACTAATAGTTGTTACTTTACATGGAGAAATCGGCCCGAAGGGTTGATTTTTTGGCTTTCCTACAGCTTGAAATTCCTTACTGCACTTGCAAATTGTTTCTGGAGATGTGTGTTATTTGGAGATCAAGTGGCTCATTTGTATTACCCCCTAATCATTATTGTCTTTGAGAAATGCAAATGCTTGGCCCAGCTTGCCAACTTTTCTTTGGGTTTCATAAAGAATTTACTTTATAGTTGTTCTGTATTGTAAAATGGCAACTTTTTATATAACAAATATTATTTCTGTGTACAGTCAGACCTTCTGGTTGTGAAGAAGAGAAGTAGGCGTTACTGCCCAATATATTTCCGAAAGGTTCGTGTGATTCATAGAGTTGTAATGTTGCTTATGACACAACAGTTTGTAAGGTGCAATTAAAATATGTTGCGCTTGTGGCTGAAACAGGAGGATATAGAAAAAGAACTTTCAACAGTCTCAAGAGCATCAAGGGGACCAGGGGTTTCTCAACACATAATGGTATGTGTTAGCAGTATCGGCTCTGGGTTTTTTTTTTTTTGTTTGTGTGCCTGTGCATGTGTGTGTGTGTGTGTGTTTTGGGGGAGGGGGTTGGGGTGGGGGTATGTCTAAGGAATAACTGAATTTCAGTTGAAGCACATCCTCTTCGTAACTTGTGATTTTTTCCTTGATACAATTCTTTCATACTGTTATAAAGACACCATTATTGGAGCAGTTTCTTTCTCGTGACACTCCAACGTGGACATTTGCAGTTACCAAAATGGTTGAATTGGTATGGTTGAGCCTATCGTGTTTTAAACCTTTTAACTGTGTCAAAAACAATGCTTGCTGCTGATATATGATGAAGAGTGGCAAAAAGTGAAATCAGGAACCACACTGGTGGCCCAATTTTTGAAATATCCCGAACTTTCAAGCTAAAAAGTCATAAAAAAAATTTAGCCCTCTTGGACATATCTGTATTTGTTTTCAAATGGGCAGTGTTTTGGAAAAAAAATTGTTTGGTTATTTCCATACATCTTTTCATACTGCCAATGTGGTGCTGTAAATCACCATGGAGAAGCCAAATTTCTCTGATGCATATAAATTAACTGGATGGGCAGCCTAAAATTCAATTTATCATCTTAATCTCTCTGATGCATATAAATCTTATCCAACTTGGACTTTGTTTTTATTTTCAATTCATAGTTCCAGCACAACAGAAGTATGTCCGGGAAGATTTACTCATTAAAAAAGAAAAAGAAAAAGAAAAAAAGAAAGGTGTGTTCAAGAAGACTCAAGAAATCTAGAGAATATTTCTTAATTTAGAAAATTCAACAAGAATTTGGGAATTTAATATTATCAGTTGACTCAGTTTTACCTGGACTTGTTTAGCTCACTTTTCATGCTTTGTATAATGGATTTTTCAGAGACAGACTTTTGTGAATCATTCCCTATCTTGGCCGTAATGTATGGTCAGCTTGTAAGTTGTAAGTCAGCTTGTAAGTTGTAACTCATGTGCTTTAATTATGTGTGGTCAGGTGGGAAGTTTGGAAGATGTTCTTAAAAAAATGGAGGTAACAGGATCTGAATGCTGGATACATTGAGTTTGTCATTCTTTTTGCTGGATACGAGTATTGCAAACATTTTATTACTCTCTTACGTGATGGCAGATGAGTGAGAAGAACAGCGGCTGGGAAGATCTGATTTTTATTCCACCTGGAAAAAGCTATTCTCAACACATTCAAGAAGTGGTGAATGCATGATGAATTCGTTGCGGAACGTCTACTGACCATATGAGAGGATGTACAAGCAGAAAAACACAGAGCATGTTTACATGCCTCTTAGCAGAGCAGGTCTGCCAACATGACTAATCAGGAAAACTGTGTATATGTGGGTGTGTGTGTGTGTTTGTGCACATGTTTGTGTTTAAGGATATGAATTTTGTGAATGTTCAGATGATGGTCTGGATGGCAGGAAGATACAGTGAAGAGATGCCATAAACTAACTTGTGATTCAGGGAAGAGGTCAGTAAATGCGATTTTCAGACATTTTATTTATCAAGTCCAGCTATACTGTATCTGTAGAGTTTTATAATTTTGATTCTCTCTTAGATTTGTATTAATGATTAATAAACCCAAGGAATAGCGACAGACTCTGAACTAACACAATAGTGCCCCACACCTTGGCACTGTATGTGATAGAAGATCATGCATGAATGGCAAATTCCTTATACTATGTTTGGATCTAGGATTTTTTCAGAGAAACGAAAAGTAAATTAGAATTACTTGTATTTGCTCATTTTTGTTGGTAACGAAACAAAAAAAAACAATTATTTTTATCTTTTTGAGAAATGCCTGTTCATTTTCTTCTTGTTTTTTTAAGCCACCCAGACAAAACCGAAGAATTTAGCTTTTTGCTTTCGTTATTCTTTTTCCATTCATTTTCCTTTCCCTCAACACTTACAACCAAACAAGGCATTAATGATGTGCTCTTCTCTTTTTCTTTTTTTGGGTGTATATGTAATGCATTAATGTGCTTGTGGATGGAAATTGGGCAGTTGATATGGCAAGCCCAGTTCTATGGCCATCCCTCCCTTGACACCAATATGTTAGTTATGTACAAATTTTCTAGAAGAATAGCATTTTCGAGGCGAAAATACTAAGTTTATATTTTAGTTCATACAATTCTGTCTGGATAATTGATGGCCTGCACATTGTGTTGTTAACATGAGAAATTTATCAGCAATCATGCCTTATCAATATCATAAAAAAATTTATAATTCAAATGGCAGTATGGTCTCTGCCGCCTGAATTAATTAATGGAGTTGATGGAGCTTGCTTCCAGTGGCCATATTTGGGAGTCAACCCGTTAACAGTTCCCACTTAAACAGATTTGTGGCAAATGGATCGACGTTTTGATTAGCATGGACCACTGATATGGAGTGATTCCAAATCACTTAGCCCAATAATGAAACTTAGGCTGTTAATTCACTTGGGGCTACACCTGTGGCATTTGGCATTAGTTTAGCTTTCTGAAATATTTATTAACACTAGATGGCCCTTGTCTGATTCATAATAATAACACCTGTTTTTTTAGTTAAATTCTTGAGAAGATAGTAAAATTGGAAATATTCCCCTAGGAAATAGCTTTTTGTGAAAAAAAACATCGCTTTGTCTTGAAGCAAACCAAACTTTATATTCATTATGATCTTCAATCACATTATGCATATTGAGACCCTTTTGGTTAGTCCAAGCAATCATTCAATAACAATGATTAAGTAGTCTAAAAATTCCTCAAGCAAAATATTTCCGGGGAACATCATATCTATTTGACTCCACAGAGAAAGATGACATATATTTGAGCAGGGTCCATAACCATAACACATTGTTTAACAACTGCTTCTGAGTTTTATCCTCTTTTTTCCGCGAGAATGACAGCTCGCAAGCTCCATGTGGGCATTAGGCAATCATGGGGTACTTATATAAAGCGGTTGACATTAGTTGCAGTTGTGATAGTTTTATCAATACTATTGAATTCGATCGTGCAAAAACATTGCAAACGATATGTTGACGGGGCGTAATATCCAACCTAAAGCCTATTCATCATCTCACTCAAAACATATATCAAATGAGAAATCACTAATCCAAAAACTGTCGGGACGACATTCGAGACACAAAAGTAGTTTCTCCATCTATACACGGAAATAGATCTATGTATTTCTGAATATTCACAGATCTGAGAGCATTAAGTTGTCGTTTTTTTTACTTTTAATAAACACACAAACAAACCATATAAAAAATATTTTATGAGTAGAAGAAGAAAATATTGGTGGAGCCTTGCGATTTCGTAACTACTAAAAGCGACATTTTCTCTACATGTAGGGAAGTTGACGGGGCAACCACTAAAGAGTTGTTGGTGGGGCCTCTGCTTAGCTGCTGCTTATTCTAAATATTAATTCCTACCTTAAATCCTTACGGTTCACCTACAATTGCCAATTTTACCATTATACCCTTTCTAGACTTCTTAATATTCCATAACCTATTTTGGGTTCTAGAGACAAAGGAAGGGGTACCATCGGAAATTTGAAGAAATATATTATATCACATGTATTGATACCAACAGGAGATGTCAAAGAAGAAAGCCTTATTTGCTCCGACCCTTTTGTCTTGGAGCGAAGGAAATCCGAAAACAAAGAAACGGACATATGTTGCTCTCTAATTGGTCTTCAATTACTTCTCTTTGAATTTTTCTTTCATTTGGCTTCCTCTTGCTTCTTAACAACTACAGCCAACCCTCTCCTAAAATATATTCATCACCATCATAAACTAATGATACATATATTTTGAAGTCAAGGAAAGTTTATAGAGATATATTAGTTACTTTGGCTTAAGGAGTTAGAGGAGTTTCGTCTTCAAATGATCATGATGATGATGAAGGCTATTCCTTCAAAGGCTTTGGTCATCAGAATCAACTTAGTTTTCCTTGCTATCTTCCTTGTCATCTATGGCACTCTTCTTCTCCGGCCATCGTCCTCAAATGCAGCCGATTTTGTTAGGTGCTCTCTGCGCGAGTGCCATCACAAGGTAAGGTGAGCCGGCTTATATATACAGTCATTTTTTGATCAAGAAAGATAGTAGAATCGTGTTTCTTGATTACCCAACTTTGAATTCTCTCTTTGATTAGGGGGACAAAGGAATTAAGATGAAGGCTGTGTTGGAAGAGAGTCGAGCCAATCATTCGAAGCCTAAGAGGAAAATGGTCAAGAGAGAGAAGCCGAGCTTCTTGAATGATATGGGCAGGGGAATGAAGATTGGAATGGTGAATATGGATGAAGAGGATGTGAGTGAGTGGAGTATCCATGGAGAAACTATACCCATTTATTTTGAGCAAGTTTCAGAGGTGTTTGAATGGAAGGACTTGTTTCCTGAATGGATTGATGAGGAGGAAGAGATGGATGGCCCGTTGTGCCCTGAGATCTCAATGCCTGACTTCGAGGATTATGGGTATATGGATATGATTGTGGCTAAATTGCCATGCAAATATCCAGAAGGGGGGTGGGGGAGGGATGTTTTTAGGCTCCAAGTACATCTAATAGCAGCAAATCTGGCAGTGAAGAGAGGGAAAAGAGGCTGGAATGGGAAGACAAAGGTGGTCTTTTTGAGCAAGTGCAGGCCAATGCTGGAGCTGTTTCGATGCGATGATATGGTGAATCAAGAAGGTGACTGGTGGTTCTTTGAGCCGGAAATGACGAGGTTAGAACAGAAGGTTTCACTGCCTGTTGGATCATGCAATTTGGCTCTCCCCCTCTGGGGAAAAGGTATGGTTTCAAATTTCAGTCTCTAATTGATTAATCAGATGATTCCTTGCTCCAATTCTTGGTACATTTTCATAGAACTACCAGGCCATGATCCAGTAAATTAGTATATACCACAACCTACCTCACAGACCTTTTCTACTTGGAATATATATCATGCAACTTGGTTGGAATACAGGTTTGGTATTCAAATAAAACAATTACTGCCCTGTTTGCAAATAAAACAAAAGAAGAAAAAGACACTTTTCCATGTTAGGGTCAATATAAGAGCTTATTAAGTTCATAATTAACTCACAAAATCCATTTAAACTATTAAAGTTAAAAACATTTTCTAGCAACTAGTAACATTATCTATAAAGAATTAGGTATTTTACTTTATAATAAAAGGTCTTAGTGGATACTTTATTTTAAAATCAAAAGTCATAATTCAACCATATAATTCTATATAATTTTTTTTATTTGTATGAATAAAGTCGAATAAAGAAATCGCCTCGTTGCTTGATTATATATATATATATATATATCTTTTTCCAGCATGTTGTTTTATGTATGTGTTGTAGTCATGTGACACAATGACGGAGCTGTATGCATTGTTTACCAAATACCAATGTCAAACTTTATCTTAGTGAGAGTAACGAGGTACCAACTTCCTTCTAACAAACGTTGATTTTTCAGGAATCGACGAGGTCTACGATCTATCCACCATCGTAAGCAAAACAAAGACAGTGAAACGCGAAGCCTACGCTACGGTTCTCCATTCCTCCGAGTCCTACGTTTGCGGCGCTATAGCCCTGGCCCAGAGCCTCCTCCAAACCGGAACCAAACGCGATCTAATCCTCCTCCTCGACAAGTCCATCTCCATTCCCAAACGCCAGGCCCTCGCCGCGGCAGGTTGGAAGATCCGACTCATCAAGAGGATCCGAAATCCGAGAGCCGCGAAGAACTCGTACAACGAATACAATTACAGCAAGTTCAGGCTCTGGCAGCTCACCGATTACGACAAGATCATCTTCATCGACGCCGACATCGCCGTCTTGCGTAACCTCGACCTCCTCTTCCACTTCCCTCAGATGTCCGCCATCGGCAACGACGCCTGGATATTCAACTCCGGCATCATGGTCATCGAGCCCTCAAACTGCACATTCCAAATCTTCATGCAACGCCGGAAACAGATCGTCTCCTACAACGGCGGCGACCAGGGGTTCTTGAACGAAGTGTTCGTCTGGTGGCACAGGTTGCCGAGGAGGGTTAACTTTCTGAAGAATTTCTGGTCCAACTATTCCGGCGAGGCGAGCATGAAGAACCAGCTATTCGGGTCGGATCCTCCGAAGCTGTACGCAATCCACTATCTCGGGTTAAAGCCATGGCTATGTTACAGAGACTATGACTGCAACTGGGACATTGGGGATCAGAGAGTTTATGCAAGCGACGTCGCACACCAGAGATGGTGGAAGGTTCACGACGCCATGGATGAGAGCTTGCATAAGTTCTGTGGGTTGTCGGAGCAGAGAAAGATAGAGTTGGAGTGGGATAGGAAGAAGGCTAGGGAAGAGGGTTTACGTGATGAGCATTGTTGGATGAATGTTACTGATCCAAGACGGTTTAACTGATTGGAGTTCGAAAATTTTTTTTTTTTATAATTCATGTTTTTTTTTTTTTTTTAACTTAATCTCTTGCATAGAGATGATTTACGTGACATTTTATTCACATAATTTATGTGTGAAGTTAAGAGATAAATAGGATTAAACTGTTTGGACATAGATCTTTGTTGAGAGGGAAAAGCCTCGGTTCATTTCATCTTCAATATTGTCCATCTCTCTTGCTATTCTTTCAAATTCCACTCATGATACTTAAATATTCTTTGCAACTTGGAAAAAAGAAGAGAAAACAAATATTTTATCTTTCTTTCTCTTCTTTTTTTTTTTTCTTTCTTTTAAACCTCAAACAAGAAAAAGAATATTCTTTTCAATTTTTTTATTTTTATTTTTTAATATTAAATAAGGAAAAAAAAAATATTTTTTCTTCTATTTTTCTATCCCTTCCCTTTCCTTCCTTTTTACTATTTTTAAATAGGTTTATAAGAACTTAAGATCCATGCACGCAACCCAAAAGATAAGATTTTATTTTTCGTCTTTAGAAGGTGTTTGGGTACGCAGCTTACAAGTTATAAGCCATAAGCTATATCTAAAAAACTACTTTTAAAAATAGCTTTTTCTCAAAAAATATTATTAGAAATAAACTGTTCTTTTAAGTCACTCAATCAAACACATTTCAAAAAAATCATAAGTATATATCATAACTTACTAAATAAGTTATGTCCAAATACCACCTTAATATCACCAAGAGTTTTCAAGTTTCCAATGTCCTCCCCCCCCCCCCCCCCCCAAAAAAAAACAAAAAAAGCATCAGTTATGCAAAGCTAGAACCTTCCTTGTTTTACAATATATCTATTTCAATGATTGATATGATATGATTTTCAGGCAATTAGTGGGCTAAACGCTCGATGCTGTGATTGAAAATAGAGTTCTCCTGCACGATACCTAATTTATTCTCTTCTAAACAAACTTTACCTGGCTAAATTTGACTAGTTATTTGATTAATGATTTCTACGAAACCGCAGGCGTGAAGAGAAATATTGTATACAGTGGTAGATGCATGTAGGGTACAACAGAGAGGGCAAATGCCCTTAGTTTTTTAAAATTTTTATTTTTACCTATAACTTTAAAATTTTATTTTAATTTGTCCCTCTGAAAAATTATAATTACCCCTCTACATTTTAAAAACTCCTACTTTGACATAAATTTTTTAGAATGTCTCTCAATTTGCTTCCTCTAAAAATTTATGAATACCCCTTTATATCATTAGTGTGCTTTAAAAACCCTTTTATATTATAAATATATATATATAAGCTTATATAAATTATGCAAATATATAAAAGTCAAGTGATCTATTGTTGATTATACAAAAAAATACTTTGTTTAGTTATAGTTCCATTTTCATTTTCCTTCTTTTATAAACAAAGAAATTGAACTTTATATTTTTTCGTGTTTTTCATTTCCAAAAAATAAAACCATCAAATATATCATCGTTTCCATTTATACACGAAAACAGTTTTGGAAACTTATAAAATAATTTTTTTATTCTTAGAACTAGGAAGTTTTAATTAAAAGAATTACTGAAAACAAGTTTTAAAACTAGTTTACCAAACATAGTGGTAAATAAATGCGGCATTGACTAATTCTACAAACGAAAACAAAATATAACAATCATAACTATAATCAAACAGGCCATTCTTACAAAAAAAAATTTTACAGAATGACACTTTTAAAATTATGAGCCAAAATATTAGGTGTTTTAATTTGAAATGAAATTACCACAACCCATTTTGTAAAAAAAATATATGGTTATACAGTATTGCTATTATAAATAAAATAAAAAAAGAGTTGTCATTAATTAACGCCCCTCAATAGATTTTCTGGCCTGATTGTACATAGATTGGATAGGGAAAAGGTAACTTAATAAAATGATTAGGTGCAGGGCAAGAATTAGGGGATGACATTAAGAAATAGACAGTGAATTGTTGGCTTGCTCAACAAATCTTAGGTACACCTACCAAAGCTGAAAATATGCTTATCCTCTACAGCACAAATCATAGAGCAATGTCACCCACACTTATTATTAAGAAAATGAAGTAGGTATATACACATTAGGTGTTAAACTTGTCTGACCTCCCAAAGGAAACAATATGATTTTTCAATGTTGATTGCTGCTGAATTAGCTCATGTACCATTAGATACAGGAGACCCGTATCTAAATGATATCTCACTCAACCTCTCTTGTAGCCATCTGATGTTAATGGAAACTTAAATAACTAGGAGACCCATATCTGGATGATATCTCACTCAATCTCTCTTTGTATCCATCAGACTTTAGTGCTGATTTGGTTGAAAAGCATGGGCATTGAATTAGTGGTCTTTCTAGAGTTTTTATTCTTTTATCTAGAACCTGATGTGCTTATCCACCAACTCAAAAGCATAGGTGTCTTGTTGACCTTATACCATTTACATCATGCTTATGGCAATGCTTTCTTATCACATAACCAGCTTGTTTTTAGCTGAATTAGGAAATGGAGTGTAGTTCATCCTAGAAAGAACTACAGGTACCACCAGTATCGAGAATATAATTCATGTAGGACAAATTCTCAATAAGATACAGATTTCCTTCAACATGGGTTGTAGAAGTAGAAATTTCTTTTGTATCATATTGCCAAGCACTGCGTTGAAGGCCGTAAATTGCGGTTGAATGGTTGAATGCGTGGACGATTGTGGATTTAACACGTGTTTAGGCAACAGGAGGTTATTGCTGCCTGATATGTAGGAAATTTTTATTCTTGAGTTTAATTTGAATATCTTTTGCAGCAATAGTAATTCCATGGATGGTACCAAAGATCTAGGGCGGTCAAAAGTGGAGTAGCTATACAATTTTAAAATATGACAGCTTAGCTTACCGAGAACACAGTAGGAATTCCTCCAATTTAGCCTATTTTTTCTTGTTTTTTTGTCTTAATAAATTACTAGTCCAAAATAAGGGGCCTATTTTATTACCTATTCAGTCTTTTTAGTTCTTAATGACATGTATGTGGGGGGCCTTGCAGTAGTGTCATCGATTCATTAGGACATCAAGAGGGCCTGTTGTGGCAATACTGGGCCTAGTTGTTGATTAAAAGTCCAGTCCAATAGAATGCAAACTTTTTGTTCAGGCAAGACTTTGGGCCGGGCTTTGTAGTAGCATCATCGATCCATTAGGATATCAAGCGGGCCTGTTTTGGATATACTGGGCCTAGTTGATTAAAGTCCAGTCCAATAGAATGTAAACTTTTTTTGTTCAGCCAGGAATTTGGGCCGAGTTCGAGATCGTACTACAAAACTGATCAAATACGTTGTGATGTTTTTGGGCCTCCAACACTCAACTTTAACGGTCTGGGCTCTCTGCGAGGCCATCCACCCATGATCCGCCACGTCAAGTGTTCGTTTAATTGTCTACTTTTATGGAATTTTAATTTGAGGCTTTTAATTTTTTTAGTGATAGGATATTAGCAAAAGCTAGTAAATAAATAAATAAACTGTATCCAAACGAAATGATAGTGTTCTAATAATGTTGAATTATGTCTTTCTATTAAAACATGATAAAAAAATAATGTTCTTATTTATAAATTTTTTTACGACCAATGATAATTTATTATCTAATTCGGTTCTTGGAGCCGTTCCAAAACCAAAGTAAATGTTTACCACTTTATTGTTGTTGCTTAAAGCAATTTACAGTCTATTTGAAATTTGGAGAAGGGAAGAAAGAAAAGGAAAGAAAAATAAAAAAAAAAATAGTGAGAGTGATTGGAAAAATCAAACGTATATTGTTTGTTAGCCAATCTCTCTCTCTCTCTCTCTCTCTCTCTCTCTCTCTCTCTCTCTCTCTCTATATGTATGTATATATAACATTAATATCGACTATGCAGGAGGAGTCGAGTCGCTCTCGTCATTGGTTTCAAACAAAACGCCGAGTCTGTGACACCTCCTTCCGCATCTTTGACTCTGGATCCTACGAATATTTCTTTGGTTTGGTTAGGTTAAAACTTAAAAATCCGTCTAATCGCTTCTCAAAATCAAAAGCCTACAAGATTTTTTTGTTTTTATTTAATGGCCTGGGAGGACCAATTAGAGGCAAGAACCTTCGGAGCTCCAAATACCAGTGTCACTAATCACCTAGAGAGACAACTGTCCTCCAAGTGAGATTAATAATTTTTACTTAATAATGCTTCATAAATGAAAAGGGACTAAAATTAGGGTAGAACTGATATTACATAATAGATACATAACTTGAGAAAAAAATTTAATAATTAAATAGTACCAAGCGCTTGATAGCAATTTATATTAAATGATGACACATGGTGTTTTAATACATTAACAATATAATTTTGTGGTGTAATAGAGATACTACACCACAAATTCATGTTACTAATATTATACACAGCACGTGTCACAATTTAATAGAATTTATTATCGAATATTCAGTACGATACCTAACCATTAAACTATTTTTTCACTATTAGAGACTTCACTATCCTTCTCAACTAAGTGTGTTTGATACTTAGAGAGAGAAGGAAAAAGAAAAAATTAGTTTCTATTCACTTTTTTTCTTTTTTTTGTGAAAATCAAATAAAGAATAAACTGTGACGTATGGGATGACGGTGGCTTATAGCCACCATCTCTTCCGCAGCCTCCTCCCCTTTACTCTCTCTCTCCCTCTTCATATATATAAATAGAGAGGTCTAGAAAGCCTCTAAACAGAAAAAGAAAAATGAAGAGAGAAATTAAAGAGAGAAAGAATAGAGAGAGAAAAGAGAAGAAAGAGTAATCTAGGTAAGTTGTAAATATCATATTGTATTATTATTTTATATTGACAATAAAATTTTGGATGATCCAGAAGATTAACCCTAAATATTTCAGAAGAATAAATATAATAAATATTTGATAATTTCTAAAAAACTATTCACGATATATACTTTATATTGATTTATTTTCTCCGTCATATATTCTCTACTTTTATAATATAAACTCAATTTTCTCTTATTTTTCCTTTCCTTCCATTTTCCTCTTATTTCTCCTTTCCTTCCATTTTCCTTCGTAAGTGTGAACGGATCCTTAGGGTACTTAAAAGCCAATAATTGAACATTCTTGAGAATACTTTGACCTCCAGAACATAAAAAATAAAAATAAAAATAATGAAAAAAAGGAGCTCTGCTCAGCAGCTCAAGTGAGCTGGCCGCCTTGGTTCCAAGACTTCTCAAATCAACGGGGGTTGGGACCCACTCATCAACGAAATCGTGAACCATTTACGAGGGGTACTTCAGTCCACTTCGGTGACAATTATTGTTTTTGACCGGTTCTCTCTGTCCTAAAATTCTACCACCACTTACTTGTTGATCGCGTGAGTCGATAAACAACGGCAACTCACCAGCGTAGGATTCTTTCTCTCAAGGCTGAGTCACTTTTACGCGCTGCAACCGCGCGTAGAGACCTTGTATTTTTGGACGGTGACTTTATATACTGTTTTGTATCTATATTTATATACAAAACAAAAAAAATGAACAATAATTTAAAAAATCTGGGTCTTCAATTCAATAAAGAGAAAGCAGGGTTACAGATGGATCTAAGTGAGAAGAATTAGGCTCCTCGCACGTGTGTTACCATCTCTCCTCTCTCTTCCTTGCTAAATTTAGCAGTAATTTTTAAGCTAATAATGATAATTCTAATTCTTTCTATTCTCAGCTTCTGTTTAATGTCCAGAGAACATTAATAGCGTCTCCATTTGACCTCCTCTGTTTTGTTTCCGGTGATTCTCCGGGTACCTTTCTCTCTCTCTCTCTCTCTCTCATACTTTTTCTTTTTCTTTCCTCCTTTGCGCGATTGTTTTTATTTAATTGGCGAAGCTTGAATTATCTGTATGTAATTCGTGATTAATTCATGATAACAGCTTTGATTCTCAGTTGTTGGACGTGTTTTTGCCTTTTTTTTTTAATGGTGGATATTCGGCAATTCGAAAGTGTTTATAACAATCGATATATACATATGTGGGTTCGCATATGCAGAAGAATAATTATATATGCGTTTATGCTTTGTTTGAATGCTGGAAAACAGAAGAAAAGTTGACTTCTTGCTTGACCAGTCAATACAATCCTAGCTTGTGATGAGATTCTAAGTTTTTACTTATTTTTTTTAGCAAAATTTTTGCAATCGAATGGATGTTTAGCAAATTATTGACGATAAACTCTTCCTAATTAGGATGTTATTACTTAGCAGTTTAATCTAACCCATTCAATTAGGGAAAACTATATTAATCTAATCCAACTACTCAAAAGGAAATTTTTTGCTTGAAGAAAATTTCCAAAATAGATTGAATAAATTTGTTCAATTTATCTGTATAATAACTTGAATAATTTTTTTCCTTAGAAAATAGCGTTTCTTGCTTAGGAATGATACTCAGAAAGACATAATTGTATGGGTAAACAACAGAAATCGAGTCCTTGATCTGCTCCTCCTTTATATTTTCAATTTTCTTTTGGAGAAGAAACAAAGATGTATGCATCTTGTACAACATGTTCAAGTTTGACATTTGGGAATTGGGATCCAGTTTTGGCTGAGAAGTGTTGCCTAAGTGTTCGGAATTAGGAAATTTTATTTTTAATGTAGGAGAAATTCAAGAAGTGTCTAAGAAATATTGGTGAGTAACATGTGTCCGTGTCGAACATGGCTTTAGCATGGATGGATCGAACACGGCTCTTTCCTTTAAGTGTTCGTACTACATAGGTGTGAGTCTACTATTTTAGAACAACTACCTCTCATTATTTGGATATGATCTTTTATATAGTTATGAGTCCATCTGTTTGATTTTGTGTTTTCATGTAATATTGCAGCGGACGATAATATGGTATACTGAGAGCTTGATCATAAGTTTCATAACTCAAAGAAGAAAACAATGCACTTGTTGATTTGTACATGTAAAGAAAAGTGAACCCTTTCAGAAGTGTCCACTATGGTGCCAAACATTTGGTGGCATGAGTGTCAACTTTGACGAGTGGCCAAATCGCTGATGATTGGGAGTGAGAGTGTCCAACATATCCTAGGGGGGAAGATATTGATGGTTGGATTTCTAAGGTGCATCTTAGATTCCATTATGTATATATGCTGTGGTCATAGTGCATCGTAGTGCCTCAAATTTCCAGAATCTTAGTTATATTATGTTAGCATTTAATGCATAAGCTTAGAGAATTCCTAGAATGTCAATTAATATAAATTAGTAATTAATTAATGCCAAGCTTAAAGAATTCCTCTTGATAAATCTCTTAATTGTAATCTGCAGTCATAATTTAAACAAGAGCTCATGAATTCAAGCTATTTCAGAAATCTCCCAGAAGAAAACATAGTACACGGGTTTAATGGACTGAGCGGCATTGTTATTATTGCAAGCTGTTGTTACTACTGTTTGTCAGTACTAAGAGCCTGAGACACTGAAGAGTATATATTCATTCTCAATTATTATTAGTGTAATGCATTCATTGCTTGCTACTTTAAGTACTAAACCATTTGTTTGATCATTTCATGTTGCGACTTTTCTATGACCTAATTAGAACGAGGCAAGTTTCATTTTTCGTAACAAAGAATTGTGGAGGGGCTTACCTTCTAATGACACATGTTGAGGTTTGACCTTAGAGGCCTTTGTGTTGCTTACCTGTATGTTCTTCAGATGGTGCAAGGTTGCAAGTTTGTCTACAACCCTATCAGCAATATTACTAAAGAAATGGAAACAAATGAAAATGGGCAATTGTACCCATGATAAAACCACTAAGAGGATTTTTCTTTATGTAGTAATGACAAATTTTTGGCTGCCAACAAGGTTGTTTTGATTTTACAGAGTTCGTCTTGGAGAACTCCTGATCATAGTACTTATCAAAAACATTTTTTAAATACAAAATCAAAATGAAGTCCTGATGGTGGATGTTTAAGTTCTGCTGTTCAGCTTAATTTCCTTATTCTCAAACATTAGAAAGTTCTTCGGTTCTTACCTTTGTCTTCAGGAATGGACAGTGGTTAAGCTATGATTTTTCCCTTTTTTTCTTCTTGTTTTCTTTGTACCAGAAGCTTTAATTTGTTTTTCATTACTGATTTAGTTATGGTAACTTGTACTTTGATTTCAGATACCTACTAGGCTCTCCTTAGCAATTATATTGGAATGGAGGATGTGAAAAATGCTAAAGAAAATTGTCCTCCAGAATCATCTGGAGCACCATTATTATCCTCCCAGGATAAGGATCATTCAAACGTTGAAGCTCCAATAAACCAAGACATAAATGGAAAACTGGAAACTGACGGGGAGGGATCAGTGATGGATGGTTCCAAATCAGCCATACAAGATGAAACGGGACACAACTATTTCGAGACTCTGATAGAAAAGGAAAATGTAGCAGGTCTCTCAGAATCCATTCTGTCATATACCTCAGAAGCAAAACCAAATGATGCTTTGCTTAAATCTCAAGTAGGTGGTTCTGTTACTAGCTCTGATGTTCATCCTGACGATGAAATTATGCCTTCTGCTTCATCCCCTAGGGTGAAAGTCACCCAAACTGACCATCATGTAGTGCCATCAAGTGAGGTTGCTCTGCTCCAAGCTGAGGTTTCCAGGGCTGCCATTAAAACATCAGAGCCCATTGACCCTTCGAAGCAACTTAAAAGGGTGGACATAAACAGAGGTCAGATTGATACAGCAGCACCTTTTGAATCTGTTAAAGCTGCTGTTTCCATGTTTGGAGGAATTGTTGACTGGAAGGCGCATAGAGTACAGACTGTGGAGGTACAGTCCAAGTTCATTCTTTCCATTACTTGTACTGCTGTTCTAACCATATGCCTGTAGCCTTGGTTTTCTTGTTAATCCTCTATTTTTTACCGAGTTTGACAAACTTCTAATGAAGGAAATTATTTGCATGTATCAATATCTATTTGACTATGACTTTTTTCGGTAGTGCTAGAGCGGTCAGAGAGCCAGAGAGCAGAGAAAAAAATTTACGTTTATAAGCTTTATTAAAGAATTTATTCTGCTGCGGTTTTACATCTTTTGGTGTCAAGTCATGTGAGGATTTCTTAAAATACATAAAGAAATTGTAATATGCTTTTCTTTGACTTGCTTCCAGATTGCATTTGATACCACAATTTATTCCTTACTATCAATCTCATTGCGCACAACAGTGAACTTTGCAGTCTGCATCTATCTCTACCAAAATAACTTAATATTTCTCTACTGGCCTATGCAGAGACGCAAGCTCATAGATCAAGAACTTGAAAAAGCACAGGAGGAGATTCCAGTGTATAAGAAACAGTCTCAAGCTGCTGAAAATGCAAAAGTTCAAGTGTTAAAGGAGCTAGACAGCACTAAGAGGCTTATTGAAGAATTTAAACTCAATCTCGAGAGAGCACAGACAGAAGAGCAACAAGCAAAACAGGACTCTGAACTTGCCAAGCTCAGGGTGGAAGAGATGCAGCAAGGGATTGCTGACGAGGCTAGTGTGGCCGCAAAGGCACAGCTTGAGGTTGCCCGAGCCAGGCATGCTGCTGCTGTTTCGGAACTGAAAACTGTGAAAGATGAGTTGGAAGAACTTCGTAAAGATTATACTTCATTAGTAACTGAGAAAGACCTGGCTGTTAAGACGGCTGAGGAGGCTGTTTCTGTGTCCAAAGAAGTTGAGAAGACAGTAGAGGAACTGACAATTGAGCTGATAACCACAAAGGAATCTTTGGAGTCTGCACATGCTGCCCATCTGGAGGCAGAGGAACAAAGAATTGGTGCAGCTATGGCACGAGAGCAAGATACTCTCAATTGGGAGAAGGAATTGAAGCAGGCAGAAGAGGAGCTAGAGAGACTAAACCTGCAGATTTTGTCAGCAAAGGATCTGAAATCAAAACTAGAAATTGCTTCAGCCTTGCTGGTGGACTTAAAAGCTGAATTAGCTGCTTATATGGAATCAAAACTGAAGCAGGAAAATGATGATGAAGGGCACTCGAAAGGTGAGCCAAAAGGCCTGGAGAAGAGGACACATACCGACATACAAGCAGCAGTTGCTTTGACCAAGAAGGAACTTGAAGAAGTGAAGCTCAACATTGAGAAAGCCACTGCTGAAGTAAATTGCTTGAAGGTGGCAACCACATCATTAAAGTCAGAGCTAGAAACAGAAAAGTCGGCATTGGCCACCGTTAGGCAGAGAGAAGGAATGGCATCAGTAGCAGTTGCATCTCTTGAGGCAGAGCTGAGCAAGACTAAGTCGGAGATTGCTGTCTTTCAGATGAAGGAAAAAGAAACAAGAGAGAAGATGGTGGAGCTGCCCAAGCAACTACAGGAGGCAGCTCAAGAAGCAGATCAGGCCAAGTCACTTGCTCAAATCGCTAGTGAGGAGTTGCGCAAGGCAAAGGAAGAAGCAGAGCAAGCAAAGGCTGGTGCAAGTACCATGGAGAGTAGACTACTTGCAGCTAGAAAGGAGATAGAGGCTGCAAAGGCTTCAGAGAAGTTGGCGTTAGCAGCTATCAATGCTCTGAAAGAGAGTGAATCAACTCAAAGCACAAAGGATGAGGATTCAACAGCTGGAGTAACAATTTCTCTAGAGGAGTACTATGAACTCAGCAAGCGGGCCCATGATGCAGAGGAGCAAGCTAACATGAGGGTGGCCACTGCCATCTCCCAAATCGAGGTTGCCAAGGAATCTGAGTTGAGAAGCTTGAAAAATTTAGAGGACGTTGGCCATGAAATGGCTGCACAAAAGAAAGCACTGGAAATTGCAATGCAGAAGGCTGAGAAGGCCAAGGAAGGAAAGTTGGGTGTAGAACAGGAATTGAGAAAGTGGAGGGCTGAGCATGAGCAACGACGAAAAGCTGGTGAATCCGGTCATGCAGCGATAAATCCAATGAAAAGCTTTGAGGAGAGTAAAGAATCAAAGATCTTTGTCCAGGTGCCAGATGCCACCTTATCTGTCCATCATAGGTCAAGCCCGAAGGCATACGTGCCTGCAAGTAACACTGCAACTGATGCTTCCCAAGAAGTTAAGGTTACAAAGAAAAAGAAGAAGTCGTTCTTTCCTCGGATCTTCATGTTCTTGGTCAGAAGGAAGGCACATTCAGCCAAGTCAATGTAGTTTGCCTTCATTGCTGGTACATGTCCTCGTTGTTGTGTTCTGCCTCACTTTTTTCCGGCAGTTTCTTGCAGTGACCAGAAACTGAGTACATTCTGACGGAGTTTCTCTATTGTACATGTTGGGTATATTCTCTGTATGATAAGTTGCTTTGATCATATATATAAGTTTTTTTAATCAGAAAAAGGATTGTGTGGGTGGAGGGTTTGGAAGGAGTTGATAAGTTTGTTCTTGGTTCTTGGTTGGGGAAAGAGAGAATAAATTTGTTTCGTAATGTATTGCTTGTGGCGCTGGAATGTCATTCCTTTCAGATTTGAGTGAGGTTCTTATAAGTTTGATCAAATGAAAGAATTTTAAGTTCTGTGGAAGTGAATTTTGTTTTGAAAATTGAAATTATGATTCTCTCCTTTTGGGTAGCTATGGGCATGTGGAAGGAGGAAATTTGGGAACCGCTAGTAATGACCACTGACTGAAGCAGCGAGTTCAGTCCTCGTGGATTCCGAAGTCAGTGAAGGCCTTTTGCATTGTTGTTGATTGAATTGGCAGAAAAATAAACAAAATTAATGGTGGTTGAGTAAATTCTGAGGTTATAGATAGATGCTCAGACAAACTATGTAGGTACATAAACTTTACTAATAAGCAACAATACTAAATACCCTATCCTACAAGAACTTTACTCGTAAGCAACAATACTAAATACCCTATCCCAACAAAGAGGTGTGCTGGTATTAATCAAAACTGTGTGCCAATTGCGGCTGGATGATACTAGCCACCTTGGCTGGGTCTGGAGACTGGCTCACAATCATGACCATAGGTACTAAAATAAGAAGCAAAAACAAAAAATGTTAAGAGAAATAAACGCGAAAAATGCAAGTAAAAATATAAGGGAAACAAAAAATGGGAAGCAATTGGAAAACTTAATAGAAGAGTTAGTTGAGTAGCTCAAACAGAAATGAAAAGCTAAATAACGAAAAACTAGAGCCTTTTACAAAAAGCCTGAAAAACCAAAAGCGAAATACCTAAATCACAAGACAAGAAAGGACGGAATCCCACGGTGACTCACCAAAGAGAAAGTAAGTAGTGTTATATCATTTTTTCTAAAGTGATATAGATCAATGATTGGGCCAGAAGCCATCGCAAAAGTATCATTTTATTAAAAAACTCAACATAGACCTTTAAAAAATTTAATAAAGACCTTTTGAAAACTTAATAAATACATATATGAAAATTTTCATAGATACTTAGAACTTAGGGGAGAAAATGAATAAAAATTAATAATTCAAGTTTTCAAAAAGTTTTTCCCAAGTTTTTCAAGTGTCCAATACGTTTTTTTAAAATTTCCAAACAAATTTTCTCTCCGCGCCAGAAGCATATTTCCCTCCCAAATAAGATTTTTTGGTAACTATGATCGTGGCTGATGTTGGCATCTCCCTCCAAAAATTTAAGGCAGAAGTATTGACCAAGGGTCAGTAATTTCAATATCTCAAGACCAGTTGGAGTTTTCTTACCCTAGGGGACCCTATCAATGTTGCTAGACATAAATCACAGGAGACAGCAAGAATACAAATCACAGCAATGTATAAAACTTAGTTCATGCAACAAAACGTCCCCACTTTCACTTCTCCCTTAAACAACCATTACCTGATTTTCCCGGTGTATTACAACAACAATAATATTGCTGGGGATCAATCAAACTACTTGCAACAGCGTCTCTAAAGTCACTAATTAAAACAAGAGTAAAATTCCAAGTCAAATATTTTCTAAGTAGCATCCAATTATAGCCCAATCAAACTACAATCTGTGGTACACTAAAGAAGGTTGTACAGAAAGAATCTGAAACAACTTATCGATAGATCTAAACAGGTGAACAAATAAACAAAAGGGCTTTTGTTCTATTGTGTCATCGCCTGCTAGATATACTGAAAGAGCTAACTTTCATAGGGGTTGCAACTACCAGAGGTGCTTCAGGCGAATCGCTGACTGCAAATTTCTCGTGCATGAAGCGACTATCAACTATGGAGTCATCTTTTAGAACTATCTTGTAGCAGTAACAACTCTTCAGGCCCACTTGATTTCGGTAGCACTCATGAGAACCGTCCTTTACCTGTTGGAAATTCCATATCACACTAAACTTGCCTACCGTTGCAACCAGATGGCGCTCCTGCTTCCCATTCTCCGTCACCTAAGCAAGTTTGTGGCAATATAAGAATCAATCGATATGTACTACAAAAGCAGCTAATTTTTATTGGTAGGAGAAAGATTTTGTACTACATATCACAACAGAAAAGCACCTATATCTCTGGGCAGTGAAAGGAGTAAACCGAGAAAAAAATAAATACTTTACTTTCAATAAGAAACAAGATTAAGATTAAAAATAAGTTAAAAAAACAAGCAATACTGTACTTTCAATAAGATCATATTTAAAAACAAAGACTATCGGATCTACTGCAGGGAATTCTGTGCTACACTGCTAGTGGAACCTACACAAGTTTCAATTTAAAGGAATGTCATCAAATAGCTATTATGAGGTAAAAGAAATGATGGATGACGGCACTCCATTTTGCAAAACATATACAAACATTGAGATGCCATACTTTCCATACTGTCTTCACGTTCGTTAAAAGAAAGTGGTGGTCTTTCTTCTACATTTAAAAACTGCCAAATTTGTGGTGAACCTTCTGATATAAACAACTGTAGGTTTTTCCTTGTTTTAAAGTAATTGTCCAATATAACAAGCAAACAAGACACAGAAAACAAAAGGTAACAAATAAGTCAGAATGAAATAACACATACTTCCCCCTGAATAAATAAATGACAAGACAATGGTACTTTTAAAAATAAAAAACGAAAAGAAAAAACATTGGTGACTGAGGAGTTTCTTTGGAGAAGATAATTTAGACATGCCGAAAAAAAAATTATATTAAGAACTTATAAAAAATGTGAACGCATCTGAAGCATTTGGAAAGCTTGTCAACCAGATTTGTGAATTCAACAATAGTAAGCCATTACAAAAATAGTTCACCAAATTACTTCGGATGAAAAATACTAAAGCCTCATGGATATTGATCGCTAAACAATGATACAAAGGCACCCCTTTTTAAAATGTTTATTGATCATTTAATTCTTCAAAGAAAAAAGATAATAATAAATTTCTAGCATCCTTTTACTTCAAAAATGGATCAAGCAGTCGAAATTTCGCAAGAATATTGGTTGAACTTAAGCATTATAAATTGGAAGGTCTTTAATTGAAAACTTGCAAGGGATCCAAAGTGCACAACTGCAGAAAAAAATAAAATAAAATAAAGTGTTGGGCAGGAAAATTTCCATCCCAATCAGCTAGAAGCCTAGGAATACCTTTTAAGCTAGTACATAACAATAGATTCCTTAACACACAGAAACTGAGGTGCAAAAAGGTGTGTTCATTTGACTACCTAATCGCAATGCAGCACTAAATCTCCTCATATCGCCCTGATTTCCAATTATTAGCAATATTCTTCAGTGACAATATGCAAGAACTCCACGGACAATGCTTCAATAATTTCTAACGTTGGTCCTACATTGTACAGATTAATCACCAAATGAGGCAAATCTCTGATGAATGAACTCTAGGTAAAACAAAATAGTCTTGTGTAATTTAACCTTAAAGAGCCCTTTGATTGCGCAAATTACCTTATTTCATGAATTGCTCTATTTTGAATTAACTAGTTCAAGATCTAGGAATTTATAAACGATCTAGTTCAATTTGTGTAGGCTTGTAACAATAGCACAGCATTGACCAAACTGAGAATAAAAAGGCAATTTGGCATACATCAGCTGCAACGTAACAGAGAAAATAAATGAACATAACAGGGACAAGAAATGAGCTATGTCAAGCTGCAGGCTGACAGGGAAAAAAATTAGCATAAAAGACGAAGTGACAAACAGCAGAACACGAGAAAGGGAAAATGTATGCATACCCATGAGAATTGGGCACCACGGAATCTATTGTTTACTCCAGCCATATGTGAATCAAGAGGAGTCAACTTCAGCAATCTCGGAGCCGAGATCCTATTCCCCATACGACCACCAAAACCAGTTTTTGACTTCCCATCCTTGTCAGTGAATAGCGTGCAGATAAGGACTAAATAGCTATCTGTTGTGCCCAATATCCACTTCCCATCAAAGGTAACATCCACATGAGTTACAGGCGACCCAAGGCCAGGAAAAGCGGTTTTTGCTTGCCTCATAGAATTGTTGGAATACAATCGGATCTTCCCATCAAGAGACCCAACAGCAATTGAACCATCACCAGTAGTTGCAAAGCACTGAAAATTTGTTCCTCTGGAGAACTGATGCCCTTGGGTCCAATTCAAGACAGGGGCACTAGCAGTAGCAAGATTCTGAACCATCCCATTCTTATCACGCATATCCCACCGACAAAGCCTGCTATCATCCAATCCCAAAAATGTTGATCCTGATGGATCCATTTGGGCTCCCTTACTATCATTTGTAATATCCCTCATTGTAATATCGGTTCCATCTTTCTCAAACTTCCACTCAGAAACAATCTTACCAGTTTCAATGTCAAGCTGATGTAGCCCTTTTGTATGTGGCTTCCCTTCAGTCATGGGACTCATTAGGAGCATATTAGTTTCTGCCCTCATAAGAAGAGCCCTTTTCGGGGTGGAATGCACCATACTCGACCGGCCTCCACAACTTCCGCCTCCGAAATTCACATAAACACCTTTCCCATGAATTCCATGGCTGAAATTCTTTACAACCTGAATGCCAGAATCACTCACCAAGAAGCTGTTGTCCAGTGCCCCCAAAGCCAAGCTCTGTATTGCCCCGCCATTCTCCGAGGCCTCTTCGAACTCCTCCCTCAAATCCTGACTCGCTCTCACAGGCGTCGCTGAACTAGGGCTTTTCATGAAACTATCATCTGCATCCTCCCACACCGAATCGTCTGCAGTTTCTGGCTTTGCCCACCCAATAAAATCTTTCCCATAAACTTTAATCTTATTTTCATCGGTCGATTCAACCCCATACGTGTTCTCAAACAAACAATCTTGAAATTTGGTGACAAACCCCTTGTGATCTTCCTCATTGAAGAACTTCATCGCCCAGACGGCCTGCGACACAAAATCAACTCGGCGCTGGTCTCCAAAAGACTTCAATTGTATGTCAGTACATACCTTGGCTCGAACCTTTGACCCAACCTTCAAGACCCACCACGATTCTCCGCCCTCTTCGTCATCTTCCTCTTCCTCGCCGTCGGAGGCGTCGATTTGGGAGGTTTTGACGAAGGAGTAAGTGGCGATTTTGTCGGAGACGACCCATTTGGACTTGGGGGTGTTGCCGCCGACGTGAAGGTAGAGCTTCACGGTGTTCTTGAGGTTTGGGTTGTGCGAAGGGTACTTGAGCTTGAGGGCCTTGAGTTTGGCCTCGACCTCATCGAGAGACGACGGCGTTTTGGATCTTCTGCCTCCTGAAGATCTCTGTTCTTCTTCATTTTCTTGGACGTCTTCGTAGGTTTCATCATCATCAGATTGTTCGTCTTCGTTTTCTTCTTCGGAGTCTGAGCTCTCCAAATCTTCGCGACTGTGAGCACCACCCATTGGTTTGTTGTTGTTGCTTTTAGGGTCGATAGATACAGAGATTGAATGTAAATGCGAAAGGAATGAGGGTTTCTGGATCGGAAAGTGTGTGATGTGAACCACGAAGAGCGCGAATTTCAAAATTTGAAAATCGGAACGTCACAGCCTGTGGGTTTAGAACTAGGGTTTTGGATTTGATGATGACAGATCGGGCGTCAGCCTATCACCGGTTACCGGTAGAGCGGGTCAACGCCTAAACAATTTGGATAATCAGGCTGGTTTGGGATCTACACATTTGCATATTCGGACCATGTGACTCTTAATTTGTGAAATATGAATTACAATTGGCTACCTCATTTTGTGTGTATTTCAAAAACTGCCCCAGGTCTTGATTATATCGAAGACGAATGAGTTTTCACATAATCAACATTGATTGTGCAAATCTTTATACCTTAATAGTATATTTATAACCATCATTTCCAACAATTGGATCATGGAAAAACCGCGATAATTATGATTTCTTAAAAGATTAGCGTAAAATTGATTTATCACATCAATCGATTATTCTCTTGAGTTCGTACAGGGTTATTGTCTGCACGAACCAAGTAAATTATTACATACATAATTTTGAACCTTTACTAAGGATGTGGACTTCTCTCGATTCTAAATAAACTTATACTACTTCTGGTGACCTTCAACAGACGGCTTTCATGGGCTTTTCTCCCACACAGCATAGTCATTGCCAGAGGTAGAAACCTGAAAATTAGGTGGAATAAGATTTCCGAGATCAAGCTGCGGGCCAATCTTGACAATGACTTTGTCATCAACCATGGCTACATAGAGATCAGAATCAGAAGCCATAATCTGCACTGTGCTTGTTGAGCTGATCCCATTCTTTGTCCTAATTGCAGCCAATTTAGCAATTTGATCCTTCAGCCCCCAATCAAAGAAGTGATCATAAAACTGCAAAATAGAAGCAGCAGCTCCGAATTAACTAAATACAACAAAATTTCCTAGAAATATGATTCAAACAGTAATGCACACTACCACAACACCAGTTCATTCTCTGCTAATATTTTTGTTAATGAATGAAACAAAAAGAAGGCGGCAGGATTACCACTGATGGAATCCCTGGATGGGTGAGAATGTAAGCATATCCAAGCATGACTTTGTCGGATGGGAATGGCCAAAGCTGCTGAGTAGATCCTGTGTCATGATTGTCAATGAAAGTCACTGCATTTCCTGGCAAAACTCCTATCATTCCCGGTGGCTTTCCATTCGAGTCCTTCAGTCTGGACAACTCGCCTTGGACAGCAGCTTGAAGAATCCCTTTGGTTGTAAAGTCGAATGCTGTGACAGCACCTCCCGCAGTTTGGACCCATTGAACCAGTTCATCACGGTGCCGGTCCTGGTTATAGTCTGGTTTTCCATCCTGCCCGTAAGAAAGAGAATTCCAATACTCCCCAACTGCAAAGTCTGGGGAAGTGTTTTGCATATAGATCTTGGTGATACTTGGAGAGTATCCCTTTGCAAAATCAAATCGCCATCCATCAAATCCAATTTCAGTCTTGAGCCAATTCATCCAATCTGATAGTTCTCTTTGTACCCTCGCATTAAGATGGTCAATGTCAGGGGCAGGTTCAAAACCATCTCCAGTATCAGGATTCCCTGTGCCATCAGAGTATTGGGTATCATCTTTGCAAATGAATGAGGGACCCCAATCAAGACGGTCATCAGCAGTTCCTCCTTCAAAGATGCACCATATCCCTCTCCCATCTTGCTTCTCAGCAGTTCTATGGTTTATCACTATGTCAGCGACGCACTTAATGCCCTTGTCATGGAAAGCCTTAATCAATGTCTTCAATTCATTCTCATTTCCATATTTGGATGCATTGAGATCATACAACCTTCCTGGCATATATCCTGGATAAACAGGAGAGAAAACAATATGAAACATTGGTATGTTCCAACTTCAATCATATATTACGTATTTTATAGTTGAACCCTAATCTCAGAATCCAACTTAAGTTACAAGTTCATTGATCTCACTCAAAGCTACCAAACCAACCTCAGAAATCTCAGGAGATAGTGTGTGCAAGCCAACGTTGGCCGAATTTACAGCTGCATTGGGTGATGAAACTTCAAGATCTATTCAAGTCTCTAAGTTGTAAGTTTATATGTCCAAGGTGGATCCCAAATCCTTGATCAACAGTGATTTTGAAAGGATCTAATTGTTCTCAATTCATGCCCCAACACTAATTGCTGGGAGCGTTTGACTGGTAATTGAAGCAACCATAAAGACAAAGTGAGATTCGGGTTTTGCAGCTGATAAAATATCTGGAAGTAGTCATTAAAAAATAGGGAAGAAATACAATAAAAAAAATCTTAAGATATCGCCAAATTCTTTATGAACTTCAAGAGTCCTAAGAAATTTGAATTATATGTTGCAAAATTGGATAACTATGATTACTAGGAAGATACCTACTATTTTTTTTTTGGGGGGGGGGGGGAGGGCATATTCTGATATTTAAGTTGTTCAATTGCCAGGTTGAAAACAATGATGATGTGTTAAATTACCCACAGCTATGCTAGCTGAGACACTGTTAAAGTTAGTACAGCTACAAAACAAGAGGAATGATTGGTACCCACAACATTAACAACTGTAACTACAACATCTGTTATGCCACCTAATTAAAATTGTTATTCAAGGAATTATATATAATTGGATGAATTTCTAGATGAACTGACCCGATGAATTTTGTGAAGATTTCTATCATGAAATTGCATTAACAAGACAGCACGATTAAATACATTATGTTGCTTACCAGGGGAAAAAAATTCTTTCTTTGAATCAAATATGACAGAATCGAAGTTCAGAAAACAAATTGTTCATTACTACCAATAAGTTTCCATGACTATGGAGTATGGACTACCTCAACACAACTAATCTTTTCCCCAGCTACTTGGGATTGCCTACGTAGATCTTGCTTTGCCATTCCACTTTATGAAGGGCCATAATCCTAGTCAAAAGTCTCCATGATTAGAGAACAATTAGTGTCCCAATGAGGAGTGGCTTCATCATAATTACTAACCGATCGATCGTTCATACCATTTGATTGATAATAGTAGAATGCAGAGAAGGTATACCTTGTGATGCAGCAGATTGAGAAGGTGGGGGGAGCCAAACATGGGTGATTCCAGCAGTAGCCAGGTCCGGGATGGAGTTGAGGAGCGAGTTGTACCATCCTCCTTCCTTATTGCTTGATTCCCAATTAAACCCCTAATCGTACGATAATCAAATCCCATGAATTACTATTATGACTACGATATATGCATATACAGAGAGAGAAAGATTGACAGAGATTACGACAAAATATTAAACTGTACCTGAAATAACAAGGTAGGAGCAGCGAGCAACGCCGGGAAGAGAGACGAGGCGAGGAGACAGAGGCAACAAAGAAAGGTGAGGAAATTATTCATCGTCCTCCTCTTCTTTGATATACAAACGTAGAAGGATTTGTATATAACGATGCTATAAGCATCGATGCTTGACTATTCATCTCCTTCCCTATTGCTTGATTCCCAAGTGCTGCGCGCGTCAATGTCGTCAACACACGGTTTCAATTCAAAATACATAAATTTAAAAAAAAAAAATATTAAATTTTGAAATCAAATATTTCTTTTAATATCCCAAAAAAAAAATTAACAAAACAGTCGAACCCTTATCAATTGGATGGAACCAATTGACCGTGTGAGACACGATGCTGTAACCAGGACTCCACTCCTGACGAGGAAAAGACAACGAGTGCCACGTCGTCTCCGCCTCGAAATCCGCAGGCAGTCGTCGTTGGTGCGGAAGGAAAACGAGGAAAGTAACCAAAGCGTTCACATTTTGTTTGATTGGAGCTGGGTCTCTCTCCAATCAGCGAAATTGGAATCCGACAAAATTTTAACTCTGAAAGGAGGAAGAAAGTAAATACTAGCCGTCAGATCAGATCAATCTATTAAATGGTTATCGGGATGAAGATGATGATGGTTTGATGATATGCTCTGCAGCTTTCAGATTATAACAAAGTCATATATGTTATGAATTAAATAAATTTGCAACAAGCAAAACACAGTATATAATAAAACGAGTTCTTCTGGAACTGTCACATAATTATTATTAATTCGTTCTTCTAGAACTATGGGGATAGATCTTCTTGATCACCCAAGCATGTCTTGCTTTCATAAGACAAAATAGAATAATAAAATAGTTCTTCTGGAACTGGGAATAGATCTTCTTGATCACCCATGTATTGCTTTCATAATATAAAAGATAGAAACAATAGAAATGAATGTAAATAATTTACCTACACTTTTTGCATTTTTCTTTCTTCTCTTTTCCTCTTCTCCTTTCTTTTCTCTTCTTTCTCTCTCCCTCTTTTCTCTCTCTTCTTTCTCTCTCCCTCTTTTCTCTGTCTTCTGTCTCTCTCACGCTTTCTCTCTTTCTTCTCTCTCTCTTCTATCTCTCTCTCCTTCTTTCTCCTTTTTGTTTTGCTCTCCCTTTTCTTCTTCTTGCCACTGATATATATAGAAATCTGAGGCGGCTCATCCACCACGAGGTGAGGTGAGCCATGACCTCATAACACTCCCCCTTGGATGACCGCAATACATATTAGGATATGTTACAACTACCTCATTAAAACCTTGCTAGGAAAACCCAATGGGAAAAAACCTTAGCGAAGGAAAAAGAGTACAGTAATATTACGTAACATACCTTAGTATGGGTGCGTTAACACTGCCTCGTTAAAACCTTGCCAAGAAAAACCCTGTGGGAAAAACCATTGGCGAAGGGAAAAGAGTACAGTGCACGACTCCCCCTCATTCATACATCTGGTATGAAGTTGAAGTTGATAGCTTTACTTGTTTACAGCTTTAAGACGACGCATGCCAATGTTGTGTACCAATTTCGCAAATGTTGCAGTTGGGAGTGCTTTAGTAAATAAGTCTGCCAAGTTGCCACTTGAACGTATCTGCTGGACATCAATATCACCGTTTTTCTGGAGTTCATGTGCATAAAAGAATTTTGACGATATATGTTTGGTTCTGTCACCTTTGATGTAGCCTCCCTTGATTTGTGCAATACACGCTGCATTATCTTCATATAATATTGTTGAGGTATCTTTGATCGAAGATAGTCCGCAACTATCTTGAATATGTTGGATCATTGCTTTCAACCAAATGCATTCTCGACTTGCTTCATGAATTACGATGATCTCAGAATGATTTGAAGAAGTTGCAGTTAGTGTCTGCTTCACAGATCGCCAAGATATAGCAGTGTTACCATAGGTAAATACATACCCGGTTTGTGATCGTGCTTTATGTGGATCAGAGAGGTAACCAGCATCTGCATAGCCAACTAACTCTGATTCTGGTCCCTTTGAATAAAACAAACCCAGATCTGTTGTTTCTCGGAGGTAACGGAATATGTGCTTCACCCCTTTCCAATGTCGCTGAGTTGGTGCAGAACTATATCTTGCCAATAAATTTACAGAAAATGCAATATCGGGTCTTGTACAATTTGCAAGATACATAAGAGCCCCAATAGCACTGAGATATGGTACTTCAGGACCAAGGAGTTCTTCACCTTCTTCTTGAGGGCGAAAAGGATCCTTTTGTACATCTAGTGATCGGACAATCATGGGAGAACTCAGTGGATGAGCTTTATCCATATAAAATCGATTCAGAACTTTTTCTGTATATGTAGATTGATGGATGAGAATTCCATTTGATAAATGCTCAATTTGTAATCCAAGACAAAATTTCGTTTTTCCAAGATCTTTCATTTCAAACTCCTTCTTTAAATAACGAGCAGATGTTGTCAATTCTTCAAAAGTTTCAACAAGATTCAAATCATCGACATAGACTGCAATAATAGCAAATCCAGATTCTGATTTCTTAATAAAAACGCATGGACAAATTGTATTATTCACATATCCATTTTTCAATAGATATTCACTAAGACGATTGTACCACATGCGCCCAGATTGTTTTAACCCATACAGAGATCTTTGAAGCTTGATAGAATATAAGCTTCGAGATTTTGAACTAGTTACTTCAGGCATTTTAAATCCTTCAGGAATTTTCATATATATATCATTATCTAATTCACCATACAAGTAGGCTGTCACGACGTCTATCAGACGCATATCCAGTCCTTCTGAGACTGACAAACTAATTAAGAATCTGAACGTAATGGCATCCATTACAGGAGAGTATGTCTCATCATAATCAATACCAGGTCTCTGCGAGAAACCTTGTGCCACTAGACGCGCTTTATATCTCAAGATTTCATTTTTCTCATTTCGTTTTCGCACGAATACCCATTTGTATCTAACCGGTTTTACATCTTCTGGTGTTTGGACTACGGGTCCAAATACTTTGCGTTGTGCTAATGAGTTTAATTCTGTCTCAATAGCTTCTTTCCATTTTGGCCAATCACTTCTATGTTGACATTCGTCAATTGTCTGTGGTTCATTCTCTGCATTACTTCTTGTAAGTGCAAGAGCCACTTTAAATGAAAATATGTTGTCGACAACAATTTTATTTCTATTCCATTTTTCTCCTGTATTCACATAACTTATTGAGATCTCATTACTGTCCTCTACAGGGGACATCTCTTCAGGAGGTTTCTCTTCTGGGAATTCTTTTACAGGAGTTCCTTCTTCTGGAGGTTTAGATACTGTGGTTTCTTTAGGAATACTGACTTGCTTATGCATTTGTACCTTTCTCTTTCTAGGAACTGTGTCTTTTGCACCGACAGGTCTCCCACGCTTCATGCGTGCTTGAGATTCATTTGCTGCTATATTAGCAGATTGTCCTACAGGGACATCAATACGTGCTGGGGTATTAGCAGCTGGTATATATGATTTTGTTACCTTCTTGGTGTCGGTAAACACATCTGGTAATTGATTTGCAATCGTCTGTAAATAAATAATCCTGTGAACTTCTGATTCACATTGATTTGTTCGAGGATCAAAATGAGATACCGTGGAAGCATTCCAAGTAATCTCATGCTGTTTTTCCAGTTGCGTTTTATCTCCCCCTAATGGAGGGAAAAGTGTTTCATCAAAATGACAATCCGCAAAACGTGCAGTGAATACATCCCCTGTTAAAGGTTCAAGATATCTAATAATAGATGGAGAATCAAAACCAATATAAATTCCAAGTCGACGTTGGGGACCCATCTTAGTACGTTGTTGTGGCGCAATTGGTACATAGATAGCACAATCAAAAATCCTTAGATGGGAAATATTTAGTTGTTGACCAAAAACAAGTTGTAATGGTGAATATTCGTGGTAAGCAGTGGGTCGGACACGGACTAATGATGCAGCATGCAATATGGCATGTCCCCAAGCAGAAACAGGTAATTTTGTTCTCATAAATAACGGTCGAGCTATAAGCTGAAGGCGTTTGATAAAAGATTCAGCTAGACCATTTTGTGTGTGTGTATGTGCAATGGGATGTTCAACATCAATTCCTATGGACATGCAATAATCATCAAAAGCTTGAGATGTAAACTCACCAGCATTATCCAGTCTTATCGACTTAATCGAATAATCTGGAAACTGTGCTCGTAATCTGATAATTTGAGCAAGAAGCCTAGCAAATGCAACATTACGAGTAGAAAGCAAGCAAACATGTGACCATCGAGTGGATGCATCTATTAAAACCATAAAATAACGAAATGGTCCACATGGTGGGTGTATCGGCCCACATATATCCCCTTGAATTCTTTGTAAAAAGGTTGGGGATTCAACTATTACTTTTGACGGGGATGGTCTTACAATTAATTTTCCTTGTGAACAACCGGGACATGTATAATCACTTGACAAAAGAATCTTCTGGTTCTTTAGCGGATGCCCATGAGAGTTCTCAATTATTCGACGCATCATTGTTGATCCTGGATGACCAAGACGATCATGCCAAAGTATAAAAGTCTTTGGGTCAAAACACTTCTGGTGCATCACTTCAGGTGATCCCAAAATTCTTATAGTTGTATAATATAATCCAGAAGAGAAGGTAGCAAGTTTTTCTAATATCTGCTTCTGGCATGAAACAATAGAAGTAATGTAAAGATATTCTTTATTATCTTCATTTGTTGTCTCTATATGATATCCATTGCTACGTATATCTTTAAAACTGAGCAAATTCCTTGTAGCTCTAGTTGAATACATAGCATTATCAATATAGAGTTTTGTTCCTTTTGGCAACAACATATTGGCTCTTCCGGAACCTTCAATTAATTTTGTATTGCCAGATATTGTCTTAACGTTATTTTCAGCTAACGTTAAGCTAACAAAATATTTTTTCTCTCGAAGAATTGTATGAGTAGTTGCACTGTCTACTAAACATATATCTCCATCGTTCTTCTTGTAAGCGATTAATGCTTTGGTAGATTCCATGTTTCTATAAAATATGAAATTGCTTATTTGATAAGAAAACGAAAACATTCATATAACAGAAATATGCTTAGAAAAATATTACACAAAATAACAATAACCTTAAAATATAAACTAGTTGGTGTGGACATTTCCATTACCAATTAAGTGATCTATTTTTCCATTAGGATCTTCAAAGAAATCTGACACATCAAGATGAGTGATTTCTACTGAGTCATCAAAGTTTGTGAAATTCATTTCAACATTTTTTCCTTTATCATGTGTTGATGCTCGGTAAAAATCCACTAATGGTTTGGGCGTACGACATGTACGTGACCAATGCCCTTTCATACCACACCTGTAACAAACATCTTCATAATTTTTTGGGAGGTTTATTCTGTAAACGTTTTCCCTTTTCCTGTTTTGTTTCAGAGTTGTTCCACGAGTTGTTCCACTGCTGGTGGTGTGGTGTAGTATGCTTAACTCGAGAACTTGAAGAAGGATAAATGTTATAACCTCCACGATAACCCCCATGTTGACGAAAAGTATTTCTACTGCGTCCACGACTGCGGCCATGTCCACGACCACGACCACGTTCATAAAATGAGACCGCATTCACTTCAGGGAATGGTGTAGAGCCGGTCGGGCGAGACTGGTGGTTTTTCATCAGAAGTTCATTATTTTGTTCAGCCAAAAGGAGGCATGAAATCAATTCTGAATATTTTTTAAAACCCCGCTCTCGATATTGCTGCTGCAGAAGCACATTCGAGGCATGAAATGTAGAGTATATTTTTTCTAACATATCTTCATCAGTAATCGTTTGCCCACATAATTTCAATTGTGAGCTGATTTTAAACAATGCAGAATTATACTCACTAACAGATTTGAAATCTTGCAACCTCAGGTGCATCCAATCATAACGAGCTCTGGGGAGAAACATGGTCTTCTGGTGCTCATATCTCTCCTTTAAATTTTGCCATAGTACCAGTGGGTCTTTTACCGTGAGGTATTCAGTTTTTAATTCTTCGTGAATATGATGACGAAAAAATATCATCGCTTTTGCACGATCCTGCTGGGATTCGTCATTTTCCTCATTTATAGTGTTTCCAAGAGCTTTTGCACATAAATGGATCTCAGCATCAACTACCCAAGATAAATAGTTCTTGCCTGAAATGTCAAGAGCTGTAAATTCTAGCTTTGCGAGATTTGACATTTTCAGAATGCTACACTCACAAGATAACAAAGTTTTAGGATCACGATATACTAAAAATCTCACACATCCGAAACGAATAAATTTAATTTGTTAACACTATGCATGAATAGTAAAATCACTATTACTGCATAGTATTATATATAATACGTATATATAAATATATATAGTATTATTTTTTGTCCATATTATAACTTTCAATCTAGACATCAAAATATAGTCAAGTCACATGTCTATGGAAAGGTATTCAAATAAGGATTCCAGATCTATAAACATCATAGGCCAAATATTTACGGTATGGGAGAAATAAACAAATAAAGTTTCGAAAAATTACTATTCATCACTATTCATCTACTATGCATCAATATTCAATATATATATATTTTGCCATAAAATGAAGCGTGAACAGTAAAGAACTCAAAATAAAGATACATGAATTGAAATATGAATGAAGTACCTTCACTAATATAATGAAGTACCTTCAATATATAAGTATTTAGAGTTTCGTGCTGATAACGTGTTATGAATTAAATAAATTTGCAGCAAGCAAAACACAGTATATAATAAAACGAGTTCTTCTGGAACTGTCACATAATTATTATTAACTCGTTCTTCTAGAACTATGGGGATAGATCTTCTTGATCACCCAAGCATGTCTTGCTTTCATAAGACAAAATAGAATAATAAAATAGTTCTTCTGGAACTGGGAATAGATCTTCTTGATCACCCATGTATTGCTTTCATAATACAAAAGATAGAAACAATAGAAATGAATGTAAATAATTTACCTACACTTTTTGCATTTTTCTTTCTTCTCTTTTCCTCTTCTCCTTTCTTTTCTCTTCTTTCTCTCTCCCTCTTTTCTCTCTCTTCTTTCTCTCTCCCTCTTTTCTCTGTCTTCTGTCTCTCTCACGCTTTCTCTCTTTCTTCTCTCTCTCTTCTATCTCTCTCTCCTTCTTTCTCCTTTTTGTTTTGCTCTCCCTTTTCTTCTTCTTGCCACTGATATATATAGAAATCTGAGGCGGCTCATCCACCACGAGGTGAGGTGAGCCATGACCTCATAACAATATATATTATTAACAGATGTGTGATCCCAACACACTGAAGTGGTTCCCACAATCTTGGGGCCAGTTTTTTTATTATTGTATTTTGGCTCTTTAAACTAAAGAGTAGTGTTAGGGTTGCTTTAAGAAGATCGGATGGAAAATTTTGTTCAGAAATTATGTTGAAAATGAACTGCCACAGCAGTGGCATGGTGAAGGAAGGGGACTGCAAACATCAACTGCAAGAACTGCATGACTCGAGGGAGAAGTCGGTCGAAGTACTAGACAACACCATGTAGCTAAAAGAAAAAGAAAAAAAAACTGAACTGTTTCTTCAGCATTGAGTACAGAAGGCACAAAAGATTCATCCATAGATAAAACTGCTATGTTCAATTGTTATTGCGTGATCTCAGCAAGGTCAATCCATCAATGAAGCCTGATAAGATTTATTTTCTGACAGATTAATAAAAGCGGGTGAAAAATATGTCAATTATAAATACGTACAATGGCATATTCACCATGATCATGCCCAGACAAGAACGTCACTCTCCGGGTTAACGAGCATCTAGTCATTTCATTTTAAGGAAAGCTGTAGAAATGCTGATGGGCATTGAGCATACAATTAAAAAGGACTTCTTCATCAAAATCAATTTCCAAGCATAAATGAAATATAAGTCCCGCATTCATTTTGCCATTTCAGACACAAAGTTCTATTCGTAGTAGTAATGCACTTGCAATATGATACTATCCCAATATTTGAACCCAGGAAAATAGTAAGCTTCAAAGGGCATCTAATTTATCATTACAAACATTATAATGAGCTATCGTTATAAAATGGGTTAATTATAAATAAACCTCTTGAACTATGACTTAATATTATTGAAACCCTTTAAACTCTAAAATGTAATAAATTGTCCTCTTCAACTATCAATTTGTATCAATCAACCCCTTCTGTTAGCAATTCATTAGGAAAATAAATAAAAATTTATTATTTGATTTGTACATGTTTACAAAAATATAATTTTATACCTAAATTGATATTTTCTTGTTATAATAATTATCTAATGACTAGAATATCCCTTTAAATGCCATATAAATATAAAAACGATACGAGTATTCCAATCATTAGACAATTATCACAACAACAAAAAAAAAGAATGCATTTTAGGTACAAAATAAACTTTCGTAAACATGTTCAAATTACATGATAATTTTTTATCTACTCTCCTGACAAATTACTAACGGATTGCTAGCAGAAAGGATTGATTGATACAAATTAATAGTTAAAGGGGTCAATTTGTTACGTTTTAGAGTTTAAAGGGCTTCAGTGATACTGAATTATAGTTCAAGAATGTATTTGTAATTAATCCTTATAAAAATAAAAATACAAGGAAATGGAACATTTCCAACATCAATACAAAAGTTATGTGCTTCTTCTGAATGTCATAACTCTTAACGAACATAGGTGAGAAAATACATGAGCAACCGTGTGCAGACATGCATCAGCAAACAAGGAAATACATTCTCTTTATTATGCGCCTCAGAATACTCACCTCTTGCGGAACCCCCTCAATTTAAAGCATCCTATGCACATAACATTGCAACTGCAATGCCCCACAATGAAGCTTTAAAAAGAAACCATATACTCCCTCCAGGCATCAACTCCATCGAGTTTTGGAATCAAAGTAAACCTTTCATTATTTCATACCGTGTTCTCCTTTTCTTTAAGTACAAAATATGCAAACACAGTCGGACACATATTTCCTCACAGAAAAGGTTCCAGACCTCTACTACTCACAGCTATTCCAGTTGCATTAGTCATTGTTATCAATTCCATTCCCTGCAATGATGTAATCCTATACCCAAAGGCCAAAGTTACAGAGACTAGAGGAGAAAGTAGGAGGAAAAAACACATTCATAAATTATAACTGAACTAACGGAAAGGTATTCTCAATTTTTTTTTTCTTTCAATTTTGGCTTAAATCTCAAATTTTGTTTAATGAAGAGTCAGATATAATTTCCCACTAATTTCATGACCTCCAAAGTTTGGGTTCCTTTCACACCTTACAAAATCCAGTGAAAATTATAGAAAAAGAAGGCCCCTGAATTATTGGTGAATTTTTACATATAAATATGAACTACAAGGATACATACTCGGTTATTCAAAACATAAAACAATTTGATGATTTGTCAATGGAGTAAAAGAAGCAGGAAAGGATTCTGCAATCCTAGCACAGTTCCAAGTAAACACATCCAAATGTAAACAAAGAGACATTGATCAATGTGCATGTCTCGACACTGATAACTTACCCTGCATCAAGTGTAAAATATAGAAGCTATGAGCATATAGGTTGAAGAGATATGAGATCAAATGTTTCAAATCAAGGGATGCACAATTTAAGCAAGGAACAAGAGAAACTCAAAAGATGGCAAAGTGAAATGCTGCAGGATTGATATTTCGAATTGCTTTCAAAGAAACAGGATTCCGTTTGTAACATCTTACGTAAACAAAGATGAAGAATTTATCAGAGAGAATAATTCTTGGATTTAGATCATTTCTTATTTCCCAATATTTCAGTCTAGAAATAATAAGCTTCAGGGACAATGAAAATGACCTAAAGTGAATAACATAAGTAACATCATAACATGTCCTCTCACAACTTAGAAGGCTTGGGGAAAATATCAGGTGTGAATTTCTGAGCCGCACTCAAACTGCCCTTAATCTTCATCGCACCTCTGCATCCATCAGTGTATTACAGTTTAAGTGACCAAATTTCAATGAGATTATAAAAAAAAAGAAATTCAACAAAAGAAAGGTGAAAAAACAGAGAGGCCAGTAATGATAGCACCTCATGAAAGCAATTTGGGGATTCATCTTCCCACTAGCAACCTTGAGAAAATCATCATCCGTGAAAGAAAAAGTGGCATCGGGCTTCCCACCATCATATGGCCCTAAAACCCCAAAGGTACCAGTCAATCAATCATGAATTAACAGGATTTGATGCAATTCTACATTCCTACTAGATTGATATGATGATTAAAAGCAGTGGCGGAGCCACGTTTGTGGCTGGGGTGCCATGGCACCCCCAACTTTGGTATAATACCCCTATATATAGTATAAATTCTTAATATTTAGGTAAAATTTTAGTGTATTGACACCCCCCAAATTTTGTACAACTCTCTTATAAAACTATATTTTTATGAGACTGAATAAAATTTGGTTTTATTTTTTATGTAAAATTTTTTTTATTGCTTTAATTTAGAAATATGTGCATGACACCTAAAAGGCAAAAAAAAAAAATTTTTTGGCACCCCTCAAAAAAATTTCCTAGCTCCGCCCCTGATTAAAAGCATTGGACAAATACAAAATTGGAAATTTCTGTTCTTTTATGCATGTAAATTCAACGAGCATCAAAGGCTTTGTTTGCACAAAAGAGAGAGCCCGAGAAGAACGAAATCAATATTACGAGAAATTTGAAACGAATTGGGAGCACAAATCTAAAACCCTAACCTTTCTTGACCTCTCCTTTCTTGAGATCAACAATATAGGTTTCCTCATTGAATCCAATTTTCTGTCATTTAAGGAACGACAGAGTTTAGCTTTTAGAGTTCAGATTGAGATAATTACACAAAACATGTATATCTATATGGTTATGTATGTATATAGAGAGAGAATGGGAGAGGGCGACCTTAGGAGCGATGTTGATTTGATAAACGAGGCCGATCTTCTCAGTGAGTTTTTTGCCGGCGTCGGTGGACAGGTGGATCTTCATCTGCTCGAGGAGGGCGTCGGACTTCAGCTGAGTCGAGTTCGCCATTTGCTGCTTTGCTCTTCACTATTGTGCGCAGGAGGAGGTCTGTAATTTGTAACGATGAGGCCATGATTCAACGGACTTTTATGGAGGTAGCTGTGGATAGGTGACGACCCGAGTATTAACTGCAAGCGAGCAGTGAGACACGCAAACCAATGTTTTCTGGTATTCCACTCATGAAACTATTGTGTATACACCTATTATGCTCCGACAAGTGTCCATGTATATGACACTAGGAATGAAAAAAAATCACATGGCGCTGAACAAAAAAAAGAAAGTAATGAAATTTTTACTTCTTAGGGTAACTACAAAAACTCATGCATCGAAAAATAAACACATAATTCATGTTGTTTGGATTTAATTATGAAATTAATGAAAATAGTTATGATTAATTATAATTAACTATAATTTTGTCACATGACTATTATCGTCATTTTATCTTTCTAAAAAGATTGTCCTTCACAAAAATAACTTTATCCGTTCATCAAAATTGTCACTATTTTATCCATGTTAAAAAGAGTTATATGCACTTTTTTTGAACAATAGAGGTCATATAATTTCCCGTTTAAACAATATAGTTAGGAAGATATGTAATGCCACAAATAAAATTATGTTAATATCATTCTATATGTCCCGGTTGTATGAGAATTATTGAAGACAATATATAATTTCCAATATTTGGAAAGTCGTAGGCCTCGTTTCGTAATGTTTATTGCTTTTGTTTTTTATTTTTTTTTTAAAATAAACAAAAAACGGCGTTTGTTTAAAATTTTTTTTTTAGTTTTTTATAAAATTTGAAAAAAAAAACTAAAAACACTAAAATAGGTGTGTTCTCTCTTACTAAAACATTGATCTAGTACTTTTGGCACAACGATAACTTATAAATGCCTATAACCAAATCAAAAAAATTACACAGTAAAAATACATAACAAAAAATAAAAACTGACAGCATTATCAAACGGACCATATATTTTCTTTTCAGGATTGTCAATGATTCCCATATAATCACTATCCTAAAATAAAGATAATCAAATCCAACCTGAAAAGATTTTAGTCACATAAGTGAAGTTGCACCTGCTTCTGGGGCATCACGTATAAATGGTCGGACTGAGCCAGGTTCGGGCCTATACTAGAAACAAATCTCGTCAGCCCAAAACTAAATCCAACTATTTATAACATTACTATTTGTAAGACAAAAACAAAAAAGGAAAGTTGAAAAACCTTGAGAATGATAATGTACGAGTGACATACATAACAATGCTATCAAATCGTGTTAGTCACTGTAAAAACGTATAATTCATTATCTTTTAAGGTGGAACCACTAATCTAAAGGATGAACATTGATCGGATCCGACGTATATTAGAAATAATTTTCATCTAGTGTAAAATGAAATCTCAAGTTTACCCAATCTAAAAAGTTCATTTTCATGCCCGTGCATGTCGGCTCATTTAACACAAAATTCATTTTATAAATAATTTTATTCTCTAAAAATAATCTTAAAAAACATTAATTTAATTACATGTATAGCAAAATATATTATTTTAAATATAGTACGGCCGAGCTAGGCTAGGTTTGAAACAAAATTCTTCTTCCCATTAATATAATTAAGTATAAAATAATTTTTTCAAACCCTATAAATGATGGACGACTTTGAGCAAGCCATTGAACCCATGACCACCTTAACTAAGCATAATATAGGGCCATGCTCGTAGGCCAAAGGGAGTCCTTATCAGAGATAAGAAAACCTGAGGGGAGTTCGTTGAAATATAAATCAAAATGGCGCAGCCACTTGTAATTTTTTTAAAAACTTGATCAGATAAAGAGCAGCGTGTGAATGACAATGGCCTATCATGTCCTCTTCTCATCCGAAACTTCTTCTCCTCCTCCACCAGATGTCTTGCGCGGGCACTGACAGAAAGATAAACTGGTAAGCACTGCTTCCTTTCAAATTTTACAATTTCAGTATAAAAAACAAATGCAAATCAAAACCCTGAATCTAAACCTTTCACTTCTTTTTACCCACTTCGCTTGAACATCTTGATCGTTTTCTTGAATCTGCATTTCGGTTTCTTAGACTTAAAAATTCTGTTTCCAGACCAATACGCGAATGTTAGCAGCATAGAGATAGTGATCTGTTCGCTGTTTTATGCCATTAGTCTTCTGTTTCTTGTTGAACTGCTAAATATTATTGATGATTATACTGCCATTATTGTATAGTTGTATTAGGAAGATTAATTTGTGCCTAACTTGGCATCAGCCCTGTTGTAATATGGGTTTGCGTTGGGAGGTTTTATTAATATGAGTGATTATAGTTGTTACAAAGAATATTTTTTTAGCTCAAAAATTTGTCAGTCAATTTAAGCAGAAGTTTAGAGAAAGAGAGCACAAAATGCTCTAACTTGCAGTAATTTCTTGTGTAAATTCTTCATACCAAATGGTTGGTCTCTGCAATAAGATTAATATCTTGGTGTTTGCATAACCCTGATCAATGCTCATATTACATTTTCTGAATGCCTAATTTCAGTTTTTTATATTTTCTTTTCTTTTTTCATTTTTACACATTATATGAATCAGACGCTTTATGCATTTATTGTTTATTATTATTATTATTTCTTTAATGTAGATTTTCCCAACAATTGTACATTCTTGATTAGTCTAAACTCGTAGGTTGTTGCTCACGAATTTTATATACATTTCAGGTGTGAAGGGCCTCTAGCTGTGTCAATATTTGTCTCCCTTACAACAATAGATATCTTCTTATAAGGAATGAGATATAGAGAATTATCTGAGAGTTTCGAAGGTTTATTTTGAAAGTTCTCTATTATAACCAAAAAAAATAATTGTAGTTCTGGAGGTCTGTTATATGCTGTCATGCAAAAGCTGGGTATTCTTTATCATAAGGCATCTTTTAATTTCAGAAAAATTTCTGATGGAAAATATCATTCGGGAGTGCACTGCATAGTTTCCAATTCACTTCCTGACAGAAGGCTCACAAAGTCAGGAGGTTTGAAAGCTAGGTTTCCATCTGTCATCAGAATTTCAGGGTTGGACTTCATGAAAATTAGTCACTTGTTCCAAGCTGCAGAAATCAAAGGTGTGGCTAATGAAAATCTAGAAGTGTTTTCTGATGAAGATGATGAGCTCTGTCCGGTCGAATGTGTCAAGGAATTTAAAACGGATGAGGAATTCTGCAGAATTTTGGAAAAGGCCAAGGAAACTAATTCTTTAGTGGTGGTAGATTTTTATCGCACTGCGTGCGGTAGCTGCAAGTATATAGAGCAAATCTTTTCAAAATTATGCAAGGGATCTGGTGATCAAGATGCTAAAGTTATCTTCTTAAAGCATAATGTGAGTATTTTTCAGCTGATTTTGAGTAGTTCACTTCAAATATTTCGACCTTTTAAAGTTTTAAGGATTTTTAGCAATGGAAGTTTCTCAATTATGGCAGCTTTCAATTATAGGAAGGGGGAAACTTTGTGTGCGCCCTGCAAAAACCCCAACCCCAATAAGAAAAAAAAAAAATTTACACGCACTATGCAAACTCTTGAAATGCAATTGCGATAAATCTAATATTCTCACTTAACTGTTCTGCATTCTAGTTTGAAGGATACTTTGACACATTACCCTCTGGTGTGTCCTGGACTGTCTGATACAGGGAATAAGCTGCTTACGACTTTACATTGGTTTGTTTTTGTTGTCAACATGAGTCTGAGGTTTATGGCAAAGAATAGCAGTTTTTAGGGATTAAAATTATGTTTCTGAAAAGGTTAAAACAAAGCGAAATTAAGGTTCTGATTCTGTGCTAACCTCTGCAGGTTATTGATGAATATGATGAACAATCTGAGGTTGCTGAAAGACTTAGGATCAAGGTGAATCTTTTAGTAGATTTTTTTTCAATTTGATGAATTCCGTTTTGAAATTAATCTGGAAGTTTAATTAAGGATATGAAACTGGACGTTTGGTTAATCAGGGTCTAGAAATTTGGAAGGGGAAGAATAAGAGAAAGGAAAAGAGATTCCTTATGCATTTTCCTTGTCTGGATACTGCATTATTTTCACATGCAAACTTCTCCAAGGAGAACCTTGCAGTTCTCTTAATGGCACTGCAATGATATCTCCATGAATTTTTAATTTTTTAATTTGTTATTTCGTTCTTCATTGAAGTTGAGATGATCCTGCTGTAGCGCAGGCAGTGCCTCTCTTTCACTTCTATAAAGATGGAGTGCTATTGGAAGCTTTTCCAACCAGAGATAAAGACAGGATTGTTGCAGCCATGGTTAAATACGCAGCTCCAGCTTCTTCAGATGTTTAAGGTAGTCTGGTTATGCTTGCAAACTTTGATTTTGTACATCTTCTGCATGATTCTTCTCAATGGCAAAAGAGATTGTACAATGCTTTATAATATGCCATATTGTGACATAGTACTTTGTTGTGAGAAAGAAATTTGTCTCGCCATGAACCGTTCAAACTCTCTGTGTCTCTCTACTTGTGTTCATTTTTTTTTTTTTTGGGTGCTAAGGAGGGCCGAAGCCCAAAGAAGCTACATAGTACGTGTCCTATATCTACCCCACCCGAAGGTGTCCCTGACCAACAAGGGCCTAACTAGATCTGGAGGGTCTTCGAAAATAGAGATCTCCATAGTCCCTTTGAGGGACTCAGTAGCCATCCAATCCGCAAGGCCATTTGCTTCCCTCCACACATGCTGAAGATCACAGTTCCACTCCCTTCCCACAAGAGCGTGAATTTGCAAAACCAGATTATGATTTGGGTGGCATGCTTCCGGCAAGTGCTTGGTGAAATTCTGCTGTGCATTGAGTCATAGCTTCATGTCAAGGTCATTCTAATTGAATGTAGCTGATAGAAAATCTGAACTGTTAGTTGTTTAGTCTATGACCAGCTCTATGGTCAGCCATGACCTTAATCTTGTGAGTGGTATGAAATTTTATGGACTCCATCGACCCCTAGGAATAGAAGAAGAAGAAAAAATCTTTGATTGTCCCTCCATGAGGGTAAAGTTATCAAGCAAAGCAAATAGGTAACTAGTATGACAAAAAATCACAAGCCAAGTAGGAAATTCAGTTGCCTGAAACGTCCAACCAAACTCGGGCACCAGTAAACAGAAACAGCATAACCTGAACTCAAAATGGTCTACAAGAATCATTAGGAGCCATCACACCGATCATTTAACTGACGTAAGATCTGCATGTAAAGTTACTTTATTTCAGTAGTTTTCCCAAGTTTGGCCAACCAGAGATACAACTGTGATGCTAATTTCATCTAAGTACGTGTCAACAAATACAGAATTGCGCAGTCAAAGGGAGAGGCTTTACCCTTTTTCTGAGTACAAGGAACTGGAAATAACTAAAATAAAATAAATAATGCAAGGAAACAAAAAAACCCACGTCCGCCAACTGATGAGCATTTTTTTGAACCTTTTAACTGCACCCACCAAAACTCAAAGAGTAACCAACACTGAGCAAAGACAAAATAAGAACCCGGGCATGGTTGGACCATTAATTTGATTCTATGAATTTGAACTGTGTTTAAATGCATTCGGCACTTCGATTTTACGTGGTATCTTCAACTATGAAGCAAGCTTTCACACCCTTCGTTTTTAAGTATTTTCGAGAACTGGGACACCTGGTCCATATACCAGACGACAACGGTCATGGAATGAACCCACAAGTCGAGAGACTACCTCCTTAAAAAACACAGATGCCATCTGTCGAACATAAAGTGATTGACCAAGTTAGAATGCTTCATATTTGCTACCCAACATAGCAGAAAACTTCAATTTCGAAATTCAAAACCTTCCAGAGTGATGGGATGTTTGGACAATTGCACAAATAGTCTTGCAACAACAAACAAACTTGCTAGCAAGCATCATTCTAAAACCAATATCAGAGGAAAACTATGCTTCATCAACTTCTAGACCTAAAATGTATAAGCGAATGAATTGCCAATAAAAATAGAGAGAACAAAAAAAACCCAACGAACAGACAAATTGCATGGATACATGTTTCTTAAGCTCTTACAATTTGTAGGCATATGATGCTCTATATCCTAACAATGGCACAAACCAGGAAAATGACCTGGAATAAATAGGATTAGAACATCACTCATTAAGTAAACCCAAAGGATTGTCCATGTTTCTTAAAGAGTGAGGATCTCTTGAACTCAGCTAAGGTATGGAGTTTGGATATCTGGAAAATTAGGAACTAGTGACATGGTGTCAAATGATAAACTATTGAGCTCCGCAAGCCACTAGATATCACAGTGATCATTTCTCAGTCCCATAGGAGACAGTTTTAAACAATGCCTTACACCAATCACGATATCTAATCTCCTCACAGTGAAGCTCACAGTTATGTAACAACATTTTGTAGCCTGCATGGGTGTTTCTGTTAGATGTGAGAGTGTATTTGATTTCAGAAAATTTGATGCAAGAAGGTGACCTGTGGGCTTAGGTGGGATCAATGAAGTAAAGAAGTACTTCAGGAGTGTTGTGTTATTGCAAAAATCCTGTTAAATTGAAGAAAAAGTTTTAATAGGACCCTTATAAGGCCAGCTATGTTGTATAGCACATAATATTATAGGTGGTTAAGAAATAACATTAAAAAACTGAGCATAGCCAAAATGAGGATGTTGAGATTGATGAGTGGTGTTACTAAAAAGATTGAATAAGATTGAATAATCTAGAACTGACAGAGATTGGCAAAACACAGGGGGCCACATATTTCAATGGAGATGATGTGAAAGCAGCAGCAACCGGGCAGCAATGGTAATGATGGAATTGGTCATGGGGTAGTGGTACAGCACTAATGCATTCAGTATGGTAAATAATATGAAGGCAAAGGTTTTGAAGATAGCGTGGAGTTAAAAAGAATGTCTAGAGGGGTTGAAGTTACATGGAACTACAACAAAATGGTATATTGGTAGTTGGAGCCCCTGTAGCGGTATCATGTTTATAATATATGGGCAGAGGAGGTGGAGATGACTACACAGGCAGCAAGTTGACAGCAACAATAGGGTGGTATTGTATAATTAGATGTGCGGCAATGTTTGTGATGCTACTGATTGCGTGGCCATCTAGAAGAGATGAAGTTGTTAAAGCAATATGTTAATTCCTCCCAATTGAAGAATTCAAATAACACCTCCTTTCTTTCAATTAAGGCTCTAAGGATAGATTCTCCTTTAATTCCACAACCAAGTTGTTATTCCATCTTGATATTAGTATTCGCATCAAAATAGAATGAGGAAGCCCAGTCCAAGTTTCTTTTCATTTTGAAAAGAAAAAATGGAGGCTCAGCACTTTTCCAAACCAGAAATTACTTCCGTAGTCACACCAATAAAGATCAATCTGGGTAGGAGAGTGCCTAAATGCATCATATGCGGTACGGTGGGAACATCATCTAAGTTGTTTAAAATAAAATGCACAAACTAAATATCATGCGAAATGACAGAAGAACCACATTAGTTCATAGATCCAGAAAGATGTACACTACAACAAAATTGACCAAAGGGCCATTACCTGTCGATAGAGTGGTGACTGGAACTTAAAATCCACCAAGAAATAAAGGCTGCAAGTTCCTGGATCGGGTCCTGGATTGAATTCCCAAATGTTTATCAAATGATCAAAAAGACTACTTTCCGATACAGTTGTCTGGAAAAAAAACAGAAGGGATGATAAGTACATCTAGCAGCAGTACCAGCAAACACATTCATCGTACTACATCAAAGTCAAAAGAGCTCATTAGAAATCAATGCCCCTAACAGCAGAATAAGCAAGGCGCACTTCAGACATCACAAGATTACCCATAGAGGAATATTCAAATTCCAATAGACCACCAGAACACACGCACAAATTGCAGGAACAACTCCAAATATTAATAGGTTAGAGGTTTTTTATTCAAAATATACTGATCAGGCAAAGGTGCACAGCATTCAGACTTTTAACCTAAAATTAAGTAGAGGCTTGTGTCCCGTATTCTGAGCCTTAGCATAGAATAATAGCTTAATAAGTCAATTACCCAAGATTACCACTTTTATCAGGAACTTAATACAACTGATCAGATCTTGGATATTGATATTCTCGCTGATTGTTCTATGTCTAGTTAAATCAAGTGCCATTTGCAGCATTGGTTTATTATATTTGGTTTGAAAGAAACCATGATACTATTGTGATGGGGGGCTCTTAATCTTATGCATCTTGTGGGGGAGACATGCAGAGGATTGACTTGCAAAATATAGAGGAGTTCTTGGTAGTCCAACTACTCAAAACTAATGTCACCAATAGGGTAACTCAATGTCTTGGAAGGTTGCTGCAGGAGCTTAATTGGGGAATTATTATTTATTTATTTACTTTGGTCGTCATGAGGTGATCTTATCATGTTTGAGTTTGACTATTTTGAGTATTGCTTGGCTGTCTTCTGCTTGTTTTAGGGGTATGGCCCTGGAGTGGCTTTGCAGCCATTATGATATGCAGTGGTGGACCTAGAATTTTATATGATGGGGGGCCAAGGTAAAAAATTTTAAATCTTGATTTTTTTTTTTTTTTTGTTGGGGGGGGGGGGGGGGGGGGGGGGGGGGGGGGTTTGGCATTACACTATATATACAAAAATCAATGGGGGTTCAAGAGAAATTTGGAAATTTTGGGCGGCCGATGAAAAGTGTAAAAGGGTGCTTTGTTGTGTATCTCTTTTGGTTTGATAACTTATTTCTTACTAAGCAAAAAAAAAAAAAGTAGACTTCTAAAAGCAAGTGCAAGAAAACTAAAACGAAACTATTACCTTAATGGACTTTGGCTTGTTTAATTCCACATGGGAAACATAGCTTTCAACAAGAAATTTGAAACCAATCTCCAGCTCAGCATCAAATGTTCCATCTGGGTTGCGTCGAACTATATCTGATCTTTGGCACCAAGGGACAAAATCTTCATACATGTCAACAGCAGCAACCACAGAAAATAATTGCTCTGGAGAATACCTGTAATCAAGACCTACATCAACTAATATAACTTAATAAATTTTCATATGGACGCAGATGACATCAAAATGCAACCATCAGAGAACACATTCAAGATGTCTGAAATCCACCTCCTAAGGAAAAATCTGCTCTGAACATGTTGCTCCATAAAAAATCGCAGCCAGTTTCAAACATTTAAATAACTATAAATAAATTGATTAGCAACCTAGAAAAGCAGAAAAAAAAGATAAAATCTAAAGCAGTAAAAGTTCTAGAAACAAGTTTGAGCTGAAAGAAATATTCAAAAATGCAGAATTAAGCCAGAGGAAGAAGCAGAAAAAATTGCCCCCCTAATTCCACTAATTACTAGAATAAGGGAGTGCCAATTTAGATAGTTTTGACTGTCGATGGAAGAACAACCAACAGTCCAGCACATGGAAGTTAGTTTGTACCAAATGAGGGTGCCAAAATGAGAAGAATAAGGATACAATAGGAATGGAGATAAACGGGATGACAAGAACTACAGGTAGATGGTTTTATTAAGAGATGAATAAGTAACATCAAATGGTTTGATGCAAAATGCTATTGTTACGTATCGAAATAGAAACTATTTCTAAATAACATTTCAAACGAACATATAGCCAACAAATAGAAAGGAGGTTAAATTGTAGAATTAGAGCCAGCATACCCCAAAACACGCCTCTCCTCGTAGACTCTGGATAGCACATTGCCTTCTTCCCCATCACCACAACCAAGAAAACCCCTCCTCTGAACAGCACTACTACTGCAAGTACTTACCCACAACGAATCGAGATCCTTATAAGCTCTAATGTCCTTGTTAACCTGCATTGCCCCTATACCCGCAACGCCACTCAAGCATCGAATCTGAACACAACTTCCCAACTCCCCATAGTTCCTAGAACACCTCGCCAATCGTCTACTACCATTCCTCCGCGAAATTAACCACCCAAAGGCCTTGGACGTCGACACAACTGACCGCATTGTAGACAGCACTTCGCTTTTTGTTCAATTCAACAGTTGAAAACCCTAATCGACTAGATTCCCAAGGATTCTTTGTAGAGGTAAAAGGCTTTCTTGGCCTAGTTTCGAGTTCTGCCACGAAATTAATCATTATCAAGACAATAAATTCAGCAAAAAAAAAAAAAAAACCGAAAGAAAGAAAGAAATAATCGATTAGTGATCTTCGTAAATAAGAAGTGAATGGATAATCGAAAGACCTACGAATGCGATCGATTGTTCGACGAAGAACGTACCTCGGAAGCTCGAAGATCTCAATGTAAATTCAAGCCCAAACGTGAATAAGATTAGAGATTTTCGTTTTCAATGTGAATATACTGAATCGTATTCGGGCAGGAAGCGGAATCGGAGGGCATGTGAAGTTCCTTTTTTTGTTTGACGATCTCCACTATTAGGGTTTTAACAAAGTTCTTTTTTCTCAGGTATTTGTTAGGTCACCAGAAAACAAAAGTTTGGAAAGAAACAAGGTCCGCCCCGACCGTTAAATTTGACGGTAACAGAGCATATCATTATATATGACTAGGAAGGACGAAGGGATAACCCGCTTAAGGAATAGGCTAGCCTCAGGCGAAGTATCTAATAACCTCATTATCCCAGAACTGGAATTTGTTGTTTCAATTCCAAACTGACCCACCCCGAATTTCTGTTTTTTTTTTCCTCTCTCAAGAAGGAAACTAGGAAGAGAGGGGAGACCAGCCTAACCAACAGGTCCGAAGGTTTAACCTCAACCCAACTAAGGGCTCAGGGGCAAGAGGTCAATTGCACAAGACATTTGGCTTGGAAAAGCCTGAGGCCTAAAAGACTGCTTGAAGTTGAGGGAATTTCACCACACAACTTGACCAATAAACCATCCTGTCTCGGTCTGCAAGAGATGGGAGCCTTAAAAAAAATTATTCAGTAGGTCTGAAACACTATATTAGTATAATGAAGTGATGTTTTTGACCAATTATTATTATTCTAAAGAGTAGGCCAATCAATCTAAAAATTAGTCAATTAACCTAAATAAGAATATATATTTACTTGTAATAGATTGGACACACCATTTCATCATGCTGACATGGTGTTTCGAACCTACTGAATAATTTCTCTATAAGAAGAGACTGTTGCCATCTAGATTTAAGAAAATACCATGCCAACATGATGAAGTGGTGTGCTCAGCCTATTACAACTAAATATATATTTTTGTTTTAGGTTTGTTTTGGGTTAATTGAACTAAATTTTAAGTTGAATTTCTCCCTATTGTAACCCAAGGACTGAATTGTGGGCTTTTTTCCTTTTAATTCGGTAAGGCTAATTGTGCTTTTTATACCAAAAGGGAAGGACGAAAAAAGAAAAGAAAGGAAAGAAAAGGAAAAGATAGGATGACTGTTCTAAATTCTGTATGTGCAGTACTTACCGCTAAAATGGAATGGCTTTTACTGTATTTGAATCAAAAATTTGATGAGAAAAAATTAAATAAGAGAGATATAAAATTATATTTGCTAGAAAAAGTGAAGGGTAAAATAACATAAAAAAAAATATAAAAAATTTTAGAATCTCCCGCTATCTTCCCTTGTCTCCCTCCTTTTCATTTTCCTTTTCTTTTTTTTTTTCCTTGATAAATCCAATTTGTAGAAAAACTCGTGTTGAGAGACTCTAGTTTTTTGATCAGTGGACTGAGTCTAGTTTGGAAACGGTGGAAATTTTCAATATGTAAACAAGATCCTAAAGAGGAAATAATGAGTAGTGAGGCATCAAGACAAGAGGGCAATCTGGTTTAAAAAAATTCCTCTATATTTGATATGTGCAAGGCCCTCAAAAGGAAGAAAATGGGGCTGGCAAGCATTACTGTCTGTACCTGTTTCTCCCAAGTAAAACATGATCCACTAAAAGAGTAAGTTGGCCTTGTGTGAAGTAATCAACTTATTCCAAGATTGAAAACAATAGCTAGCCAAAGATCTGCACATTTTCTTTTTAAATGTTTTTTCTTCCCACAAATGGCCAAGCAACAAGAGGTAACTGATCTTTACTTGTAAGAAATACAGAAGCAGCATGTAAAGGCCAACCTGATTCCCACAGAAAGCTAAGAGGGAAAACTGTACAAATCACTTAATCAACTTACTTGGAAGTTGGTACACCTCAGAGTCAATTTTATAGCGATTCAAAATATTAAGAGAACAAAAAAGAATGCAATCTTCACAGAAAGCTAAGAGGGAAAACTGTACAAATCACTTAATCAACATACTTGGAAGTTGGTACACCTCGAGTCAATTTTATAGCGATTCAAAATATTAAGAGAACAAAAAAGAATGCAATCTTCTTGTCAACCATCATAGCTACAACACAAAAATAACAACCTGCTCATCAAAACCTCTCTTGTTTAGAAGTCAGCTCCTCTACTTTCTGGTGCAGGTCATACAGCTCCTGCATCGATCAGTACGTTGCAGCATCTCTCTATAGCATAAGCTGCATAACATGCACATCTATCTTTGCCAGACCTACATATGACCAATCACCCTGATTTGCAAAGTCATGACCTCTATCTCGTGCTAAGCATTTCCAAATTACCATTACAAGTCAGTTAATCATCCCTTTGTTTCCTGGGTTAGAACACCTGTTGAATCCAATCACGGAAAGCCATCCTTGTTCTCCGACTTCAGATCACTGCTGCCACAGAACCTCTCTCTTTTGGGGGAAAAGGAATTCCTGGTAACATCGGTGGTTACAGGAAATTTGCCAAAAGGAACCACCTGAAAGGGCAGTGAGAGATGGTGAGAATTGGAACGCCATGTAAGAGCATTATCATGACAAAAAAAAATATATGAATGGAGATAGTCAAACAATTCTAAAATTACTTGATCATTGCTTGAAGTGGCAACAACCGAAGTTTTCATCCTCTTTGAATTGCACAGATGGCTTGCCTTCTCTACTTTAATATCTTCATCAACAAAGTTTTGATCTGTAACCTCTGCAAGGAATAAAACTATTGTACACCATTCAAAACAAATAACAAAATAAAGGAAACAAAGAAACATTAAAATAAGACATTTTCCAGTATAAGAGAAAATTCTGTCTATAAGTTCCTGACATCTGTTAACTACTTGTTAAGAGAATGAGTAAGGGGAAGAAAGGTGATGCTACTAAGAATTACCATGCAGTGAACAAGTACTTCAACTAAGAGAAATACAAATTTTGTACACCATCTTTCTTTCTATTTGGAATTGTATTCAATTCACACCATGTATCTCAACTATGATATTATCTTTCATTCCTGTGAAGTGTGGTTAGACCTACATCAGCATCATGAACATTTGACTCAAAAAATAAAATGCCACAGATACATGAATCGGCATGAACACAAAACTGCAAAAATAAATCATGCAAGCTGGGTTACAGGAAAACAGATACTCCAGGAAATACGCAAAAATATCTGAGAGCTACCTGTATTGCTGCCAACTGAATCATCACGCCATACATTTGAGTGACGTGCTGGAAACTGCTTCAAATTGGCAGCTAATGCAGCAGAGGTCAACACCATTTTCCCTCTTACACGGACTGCCTGACTTCCAAATCCAGCTTTTTCTTGGAGAGTAGATGATGTAACAATTGGGGGTCTGCATGTGGATCTGAAATGTCGAATCCATGGATTTGCTAAAAGAACACCAGAACCATCTGCTTTATCCAATTGACGTTCATGTCTTTCAAAATTGATCTTCCCCCAACAGCCACCTCGAAGAACCTTATACTGCAAATAAAATCCAACAAAAAAATAGGCAATGATGATCAGAAAAGCACTAGAAAACATTTATTCTATCCAAAAGCAGCACATAAACCAAAGTTAACAGACATCAAACCTGGCCAGAAGCGCAACGATTGTTGGCATGCTTTTTCCCGGGGAATTTAGGATCTGGTGAGTGCTCTCTTTGTGAGTGCCAGCCCAGTGAATCAAAGGAATTATACAACTCGTTAACAAATGTTGCTTCCATGGACTTTAGGTACAAACTGTGCTTCTCATCTGTCCATTCTGTGCACATTGATTCTCTAACCACAGAGTCCTGAAATGAAGTCATAGGTAATAAGAACCAAAAAAAACCTTGAGGAAAAATATAATTTCATTTTTGAATTGACAAGTAGAAGCCCTGTCATGCATTTATCTACTAGACAGATGCAGCCTCTCTGAGTATACTGGTCAACAAGCAATAAACTAAAATCAATGACATATGAAACAGCATTTCTGTTTCTTAAGGGTGACAGAAAGCCCATAGCAGTCAGCTATACAGAAGAATGCAAACAGAATAATCAGCCAAGACTCCTCAGTACAGTAATAATTATTAAAAAAGCTCATGCCCCCAAGAATTCCCCAAATTTGACAGAGAGCCTGGGCTCTGATTTCCCTCTTCAAACACATGGCAAGAAACAAGGTTGAAATTCAAGAAAAAATTACATAAGCATTAACATAGTTGAAGGGTCTATGCATAAAGAAACGAGATTTCCCAACAATTAGTTCTGCATCTAATTCTTTAATATCAGGAGATGCCCTCATGTTGAAGTGTTTTTGGAGGTTGGGCAAGCAACTAGGCTCATTCAGTTCCACATCAACTTGTCCCCAAGAGAGAGAGCGCCTCTCAGGAAACCTTTTGTATGATGCTGCATCCTAAACGAGTTGAATATCACAGTGGGACATATATACATCACATGCAAAAACTATAGTTTCTCACTTCCGGTTAAGCAGTGAAAATGGGATGACCCCGACAAAAAGAAAAGCCCCACAAATTCTTCTTTCATTACTTAAAAGCTAGGTATTTTTGTCGATCTAAATCACATTAAGGTGATTTTTTTTTCCCTGTAATAGTTGGACAAGGCTTCGTTGATCAGTTCAGTTCAATTTTTCACAACGAAAATAAAATGGCAATTCTCTCTATCAAATGCTTACAGACACACAAACATAATGAAATGATCGAGAGAGCTCAACAAGGGAATCCATTTTTCAGTTATTTCTATTTTTCCCTTTATTTATATTACCAAGGACAGGACCAAACACAGAGCACCATATCGTCCAACATGAGAAGATCTGTATTTGGCTTTCTTCCATAAAACAACAAAGATCATCACAAAATAACACACACACAATAATATCTACTTAAATCGGAAGGTAATTTCGACTTCTCAACCCTCCAAAGCACAAAAAGTGCTTTATCCCTCCACTAAACGCACCCCAAAACCGTACGAATCATCATCGCCAACGCCATACACAGAAAAAAGGAAATCATCGGAAACATACGAACACAAACAGAAAGACACATGGAATTCAAGAGAAGAGAATCGGTTGATCCGTCGAGACCGATTAGTACCTCTGAGGTCAGCGAGCTCGTCCGCGTCACCCTAGGAGAAGGAGGAGGAGTCCCATCTTCCATAGTTGCTGCTGATAATGAAATCGTCACCGCTAAATTTAGCAGAGAGAGAGCCCAATTCTGGCTCGCTGAGTCGAGGTTTGATTCTCTTTTCTCTCTGGCGATACGGAGAGGATGGATTTTTTGCTTTTTGGGGAAGAATCGAATCAAGAAGAAGTAGTAGCGTCGTGCGGGTCGGGTGGGGCGAAAGGGCGGTGCCAGTTGTCACCGCTTTTACACGTGGCATAGGCTATCACGTCGCCACGTCACCCGCTAAGTTTTGATAGAGGACCATCGAGGCAGACTGGCAGATATTTTGAGAGTGTGTCACGAAAATATCCCAAAACTGCCTTATTATGAAGTGCTAAAAATATCCCGTAAAAAAAAAAAAGTACTAAAAATATCTCCTTTCTCTTCAATAAAGGTGCCGTGCAATAAGATCAGTAGCAGATCCCATCGAAAAATGAAGATGATACCGGCATATGCTTACAACTTCATACATACACGTAAAAATAAATATTTAAGTAAACTTACATATGAAAATCATCTCATGATTCTCATCAGAAGTCAAGATATTTTTAAAATAGGGGTAAATGAAATAACACTTTTTTTTTTTTGATAAATTGAAGGGCTAAAGCAATGGAGAGTGAGTTGAATTCACAACTTTAATTTAGAGCACTGCCATTGGTATTGAGGTAGGTGTGGACGGCCAACTTACACAAACCTCAACAAGTTGTCTTTGTAATTCGATAAAAAAAAGGTCATTCACGTCGAGACTAAGATATTCACAAGATTGAACTAAAAGTTAAACCTAAGCTGATCAATGGATAATCACATTTTGTCCCTTGTGATTTTTGCAAAAAAATTATAATTCAAAAGTGAACACATAAATCCAGTGATTTGAACTTAACTGTAAAAGTAGACAGTAAACATTATAATTAATTATGATTGTGTCATTGAGATATTTTATTTATCTCATCTCTTCACAATGAACCATCAAAAAAACGATTTTACTCTTTTATATGAAAATTTAGTATGACCTTCACAGGGGCAGTTTTGTTATTTTACCTAATCATCAATGTCACGTCTATTTTAAAGATAAATTCAAAAACCAGATGATAAATGTAATTATTATCCTAAAAAATAATATCTAATATTTTAATCTAAAGTCCATCCACTTTACACATTGGGATAAGCCTGCGTAAATTTAATTCTCCAAAAAATAAAAAAAATAAAAATCTAGTAATTAGGTAATATAAGTTTTTTGTAATCATTTTTATTGAATTGTGACATGCAATTGTTTTCTTAAAACTGTGCATGGATCAAGGGTTTAGTAATTAATGTAATAAAATATCATATGATATAATTTATAGCCTATTTGAAATTTGAGAAAAAAAAAAGAAAGATAAAATACTGTTTGATATCATTTCCCTGCTGATTTTGCAAAGAAAATAGAAGAAAAGTGAAAGGAAAGAAGGGAGAGATTGATTCCAATTTTTTTTTCCTCTATTTTCTTTTTTTTTTTTCCTTCTTTTTCTCTTTCCTCTCATTTTCCTTCCCTTCCTTCTCTTACCCAAGTTCCAAACAGGCAGGGATATTTTGCTACTAAAATATCCGTACTATTTGATCACTAAATTTTCTTCCCGAAAACTGTTGTAACAAGACTCGTGCACTAGACTGGGATATTTTGCCAAGAGGGTATTTATGCAAAGTTCTGAGGTGATTCGTAACCTTTGGTAATTTATTTTCAATGAAGAGAAGGCAGAGGTGACCGTAACCATCTAGCTTTTGTGGATATTTTGTGGTGGTTGCGAAAGTCATCATCATCCGCAAAACAGCAGACGAACGAACGCTACAAAGCAAGATCTTTCGCTCTCTCTCTCTTTCTCTCTCTCTCTCTCTCTTAACAAATATCTTATGGAAAGGTGTTCTTTCTCTACCCTACCTGATGGATGAAGACTCGAAGAGGCAATGGGATCGATCATTCGCATCTTCAAGAATTAATTACTTCGAAGTGAAAAAACACATAATGATTCTTTAGTAATGAGAAGTGGTTCTTTCATTTTCACCAACCAACCTACCAAGAAAAATATGAATAAATAAAACTATAAAAAAACCTATCCCAACGAAGGTCCCAGTAACGTTTATACTAATTTTCAGAGGCATCCCAATCAAAAGGTTGATGAAAGAAATTTACAAGAGGAGATTTCCACTAAGAAGCATCCATAAATGGGGTATAAATTATATATATCGAAATCATTATCAAACTTAAATGAATATCAGACATTTGAAGAAGAAAATTGGTGTTTGTGAACCTTTTGTTTTTTAACTGGACATGTATTGCTGAGAGAGAGAGAGAGAGAGACAGAAACATACTTTTGGCTGTACATTGGCACTTATACACTACAGAATTGAGTGGGGAGGGGAAAAAAAACTGTGCCCAAAATCATATCAATTCGGAGTTGATCTTTTATTCATGTTTTCTGCAGCAATCTTTTTACCAAGTTCAGTCTTCTATAGTAGCTACTTCTTCAGATCAGACCTGTGAAGAATGTAAAACATACCGACTCTGATGAAAAGCCCACAGAAAGAGGTTGAAACTCAAGTTCCCTGCTTCTCATCACCCTCCATTAGCACAGTTTCTTCCAGGTCTATCTGGCCTGTAAAAGGAAGAAACACCATTAACCATCAAGCACCAGATTATGAAAGTAAAAATAAAACAACAACAAAAGAAAGAAAGAAAAAAAAGAAAGAAAAGTAAAGAAGACCTCTCTCTCCGAGATGGTTGCCAAAAGATATAAAACAAATCAACATTTTGGTCTCAAAAAAAAAAAATCATAAAAGTGAAACAAACAACCACATAAGTTCTTAGCCAAATACACAGGCGGGGTCAATTTACCGTGAGGACAACTGCATTTTATAATTGCAGATACAAATTTAAAAAACAATTGTATTTAAGCAAAGTTTAACATACCAAACAAGGATATTAAAGACGGTGTCTTTGAAGATCCATTTGATCTCATTTCTGTACCTGCACAGCAAATAGTGAATAATAGGTCTGAAAGTGAGTCTTCATAAGTAGTATTAGATATGAAAATATATAATGTCATGGTCATAATTGACAATGAACAAGGACTTGACCAGTTTTAGAGATCATTATATGCATATAGAACTCCTAACTATATATGAATAAGGGCATATACATTGCAGAGAAGGATAACAGTGTTGAGCGAAGTCAAGATTATTTTGGGATGACATTTAATGCTAAAGTAGACTATTATGGGCTGGCCACACAAGTCCTTGTTCCATTTATACATAAGTTTAGTTATTTGGCCTTTTGCATGTTTCATTTAATCTGGAACCGCAATTTTCACTTTTTAGATCAAGATTTGGATATGAGTCGAAATCCTTCAACAGGGAAGAATTAGATACCAAAACGCATAGAAGGAATTACTATAAAAAATGGCACGGAAGCAGCTCACCTGAAGTTCTAGCTGATTTTATGAGGTCAGATTTCTTGAAAGTGTACCCAATGAAATTAGCATCTTTTGATGCCAACATCTGCAGCATTGGACATGCAAAACATAATTTAGAATATTTGATAATTATCTTCAAAAGAAACAGTTACACAAAAGAGGATAAAATAATTTAAGCCTAATGAGAGTGGCAAGTAAATGTCTCAATGGAGTTTATGTGACAAAGTCAACATAAGGCCCAGCTACATAGCCACTCTGCGCTACCTGGGTCCCCAGTTTGGTTAAAAACAAGCAAAACAATATCTATCCTTATGGCCTTGAGCAATATTCTTCATGGTATTCTCCTCTTCTACACTCTCAACCTGGATCACGTCCCTCCTTATTAGTCTAGTTTCTGGTCGGCAATGCGCATGACCAAACCAATTTTTCTTTCTTGTCACAGAGAGAATATACCAAACAAGATTTTTTTATAGGTGAGAACAGGATTTCTTTTTCTTTATTCTTTAGGGTAAAAGGGGGTTATTAGAAATTCCAGTCAACATATTAAGTTAAACAAAACTTAATCTAGTAGCCCAAGAGAGCTATTGTCATGGTAAGTTGACTGAACCTCAACTTTGACATCCCAAGAAAATAAGAGCCAAGTATCAATTGAGAGGGCAATCCAAAGCCATTGCCTTCGATTGCCCCAGCAACAGCCAACATAGCCCTGGCAATAGAATTCCCAATACAAAGGAATCACACAAGCCATCCACCTTTAACATATCTTTTTATTAATTGCTAATCAACAAACCTCCAAATAAGTTCTATAAAACACCAGACATGACTTGGAAAGTTTCTAGTTTACATACTTCAAATCTGTGCTAATACTTGCAATAACCCTTCTGTTCAAACAATAAGAGATTCCAACATAGCCAATAAACCTCAAGAGAAAAACATAAATATGCACATTGCATTACATGCTCAACCCTATTGAATTTTTGGGAATTTATCTTGCAATGAAAAATGTTCAAATATTTCGAACAGCAAAGGTTGGAAATTTCTCATACTTGGATCTATGTTTCAATGTTAGCAACCCAAATTGATCCAAATAATTTAAAGTTATCATGAAGCCATTACCTTTCGCCAAGGTCCCACCCTAGGTATAGTGGATGGTGGATCTTCTACCTAGGAAACAGCAAAGATGAGCCTACATAAGAAACTGACTAACAAAAAAGGCGAGGAAAAATGAAATAAGATAGTATTAGATTCTAAATAGGAATCACAAGTAACTTCCAATCCAAGGTGCCAAAATTTTAAATTAAATTCCAAAATTGAGATAGATGAGCGGCAACAAAATAATGAATGGAAAATGCTGCATTTGGCACAAGTTGACGCAGCCAAATGTAGGGCAAATATTTAGAGAAATGCTCGAGGCGGTTCTTCTTCATTTTTTCCCCTTTTTTTTTTTTGTTTGGTTGTGGTTATTTGGCTGACGTTATTCAGTTGCAAAGACCAATGACCAATGAACACTCCACTCATATTGGAAAAACTACAAGGACACAGGGAAAGACCAAGTAAGAACCAGGGCCTAGGTACTGAGAAAAAGCTCCACACAAATAATGTGTATGAGACAAAAACCACAAATCTAACACATTTATAATCATGTACTCACTTCAGGAAACTTCTCAAAGTTTTGAGTATCCAAGTCTCCAGTGACAATAGGTTTGTAGGCAGCTTCCATTTCGTACAGCATGTCCCATTGAATGCATTTAAACCACGGATGTTCCTAGACATGTATTAATTAGTTAAAACAGAACAGCAACAGCTCAAATTTTCAGGAGACACAAGTTCATCTGCCAAGTGGAGTGCAAAGCCAGATCATATTTTCATAAGGTTATTACCTTTATTTCTTCCACTCCTCTGGTTCCCAACCTTGTTTCGACATCACATAACAGATGACAGATTAGATCCTTAGCCTCTTCTGATATTTTTGGCTCCTCAGGGAATTTCAAGCATGTTTTCCAATTGATTATCTGACACAAAAAAGAAACATGATATATCCTGAAAAATGAAGGATACGCATAGAATAACAAAGAAAAGTTTAAATCAAGGTTTCACATAGTTTTCTGAAAACCATTCCCCCTCTTCAAAATGAAAGCAAATGACATCTGGAAACATGGTTGTTTTCCAATCATTTTCATTTGCCAATTTAACATTTCCAGACAACAGTCACTTTTGAGAGAGGCAGTTTTCAAGAAATTCTTCTTAATGCCCCAACAAATTCTTCTTAATGCCATTCTCATCATTCCTTCCTGAAAACATAAAAAATTTCTCATACCCACCAAGAATCAGGCACTAGGAACTACGAGGATTAGGATACCTTGCGGCATGTAATCCTCGGGTCATCTGAACAGAAGGGAGGATAGCCTACTAGCATCTCATACATGATTGCCCCCAGTGACCACCAGTCACACTCAATCCCATATCCTTTCTTAAGCAAAACTTCCGGTGCCATATAATCAAGAGTTCCAACTGTGGAATATGCCTGTGGAACATAGAATACAGCAGTCATCACAAGAGGAAGAGGGGTTAAGAATAAGAAAATGAAAGTCAAAAGAATGTCAGAGTGATAATTGCATATTGTTTCTAAGATACAAATCGGGATCTGAGGAAAGAAAACAAAGACAATACCAATGCACGACGATTACGTTTCCACTGTTGTAATTGTTCCCTTGGCATTAACCAAGGAGGCTTCACTTCGTTCTCATGTACTGAATCCGGGGTAGAAAAATCTTCACCTTCCAACAGTATCGTTGAATATTTATTATCCAAGGTCTTACACAAGCCAAAATCTGAGAGCTTTAAATGACCATTTTTGTCTAGTATCAGGTTATCTGGTTTTATGTCCCTGCAAGCAGAGAAATTAAGCATCACAATGTTTCTACGTGCACACATGATTTGCGCAGACATCTCAACCAGAAGTAATAGCTGAAACTTACTTCAGAGACACAATCATAATGCACGAACGAAAAACCAATCTTTCTACATTAGCATAACCTCTAAACTATGGGGCATACAAATCAAGGAACAGCTAGAAGCCTCTGTACAATCCAATTCAAGGGGTAGAAACAGGAAAGTCTGGAACCAATGAAATAACAAAAGAATGAAAGCAATTCACACTATCAAAAAAAAAAAAAGAAAAAGAAAATAAAAAGAAGGTATTTTTATGCTGCAATAGTTGGAACGACTACCAAGACATCATGGACATCGTGCACCATCCTGATTGCATCTTAGCAGGGGGAACATAAGTTCATCCTTTGGTCTTGCTCACAATATGTTTGACTAAGAAACAATATGTACCTGAAGTTTGCAAGATATTTATAAAAGCACATAAATACGTTCAATGATGCAGTACACGATGCCTATTATTATGTCTAGCAAATTAACGAACTTTAGACAAGTATGCAACAAAACAAACTGGCAACAAATTATATATATATATATATATGGCTACACACATAAAATAGCTATGACAAGCATATACACCTGTTAAATACAAGTTATATCACGAGTTATAACAATACCTATGCACATAGTTGTGCTGGTGAATTGAATGAATAGCTAGAATACTTTCAGCTACATAAAATCGTGCAACATCTTCAGAAAGAACATCCTCTCTCATCAATAAGGTCATAATATCACCACCTGGTAAGTACTCCATGATAAGGTATAAAAAGTCAGAATCTTGGAAAGAATAGAAGAGTTTCACGATGCACCGGCTATCAACCTCCGCTAACAAATTCCTTTCTGATCGAACATGCTCAACCTAAAATGCAGTAAAAGAATAACTATGAATTTTGATTCCCAAAATAATAAAAGTTGGCTTCAGAATTCGGAACAACTTTCAGAAAAATATCAGCATGACTCAATTGTGTGTGCATAAATAAAGTTCAATAGTAGTTTCAGGTTACTTGTCATGTGAAGTGTGAACTCATCTTTTTATCTATACAGTCATCAAGTTCAAACAGAAAATACAAAACAAAACCAAACAGAGGCAAGATTGCTCAGAGGAACTTTTATTTGGTTCGAGAGCACATACAATTTAAAATCCATTTTTTCAAATAAAAAAGAAAAAAAAAACAGATACTACGAAAATGAGAAGTGTTTTGTACATTGTTTTGATGGCCCTTGAACAAGGAATCCAATTTCATTTCATTTTGTCTTTGGGTATAACCCTATAAGCTTCAAAGAATAGCAAAAAACAAACGCACAAATCATAAAAAATTTACGCCAACAAGATGACAATGAATACGATTTGGTAGTTAACATGGATATTCACCTTTCATAAGTTATACCAAGATTTTATGAGCTTATTGACTGTACACAAAAAGCATACTTCTTCTTTGTTCTGCTCTTTATGCTAACGAAAACTAATATTTGGGAAAAACCAATGGACGACATATAGCCTAACAAAGTCATCTACACCAAAAGGCTTCAATAACACTACAAGTGAAAACATTATTAAGATTAATTGTGCTTTGATTTTGCAAGTTGTCACCTGTCCACGGCTAAGCATTTCCGATTTCTTCAGTTTCTTCAATGCAAAAATATCTCCCGTACTTTTAGCACGACATAGCCTAACCTGCATTAGTTAGTCAGATAATAAGCAAGTCACCTACAAAAGATGCAAACATAATTACCTTCTCTTAAACAAGAGAGGAAACTTGAACCATAGGTTTAATGGCATGTTTGCAATTGTCATGTTTATAAAGTTACAGAAGCCGTGAAGTACAATATTTGAAAATCATACAGCAATTAATACTAAAACATGTAAATTAACTTAAAACCCTGCGCGTGATGGCAACAACATGAGAGGGGTAGAGAGAGAGGAGAAAGAAAGGGTACAAAACCTCAGTGTTATATGTACAGGCAAATAATTTATTACATGGAAAGATAAGATAGTGATTCAGTTAATATCAAAGGTACATCTAGGAGATTAAAAATAGTTTCGTAAGGAAAAAAGAAGATATTAGAAATATTCAATCTAAAAATTTAAAGAATACAAGATAAAACAGAAATTCCATAAAGTGCTCGAGTCATTTATGAGAAACTAAACCAAGTGCCTTAATTTCGCAAGGTTGACAGTTGGTAAAAGGGCAGCTGGCAGCAAGTTTGACTCATTTTTCGACTAATTGCTATTCCAGTATGGATTTTTAAGTTGTTACCTAGATAACAGCTTGCTAATTTAAATCCTTATAGACCCTTATCATCACATTCATTAGATCGTAATGGATGAAATTAATCCAGAATCAGGAGAAAATTAGATTTCATTAATAGTAAAAAAGCATTAGCTTCATGAGATATCATGATAACTCAACAAAATGAACTTCAGCATTGCCTATAATATTTGTGTGAGTTTTATGTATACCTCACCAAATGCACCTTTACCAATGACAGTCAATTGCTCAAAGTCATCAATTCCCATTTTGTGCCTCTGAAATCTCATATACTCCGTCTCTCTGCGTTCCAAATCCCTCAGCATCTCCTCTTGTTCTTCAGTCGACACCTTCTCTTCTTGCGCCTTCCTCTGCAGTGCTCTACGCCTAAAACAAAAAACACGTCCCCAAAAACTTCAATGCCCAAAAGAATGCATCTATACATGTATCTAATAATATAAATATATATAGAGAGAGAGAGAGAGAGAGAAAGAGAGAATTGGACCTTTCTTTACGATCTTGCAAGCCTTGGAGGTAGTTCTTGTAATGATTCTCAATGAACTGCTTTGCGGCGGCGGCTTTCTGTCGAGTGACCGGTGACGAAACAGAGACGTCGGGTTCCAAATTGAAACCCCGATCGGGCTTCGCACTCAGAGTCCCCAACTTGATCGTTCCATCACCGCCGTCCATTTTCGGGGGACGCCGAACCCAAAACCAGATCTAAGAACAGTTAAAAAGGTTCTGGAAAAGAAATCAATTCGAAGATTCTAATAAGCGAAGGAAGCTCGAAAAACTGATGCGACGAGTTTGAGAGAATCTTGAAAGACAGTTACACATGTTTTGTTTTCGAGAGTTTCGAGGCGAACGAAGCAATGCGAGATCTAAAAAGGTGGTGTTTGTGTGAGACCAGAGAGAGAGAGAGAGTTGGGAGTGGCTTTGGTTTGGTAAGCTTAAGGGTGAGATGAAGATGAACTGTCATATATACGGCGCAAGGCTGTATTTTGACTGATCTGTTTTCATGTTTTTATAGAATCCCTTTTTTTTCTGGGGAATGGAGTGTGACCGACGCCATCGTTTTCCGCATTAACTGTAACCTTCAAAGAATTACATGATGCGTGACTTGGAGAGAGAGAGAGAGAGAGAGAAAAGAGAGGAGAGTTTCCATATTCCGATCATTTTGTCGGCGGAAATCTAGAAAGGGTGAACTGTAAATGGGTAAAGGAAGAAAATTTTAAATAAAAAAAATAATTACACTTAAGATCATATTGGCTTTTTTTTTTTTTGAAAGGAAAATTATATGACCTTTTTATAGTTTAATTGTATTATTGTTAGAGATGAGATTGGCTCATACTTTAATTTGAGGAAAAATTATGCGACTATAAATTGCTTATAGTTTATATTTAATTGTAAATAGAGAAAAACTGTTATAATTATTGTGTTGGTGTCACAAAAATATTTTTATCATTTTATCAATTTAAAATTAAAAATTAATAAAATAATTTTATCTTTTTATGTCAAAATAAATTGTTGATATTCGCAAATGCATTTTTATTATTTCACTTAATTTGTCACAGTCTTATTAATTTTGTAAATAAGTTAAAACTGACAATTAATAAAATAAATTTGTCTTTTTATGTCAAAATAAATGGTTGACTTTCGCACAGATAGTTTTATTATTTCACTTAATTTGTTCCGGACATGTCTGTATTACAAATAAGTCAAAATCACATGGGGTATTTGTTTACTTTTGAGCCACAAGTGTGAAGTAAATTTTGCTCAAATTACATTAATATAAAGTGTAATTACACAGTTTGCTCCATGATTCGGCTGTGCCACCTATCTAATAATTCGGAAAGAAATTGGTATTTGTTATGAGGTCATGGCTCACCTCACCTCGTGGTGGATGAGCCGCCTCAGATTTCTATATATATCAGTGGCAAGAAGAAGAAAAAGGAGAGCAAAACAAAAAGGAGAAAGAAGGAGAGAGAGATAGAAGAGAGAGAGAAGAAAGAGAGAAAGCGTGAGAGAGACAGAAGACAGAGAAAAGAGGGAGAGAGAAAGAAGAGAAAAGAAAGGAGAAGAGGAAAAGAGAAGAAAGAAAAAGGCAAAAAGTGTAGGTAAATTATTTACATTCATTTCTATTGTTTCTATCTTTTGTATTATGAAAGCAATACATGGGTGATCAAGAAGATCTATCCCTAGTTTCAGAAGAACTATTTTATTATTCTATTTTGTCTTATGAAAGCAAAACATGTTTGGGTGATCAAGAAGATCTATCCCCATAGTTCTAGAAGAACGAGTTAATAATAATTATGTGACAGTTCCAGAAGAACTCGTTTTATTATATACTGTGTTTTGCTTGCTGCAAATTTATTTAATTTATAACACGTTATCAGCACGATGCTCTAAATACTTATATATTGAAGGTACTTCATTATATTAGTGAAGGTACTTCATTCATATTTCAATTCATGTATCTTTATTTTGAGTTCTTTACTGTTCACGCTTCATTTTATGACAAAATATATATATATTGAATATTGATGCATAGTAGATGAATAGTAATTTTTTGAAACTTTATTTGTTTATTTCTCCCATACCGTAAATATTTGGCTTATGATGTTTATAGATCTGGAATCCTTATTTGAATACCTTTCCATAGACATGTGACTTGACTATATTTTGATGTCTAGATTGAAAGTTATAATATGGACAAAAAATAATACTATATATATTTATATATACGTATTATATATAATACTATGCAGCAATAGTGATTTTACTATTCATGCATAGTGTTAACAAATTAAATTTATTCGTTTCGGATGTGTGAGATTTTTAGTATATCGTGATCCTAAAACTTTGTTATCTTGTGAGTGTAGCATTCTGAAAATGTCAAATCTCGCAAAGCTAGAATTTAAAGCTCTTGACATTTCAGGCAAGAACTATTTATCTTGGGTAGTTGATGCTGAGATCCATTTATGTGCAAAAGCTCTTGGAAACACTATAAATGAGGAAAATGACGAATCCCAGCAGGATCGTGCAAAAGCGATGATATTTCTTCGTCATCATATTCACGAAGAATTAAAAACTGAATACCTCACGGTAAAAGACCCACTAGTACTATGGCAAAATTTAAAGGAGAGATATGAGCACCAGAAGACCATGTTTCTCCCCAGAGCTCGTTATGATTGGATGCACCTGAGGTTGCAAGATTTCAAATCTGTTAGTGAGTATAATTCTGCATTGTTTAAAATCAGCTCACAATTGAAATTATGTGGGCAAACGATTACTGATGAAGATATGTTAGAAAAAACATACTCTACATTTCATGCCTCGAATGTGCTCCTGCAGCAGCAATATCGAGAGCGGGGTTTTAAAAAATATTCAGAATTGATTTCATGCCTCCTTTTGGCTGAACAAAATAATGAGCTTCTGATGAAAAACCACCAGTCTCGCCCGACCGGCTCTACACCATTCCCTGAAGTGAATGCGGTCTCATTTTATGAACGTGGTCGTGGTCGTGGACATGGCCGCAGTTGTGGACGCAGTAGAAATACTTTTCGTCAACGTGGGGGTTATCGTGGAGGTTATAACATTTATCCTTCTTCAAGTTCTCGAGTTAAGCATACTACACCACACCACCAGCAGTGGAACAACTCGCGGAACAACTCTGAAACAAAACAGGAAAAGGGAAAACGTTTACAGAATAAACCTCCCAAAAATTATGAAGATGTTTGTTACAGGTGTGGTATGAAAGGGCATTGGTCACGTACATGTCGTACGCCCAAACCATTAGTGGATCTTTACCGAGCATCAACACATGATAAAGGAAAAAATGTTGAAATGAATTTCACAAACTTTGATGACTCAGTAAAAATCACTCATCTTGATGTGTCAGATTTCTTTGAAGATCCTAATGGAAAAATAGATCACTTAATTGGTGATGGAAATGTCTACACCAACTAGTTTATATTTTAAGGTTATTGTTATCTTGTGTAATATTTTTCTAAGCATGTTTCTGTTATATGAATGTTTTCGTTTTCTTATCAAATAAGCAATTTCATATTTTATAGAAACATGGAATCTACCAAAGCATTAATCGCTTACAAGAAGAACGATGAAGATATATGTTTAGTAGACAGTGCAACTACTCATACAATTCTTCGAGAGAAAAAATATTTTGTTAGCTTAACGTTAGCTGAAAATAACGTTAAGACAATATCTGGCAATACAAAATTAATTGAAGGTTCCGAAAGAGCCAATATGTTGTTGCCAAAAGGAACAAAACTCTATATTGATAATGCTATGTATTCAACTAGAGCTACAAGGAATTTGCTCAGTTTTAAAGATATACGTAGCAATGGATATCATATAGAGACAACAAATGAAGATAATAAAGAATATCTTTACATTACTTCTATTGTTTCATGCCAGAAGCAGATATTAGAAAAACTTGCTACCTTCTCTTCTCTTCTGGATTATATTATACAACTATAAGAATTTTGGGATCACCTGAAGTGATGCACCAGAAGTGTTTTGACCCAAAGACTTTTATACTTTGGCATGATCGTCTTGGTCATCCAGGATCAACAATGATGCGTCGAATAATTGAGAACTCTCATGGGCATCCGCTAAAGAACCAGAAGATTCTTTTGTCAAGTGATTATACATGTCCCGGTTGTTCACAAGGAAAATTAATTGTGAGACCATCCCCGTCAAAAGTAATAGTTGAATCCCCAACCTTTTTACAAAGAATTCAAGGGGATATATGTGGGCCGATACACCCACCATGTGGACCATTTCGTTATTTTATGGTTTTAATAGATGCATCCACTCGATGGTCACATGTTTGCTTGCTTTCTACTCGTAATGTTGCATTTGCTAGGCTTCTTGCTAAAATTATCAGATTACGAGCGCAGTTTTCAGATTATTCGATTAAGTCGATACGATTGGATAATGCTGGTGAGTTTACATCTCAAGCTTTTGATGATTATTGCATGTCCATAGGAATTGATGTTGAACATCCCATTGCACATACACACACACAAAATGGTCTAGCTGAATCTTTTATCAAATGCCTTCAGCTTATAGCTCGACCGTTACTTATGAGAACAAAATTACCTGTTTCTGCTTGGGGACATGCCATATTGCATGCTGCATCATTAGTCCGTGTCCGACCCACTGCTTACCACAAATATTCACCATTACAACTTGTTTTTGGTCAACAACCAAATATTTCCCATCTAAGGATTTTTGGTTGTACTATCTATGTACCAATTGCGCCACCACAACGTACTAAGATGGGTCCCCAACGTCGACTTGGAATTTATATTGGTTTTGATTCTCCATCTATTATTAGATATCTTGAACCTTTAACAGGGGATGTATTCACTGCACGTTTTGCGGATTGTCATTTTGATGAAACACTTTTCCCTCCATTAGGGGGAGATAAAACGCAACTGGAAAAACAGCATGAGATTACTTGGAATGCTTCCACAGTATCTCATTTTGATCCTCGAACAAATCAATGTGAATCAGAAGTTCACAGGATTATTTATTTACAGACGATTGCAAATCAATTACCTGATGTGTTTACCGACACCAAGAAGGTAACAAAATCATATATACCAGCTGCTAATACCCCAGCACGTATTGATGTCCCTGTAGGACAATCTGCTAATATAGCAGCAAATGAATCTCAAGCACGCATGAAGCGTGGGAGACCTGTCGGTGCAAAAGACACAGTTCCTAGAAAGAGAAAGGTACAAATGCATAAGCAAGTCAGTATTCCTGAAGAAACCACAGTATCTAAACCTCTAGAAGAAGGAACTCCTGTAAAAGAATTCCCAGAAGAGAAACCTCCTGAAGAGATGTCCCCTGTAGAGGACAGTAATGAGATCTCAATAAGTTATGTGAATACAGGAGAAAAATGGAATAGAAATAAAATTGTTGTCGACAACATATTTTCATTTAAAGTGGCTCTTGCACTTACAAGAAGTAATGCAGAGAATGAACCACAGACAATTGACGAATGTCAACATAGAAGTGATTGGCCAAAATGGAAAGAAGCTATTGAGACAGAATTAAACTCATTAGCACAACGCAAAGTATTTGGACCCGTAGTCCAAACACCAGAAGATGTAAAACCGGTTGGATACAAATGGGTATTTGTGCGAAAACGAACGAAATGAGAAAAATGAAATCTTGAGATATAAAGCGCGTCTAGTGGCACAAGGTTTCTCGCAGAGACCTGGTATTGATTATGATGAGACATACTCTCCTGTAATGGATGCCATTACGTTCAGATTCTTAATTAGTTTGTCAGTCTCAGAAGGACTGGATATGCGTCTGATGGACGTCGTGACAGCCTACTTGTATGGTGAATTAGATAATGATATATATATGAAAATTCCTGAAGGATTTAAAATGCCTGAAGCAACTAGTTCAAAATCTCGAAGCTTATATTCTATCAAGCTTCAAAGATCTCTGTATGGGTTAAAACAATCTGGGCGCATGTGGTACAATCGTCTTAGTGAATATCTATTGAAAAATGGATATGTGAATAATACAATTTGTCCATGCGTTTTTATTAAGAAATCAGAATCTGGATTTGCTATTATTGCAGTCTATGTCGATGATTTGAATCTTGTTGGAACTTCTGAAGAATTGACAACATCTGCTCGTTATTTAAAGAAGGAGTTTGAAATGAAAGATCTTGGAAAAACAAAATTTTGTCTTGGATTACAAATTGAGCATTTATCAAATGGAATTCTCATCCATCAATCTACATATACAGAAAAAGTTCTGAATCGATTTTATATGGATAAAGCTCATCCACTGAGTTCTCCCATGATTGTCCGATCACTAGATGTACAAAAGGATCCTTTTCGCCCTCAAGAAGAAGGTGAAGAACTCCTTGGTCCTGAAGTACCATATCTCAGTGCTATTGGGGCTCTTATGTATCTTGCAAATTGTACAAGACCCGATATTGCATTTGCTGTAAATTTATTGGCAAGATATAGTTCTGCACCAACTCAGCGACATTGGAAAGGGGTGAAGCACATATTCCGTTACCTCCGAGGAACAACAGATCTGGGTTTGTTTTATTCAAAGGGACCAGAATCAGAGTTAGTTGGCTATGCAGATGCTGGTTACCTCTCTGATCCACATAAAGCACGATCACAAACCGGGTATGTATTTACCTATGGTAACACTGCTATATCTTGGCGATCTGTGAAGCAAACACTAACTGCAACTTCTTCAAATCATTCTGAGATCATCGCAATTCATGAAGCAAGTCGAGAATGCATTTGGTTGAAAGCAATGATCCAACATATTCAAGATAGTTGCGGACTATCTTCGATCAAAGATACCTCAACAATATTATATGAAGATAATGCAGCGTGTATTGCACAAATCAAGGGAGGCTACATCAAAGGTGACAGAACCAAACATATATCGCCAAAATTCTTTTATGCACATGAACTCCAGAAAAACGGTGATATTGATGTCCAGCAGATTCGTTCAAGTGACAACTTGGCAGACTTATTTACTAAAGCACTCCCAACTGCAACATTTGCGAAATTGATACACAACATTGGCATGCGTCGTCTTAAAGTTGTAAACAAGTAAAGCTATCAACTTCAACTTCAACTTCATACCAGATGTATGAATGAGGGGGAGTCGTACACTGTACTCTTTTCCCTTCGCCAATGGTTTTTCCCACAGGGTTTTTCTTGGCAAGGTTTTAACGAGGCAGTGTTAACGCACCCATACTAAGGTATGTTACGTAATATTACTGTACTCTTTTTCCTTCGCTAAGGTTTTTTCCCATTGGGTTTTCCTAGCAAGGTTTTAATGAGGCAGTTGTAACATATCCTAATATGTATTGCGGTCATCCAAGGGGGAGTGTTATGAGGTCATGGCTCACCTCACCTCGTGGTGGATGAGCCGCCTCAGATTTCTATATATATCAGTGGCAAGAAGAAGAAAAGGGAGAGCAAAACAAAAAGGAGAAAGAAGGAGAGAGAGAAGAGATAGAAAGAGAGAGAAGAAAGAGAGAAAGCGTGAGAGAGACAGAAGACAGAGAAAAAGAGGGAGAGAGAAAGAAGAGAGAGAAAAGAGGGAGAGAGAAAGAAGAGAAAAGAAAGGAGAAGAGGAAAAGAGAAGAAAGAAAAAGGCAAAAAAGTGTAGGTAAATTATTTACATTCATTTCTATTGTTTCTATCTTTTGTATTATGAAAGCAATACATGGGTGATCAAGAAGATCTATCCCCAGTTCCAGAAGAACTATTTTATTATTCTATTTTGTCTTATGAAAGCAAGACATGCTTGGGTGATCAAGAAGATCTATCCCCATAGTTCTAGAAGAACGAGTTAATAATAATTATGTGACAGTTCCAGAAGAACTCGTTTTATTATATACTGTGTTTTGCTTGCTGCAAATTTATTTAATTTATAACAGTATTAGCTTTTTTATCCCTTTTTTAATTTATTTTCTTTTTTTCATTTTACATAGGATTTTTGGCAGTTATTGATCTATTCTATAATTCTACAACTAAAGTGACCCACAGGCTTATACTTTTTTCTTGTCTGATCCAGAGGATGACTATAAATTTTATAGAAAATGTTATTTTTTTAGAAAAATTAAAATTCATCAAAATGATATAGAATTGGCATTTTTGTAATTAAAAAATAGGTATTTTATTTTTAAGTGAATGACTATTATTCAATCACATCATTATGATAATATATTCTGCATATATTTTTTGTTTGTATAACATTATCTAAAATTTATAGAGGTACTTAATAGAATAAACTTTCACCACCCAATGTCTACGCAAGATTGTAGTTGTAGAGTAATTGCCAAGGGCATAGCGTGATTGGAAAGATGGACGGAGGTGGACAGCTTGATTGTGAGGTTCCTAAGTTCGAGCCCTGCCAACCGCGTTTGAAAGCTAAGCTATTTACATGAGAGTGTGGGGGCTAAGGGGGTCCCATCCTCCCCCAATTTGGGCGGTTCTCCCTAGGTCTTCTGGGCTCGGGTCAAGTTAGTGTTCTGGTTTATAAAAAATAAAAAAGAAAAAGTGTAGTTGTACACTATTTTGAAAATGAATCACATTGCTCTGCGCTGCTAAATTGGATTCTTCTTAAAGTTGGTAGCCAATATGGTAGATTATGTCGAGAGATAGTTTGCTAGTTTTGAAATGGCTAGCTAGCCCTCGACACATCCAATGTCCAAATCATAACAGCTATACGCAACACTTTGATTTTTGCAGTTGGCTGTTTCTATTTGGTAGTCAGCTGGAAGCACGCATGACACGTGCACTCATTCTATATATCTATCCTTACGCTAGAGTGTCATAGGAATTGAAATTTTTTGTTTAATTTGAGGTAAAAAAACAAATATGAAGAGATGGAACAAGTTGGTCCTATTTGTTTCTTTCACTGCTTTCGTGGTAAGCGAGAACAATTTGTGAGAACTTTGCTTTGATATTCGTTAAATTTGTCCAAATCTATTCAGCATCAAGTCTTTTTGCTAAGAAATTTTTTTCTCTTACATAACTTCTACATTTCAATGAAAATTTTGAAAATTCAAGCTATCTTGGCTTTAAAATGATTAGATCAAGACTTGCTATATCATTCTGCACTAATTTTTTGTACATTTTTTTCTCTGTTTGTATAGTATTACTTTTTTGTTATAGATGAAACCCATGAAAATGAACATCTAACCTCAGACATGATTTTGGACCATGCCACGAGCATACAAAAACTTAGGGACTAACAAAGTACCAGAAATGGAACACTAAAGGGGAACATTCAAAAGAAGCAAATAAGCCAGCAGCTTGGGATAGGAAGAGTAATTTTATGAAAGAGACCTAAATCTGCTGCCTTGTTAGCTGACATTGAAGAAGAAACAGTTGGACCTGACCAAGTTGAGCTTGGCAGATGACTTGATATCCGCAACATTGCTAACAATGTCCCGTAGACTTTATCATATTGCTAACCTTCCAGATCTTCTGAATCTGATTCAAATACTTGGATGCTTACCAATCATTTAGTTTACTTAGCAAAAGAATAAAAAAATAAGAATTTGGATGCTGATCCCAATCTTTAACAGCCTGTTTGGCACTTGAAGGCGGAAAGAAAAAATAAGAGAAAAATTTTCGCTTTGCTTATTTGATATTATAGGAGAAAAAGGAAAAGAAAAGAGAAGGAAAACAAAGGGAAAAATGAGGGGAAAAAAAAAAAACCTATTCACTTTCTTTCTCTTTCTCTTTCTCCCTCTTCTTTCTCTCTACTTCTCTTTTATTTCCTTTGCAAAATCAAATAGAGAAGGGAAAATATCTTTCCTTCATTTTCTCTTTCCCTTCCTTTCTCTTCCCCTCCCCTCCCCAAGTTCCAAATAGGTAAATTTCTCTTTCCCTTCTCATCCCTTTTTCAAGTTCTAAACGGGCTCTAAGCAATGACCCATTTAGCAAGCCGAAGCTTCTGGCTGGATCACTGACCCTCCATTAGGAATTTAGGACCTGAACTTGAATTATCAATTAGGTTCGCAAGGAATTCCGAAGTTGCAAAGTGGAGCTGAATCCGTTTGAAATTCATCCAAAACTGCCCATTATATTTTTCTATGCTTGGTAATTCAACTCATAAGTTAAATCTAACCTTTTTATTTTGTACAAACATAAAATTTGTATAAATTTTTCTATATAAAATGATGTGACTGTTCGTGACTCTTTAATTTTAAATCACAATATTTACTGACGAAGCAGTGAATTTGTACAATCTCCCCGACTTCTGATACGAATGGTTGAAGTGATGAATCTTGCTATTTTGAACACCGGTGTGGTGTCTATCAAAGATATTCTGACGCCAAAGTTAGACTAGAGATAAATGGGCAGAATAATAATGCTCAAAAATTCATGTTTTTTGTACCTCCTTTGGAGATGATGATTGCCCTTTATATAGAGATATAAGCAGCGAATGTGGCTTGGATTGTGAGTACATTAATGGGAGAGCTAATCGTGCCCTCAAATTGTGCACCAAGGATTGTGGGAGCGAACTGTGCCCCCATGTTAGGCTTCACGAACCATGCCCTCAGTCATGGGCGAAATCGTCCCAATCATGGGATCATGGAGGTTGATCCTCAAGCGAGAATCTCAAGATACCTCAACGATGGTACTCAATACCCTGTTGGGGCTCTATCCTTCCAGGTATGTCGGCACACCTGGTCAGGAGGGAACTTGGGGGGACTGGTTTGGAGAAGTAGTTTGGATTTCTATGGTCTACCCAGTGAGGGCAGACCAATTATACTTGTTACACTATCAGATGTCCCCAATTCATTCGGGGCCTGCCAGGGGGAATTTCAAAGAATCGCGGGGCGTCGCCCCTGAGGTGCATTTATGGCGCCATAACCGGTCATGATTACTACATTCGTCCAATCAACACGACCCTTAGGGTGTATGCCACGTGGCTTCGCGAGGTTGGCTCCCGTACCTTGATGGGATGTTACAGATGCTAGCCATTCGATCCAAGAGTCGTGGATAGATCTTAGTCGTTGATTTCGAAAGAGGGGGCCTATAACGCCTTGGCGGTTTGTCGAAAAGCCTTCTATTTTGCACACCTCTTTCATGTTACCCAGTGAGCGGCTTCTCTCCTATTTTTCTGCCATTGTTGGATGGTAAAAAATATTCTAAGCCTTCCTTTCAACTTTTCCAAATTCGTCAAGGTATTTCGAGTGTGGGTGTGTTTATTTTGGCTCCTACAAAAAGCCATTGGTATTACGAGTGGAGGGTCAGGACTCCGTACCCCCTAAGGTTTGTAAGCAACCCCTCCTTTGTCGAGTCTATGTATTAGGGCGTCTTAGAGGCCTCCAAGTCCACTTTCGAGACCTTACATGAAATAGAGGATCCTAGGACCATGATCCCCCAACCAATCACCCTATCATCCGGTTCTGAACGCACCACCTCGATGGATTTGAATAGGGTTAGGCCATATGAGGCTTCGAGTGCCTCTGTAAATTACTCTAGAGCAGACATCGAGGATATTACCTAAGAGGCGAGGCCGGGGAGGGCAAAAAGCCATGTGGCTATCGTGGACGGCTTTGAGGGTGCTCCCATGGCTGAGGTTGGGGAGGGAGTTGGGATGCCCCCTCCCCTAGACTGCAGGTATGAGGCGAGAAACATAGCCTCCATTTTGGACGGGCCAAAAGTGAGGAAGCTCTGGTCTGCCTACCAATTCCCAGCTTCTATGAGCTATAGAGTTCCTGGGAGCAGAGACAGAGCATGCTTCCCTCACCTTGGGGAAATCACGGTGTACGAGAGTGCGTTAACTGGAGGGTCGAGGTTTCCCATCGCTCCTCCCATTAGAAGAGTCCTGAGCAGGTGTAGGCTAGCTTCAGGGCAGCTCATGCTCAATTCATGGCGCATACTGGTGGGCTGTGCAGCCTTGTGGCAAGCCGCCACAAATAGGGAGGAGTACCTGACCCCAGAAGACTTCTTTTACTGTTACAAGGTGACTGAGGGTGAAGGCACGGGTTGGTACTACTTCTCAGCTCGGGAAGGTCAAGCTGCCATGGTATCCGGTCTCCCCGTCTCTCATAAGCGCTGGAAGGAGAATTATTTCTTCGTGTACGCCGAGGGCATAGAGATCGCCTATTAGGAGGATGTGACTGACCAAACCCTTCGTATACCCAGGCAGTGGGGTAAACCAGGTAGGAAGGGTAAGCTATTTTCGTGCTTTCATACTTGGGCTCTGCTTAAGGTAGTGGTCTGACCATTATCCATTTTTTATGCTTAGCACGCCTTCTTGTGCTGGAGGACGAGTCAAGAAAAGATCGAGTAGCGAGGGTGAGGGAGCACCCAGTCACGTACTGGGCGCACCTTATGGCTGGTGAGAGTTTGGCCGCCTACCTCTTAGGTCTAGACCCTTCCATTGAAGCCCTTCGCACTGAGAGGAGTGAGTCTGGTATGTTTATTGCAACTCTCTTTTAGTGTGAGCGTACTAATCCTTGCTTTGTGTGTTTTGCAAAACAAGACTCCACCATGGGGTTTGATAGACGAGCATGGGGACCTCTGCCAAGAAAAAGTTTGAGGAAATGAAGAGGGTGAAAGCTGCTGGGGAGAGACCCAACAAGCGCCCTCGACCCAGCTTAGGGGGAAAGACTGTTGAGCCCCCACTTGACAAGGGTCCTGCAGTGTTTGGCCCACCCAAGGGAGCCAAGGCTCCTTCTGTTGCCCAGGCTGCTGGTCAGACCTCCAGGTTTGGTGCTGGTATGCCCCCACCTGCTACCACAACGCCTCTGGGTCAGTCACCTTCAGGTCAGTAAGGTGAGCCCCTTATTGTGGAGGATGTCCAAGCTGCTTGGGAGAGGATGCAAAAATTCATCAGCTTCAAGGACATGGCCCCCTTCACCGATTGGACTAACACCCAACTGACAAAAAGCATGAATCATGATGCTCTCAAGGTGAGGCTTCTGACTAATCTTTCTTTTTCATATGATTGTTCTGACTTATTGATACTGATCCATTCGTCCTTTTGTAGTTGCATGTTAAAGCACTCTGCTTGTCCACCTGCTTGAATGTGAAAACGATTGAGAGCTCCAAGAAAGGTCAGGTCATCGAGACCTTGACCGAGACCATCAGTGGGTTGGAGAAAAACTCAAAGATACTGAGGAGTCCTAGGCAGTTTATGAGGCAGAGAAAACAGTTGTCTTGGATGAGTCGGCGAAGCTCAAGAAAAAGGTTGAGGTGCTGACCTTCGACGCCCAAGCCTTTAAGGCCGTCAAAGAATCTTTAGCCTCGAGGATAGCTGAGCCGGTGGAGTAGCTTAAGACAGCTTAGGAGAAGGCTGTGGAAGAGTTCAGGGCTGGGGCAGCCTTCCAGGATGAGGTCGGTGAGGCTTAAATGGAGGGCTTCGTCAATGCCAAGGTTGCAGCGAAGAAGCTCTTCCCAAATCTAGACTTCTCTGCTCTGAAGCCGTTGGATGACACCACTTCCCAGGGGCCTGGGGGGCAAGACTAGACTGTCGCAGCAGAGGAATAGGACGATGCTCAATCTTGAGCTTTTCAAAGGCCCCCAACCTCTTTTTTTTTTTTTTTTAGCTTCCTTTGTAACTCCCTTCAATTAATAAAAATGCCTTTTTACCTTTTATCTATACTTTGTGTCCTTGTATTTCAATGCTTGAGATGAGTGGTCTGCTGAAACAGTCGTAAATTAAGTACTTGTGTACCCTTGGAAATTTTACACTAGATCGGTTGCTCGAGCTGACCAGCTAGAGCTTGGAGTGTAATCTTTTAAGTCTTTTGACTTGACTGGTCAGTCTCATGGACTAAGACTGACCAAGTGGGCTTAGTAGCCTTGGGGCCTTTTCAGCTGTTCTGGTTAGTCTCGTGGACTGACCGGGTGGGCTTAGTAGCCTTGTAATCTTTTGGCTTATCTGGTCACTCTTGTGGACTGACTAGTTGGGCTTAGTAGCCTTGTGACCTTTTGGCTGGTCTGGTCAGGTCAGTCTTGTTGACTGTCCAGTTGGGCTTAGTAGCCTTGTGGTCTTTCAGCTGGTCTGGTCAGTCAACATGACTGACCAATTTAGCTTAGTAGTCTTGTGGCCTTTCAGCTTATCTGGTCAGTCTTGTGGACTGACCAATTGGGCTTGGTAGCCTTAGGGTCTTTCAGCTATTCTGGTTAGTCTCGTGGACTGACCGGGTGGGCTTAGTAGCCTTGTGACTTTTTGGCTTATCTGGTCAGTCTTATTAACTGACTAGTTGGGCTTAGTAGCCTTGTGGTTTTTCGGCTGGTCTGGTCAGTCTTGTTGACTAACCAACTTGGCTTAGTAGTCTTGTGGCCTTTCGGCTGGTCTGGTCAGTCGTGTTAACTGACCAGTTAGGCTTAGTAGCCTTGTGGCCTTTAGCTGGTCAGGTCAGTCTTGTTGACTGACTAGTTGGGCTTAGTAGCCTTATGGCCTTTTGGCTTGTTTGGTCAGTCTTATGGACTGACCAGTTGGGCTTAGTAGCCTTGTAGCTTTTCAGCTGGTCTGGTCAGTCTTGTTGATTGACCAGCTTGGCTTAGTAATCTTGTGGCTTTTCAGCTTATCTAGTCAGTCTTGTGGACTAATCAATTGGGCTTGGTAGCCTTGTAGCCTTTCGGCTGGTCTGGTCTGGTCAATCTTGTGGACTGACTAGGTGGGCTTAGCAGCCTTTTTCATGAGCCATTATAGTGGACTGGACCATTTGGAGCTTTTAATGAGTAGGCATTTCATTAATAAAGGCAGAGTACATCATACATAATACTTCCTTAAGTGTTTCGCATGCTAAGGGTTGGAAAGGTCCTTGTTATTTAGCCCTGTCAACCAATATGTTCCTTTTCGGGAAAATCCCTTCACTTTGTAAGGCCCCTCCCAATTTGGCCCAAGTTTTCCGTCACTAAGCCTGCTGGTGGATTGATTGACTTTCTTAAGGACCAGATCTCCTATCTGGAATGTCCGAGGCTTTACTCTAGTGTCATGGTATTTGCGCATTCTTTGCTAATAGGCTGCTACTTCCATGGCTGCTTGCAACCTTTTTTCCTCAAGTAGATCTAGGCTTACCTCCAGGGCTTCGTTATTAGCCTCTAGTTCATAGTGTTCGACCCTGGGACTGTGCAGACCTATTTCTACCGGGATGATTCCTTCCGATTCGAATGTTAACGAGAAAAGGTGTGTCTTATTGCTACCCTTTTAGTTATTCGATAAACCCACAAAATGTTAGAAAGCTCTTCAGCCCATAAGCCCTTTGCCTTTTCCAGCTTAGCCTTGATGATGTTGAATAAGGTTCTGTTAGTGACTTCCACTTGGCCAATGGCTTGGGGTGCTCTGGAGTGATGGCTGATCTAGAGGTCTGAGCACATATTGCTTCCCGTTATCTGTGATAAACACCTTGGGGATTCCGAACCTACAGATGATATTTTTCCATATGAAGCCCTTTATTCTGTGTTCGGTGATGGTGGCAACGGCCTCAGCCTTGGCCCACTTGATGAAGTAGTCTACCGCCACTACTGCGAATTTGGTCTAGCCTTTTTCCAAAGGCAAAGTTCTCACAATATCGATTCCCCATTGAGCGAATGGCCAGGGGCTCTGGGTGGGAGTCAGTTCTTAGGGTGGTTGCCTTGGGACATTGGAAAACCTTTGACACTTATCACATCTTTTTACAAAGTCTTGAGCATCCTTTTCCATGGTGAGCCAGTAGTAGCATGTTCTAAGTATCTTCTTGGCTAGGGCCTGTCCACCCAAGTGGTTACCGCACACCATTTCGTGCACCTCTCTAATGATATAATCAACATCTGCTTTTCCTACACACCTGAGCCAAGGTAGGGTGTGCCGTCTCTTATACAGTGTCCCGTTCATCAAGGTGTATCTGCTAGCTTTGTACTGGAGCCTCTTGGTTTTAGTCTTGTCCTCTGGCAAGGCCCCCCGCTCCAGATAAGCTCTTATCGGTGTTGCTTATTTAACTTCCTGTTCTACCTGATATATCTTCGGACTCTGAATGTTGGGCGAATCTAGCACCTTCATAAGGACTCCTGGGTTTTCTTCCTGAGATAAGGCTATTCTGGCCAGTTAATCTGCTTCTTCGTTCTGTAGTCTGGGCATTCTCTTTAATAGTACCGTGGAGAACTTCTTGGTTAGGTTCTTTGCCATTTGGTAGTATTTTTACATTTTTTTTTCCTCTGGCCTTGTAATCACCTTGGACATGTTCAACTACGAGTTGAGAATCGCTACGTACCAGGATATGTTCTACCCTCATTCACCTAGCCATTCGGAGTCCGGCTAACAAAACTTCGTACTCGGCGTCGTTGTTGGAGGCTGGAAATTTGAATATGACAGCATACTCGAATTTGTGTCCTTCAGGGGTAACCAAAACAACTCGAACGGCACTGGATGTGTCGGTGGAGGAGCCGTCAACATTAGTATCCATTATGGCTAGTCAGGGTTAGTATCAGGGTGGGTTGTTGGGTGGGTGAACTCAACGATGAAGTTCGCCATAGCCTAACCTTTGATTTCCAGTTTTGGTCAATAATGAATGTCAAACTGGCTGAGCTCTATGGACCATTTAACAAGCCTGCCTGAGATCTGTGGTTTGTGGAGTATCTTCTTCAATGGCTGGTCAGTCAAAAAGACTATGGTGTGGGCCTGAAAGTACAGCCTCAGCCTCCATGCTAAAGTTACAAGGGCGAGGGCCAGTAGCTCCATCATGGGATATCACTTTTCTGCACCCTTCAGGGCTTTGCTTGTGTAATAAATGACTTCAAGGGCCGAGCTTACTGCTGTGGACGACATTGCGAGGTAGAGGTATAGTTCTTCGTCTTTGATAGTTCTGCTCAGCAGTGGTACTGAGCTCAGGTATTCTTTAAATTGTTGGAAGGCCTATTCACATTCTAAAATCCACTCAAAAGCTTTTCGTAAAAGTTTAAAGAAAAGAAGGCACTTATCTATGGTTCTGGAGATAAATCTGTTCAATGTTGCCACTCTGCCTGCCAATCTCTAGACCTCCTTGGTGGACGTTAGGTACTGTATGTTTAATACTTCTTTAATTTTTTCAGGGTTTGCCTCTATTCCCCTGTTGGAGACCATGAACCCCAGGAATTTGCCAGATGCTACCCCAAATGCGCATTTGGTAGGGTTCAACTTCATCTTATAGGCCCTTAGGTTCTTGAATGTCTCTTCCAAATCTGTTAGGTGGCTGGTCGTCTGCTTGCTTTTTACTAGCATGTCATCGACATAGACTTCCATGTTTCTGCCAATCTGAGTACTGAACATGCGGTTAACAAGCCTCTGTTATGTTGCTCCGATGTTCTTTAGGCCGAATGGCATCACTCTATAGCAGTATATGTAAAACCCTAACTTGGTTAGCATCATGCTTAACTTAATAGCATGTTTATGGTGTATGATTATCCTTAATCAAGGTGCTTGTTTAGCATGGTTTAATGAGGGCTTACATTGGGGGGATTATCATGTTTTTAAGCATGATTAGTGAGCTTAATTCATGATTAATTAGCTTAATGCTTAGCTTATTTTAATCATGGTTAATTATCATAAGTATGATTAATTATGTTAATCATGTAGATGAGATGTGGATTAAGAAAGTAAGGAGGTGCTAGGTGGGGATTTAACCCTAAGACACCTAGGTGTGTGCTTCATGTGCGAGAGGTGTGTGCTTCACTAATGTTGCTAGCAAGTGTGTGTGTGTGTGTGTGACATGTGGAATGATAGATATATTTTGTATCTATAATTGTCTTCAAGACAAGGAGAGGAGAGAGAAGAGAGGAGCTTGTGTAGTAAAATTGTTTGGCAAGAAAGAAAGTGAGAGAAAAGAGAGAAAAAGAAGAGGAAAGAAGAGAAAATGAGAAATTTGAAGGGAAAGCTTGTGATTTCATTGTTCAAGGTGAGAGATCTTATGTTTATGTTTGTTTCATTGCATATTTGTTGATTGTGTATGTTAACATATCAATTCATGCCATGAAGGTGAGAATTGAAATGACGGAGGAGAAAAGAGGGTGAGGGCTTTCATGGTGAAAGCCTTAATTTGTCTTGGTGAATATCTTCTTGGTTGTCTTTAATCTTACTTCTAGCTGGGTATTGCATTTTGGAGTCTTTGGTGAACTTATGTGAAGTGTTATGGTGGATTAAAGTGGAGAAACATTGGGTTACAAAGCCATTTCGAGCCATATCCAGCATATCTCGCTAGCTTCTCGCCCCAGCGAACTTATCCAGTAAGTCTCGCTACCTTCTCGCTCCAGTGAACTTACTTATCTAGTAAGTCTCGCTACCTTCTCACTGCTTTCTCACCCCAGCCAACTTAACCAGTAAGTCTCGCTACCTTCTCGCCTTAGCGAACTCTTTCCGATAGCTTTGACACTCTTTAGTGAAATGACCATAACTTTCTTTAGGAAACTCGGATTGATGCAACGTTTGAAGTGTCAAAAAGTAGATTCATTTATCTTTCTAGTGATATAAAGTTGGTACTTTAAATCCTTGAAACTTGTGAGACATTGTAGTTTAAAGTTGACATTACATTGCATTGGCAAAGGGTTTAACATCCTATTGAGTTCTAATGCATTATTGGTGTTTTAAATTACATGTTTAAGGTATATAAGCTATAGTCATGCATTAGTTATGAATTATAACATCTATTTTATCAAGTTTGATGTGGTGGTGTTTGATAGGTTCAGAAGTGGATCAAAATACTCTGGTTCAACTAAGGGAGTGACTCGACGGTGTGTATAAGACAGTATCAGGTGGGAATATAAGATGATCTTATTCAAAACGCATTAAATGTTTTATTATCTACATCAGTGGTGATTGTTGGATTATGCGATGACATTTGTATACAATACATTTTGTGTGCATATCTTGCATTGCACGGAGGAGGTTTAGTCGATGTGGGACTAACCTAAGGTTTAGTCGATATGAGGCAAACCTAAAGGGTATCGATATGGGATATCCTTAATAATAAGCCATCGATATATTGGGCCAATATTATCAAAATAGCGCTCACATATGTGGTGTATCATACATTGTATCACAAGAGGCATTATTTTTATTATTGATGGTGTATTATCTATTGATAATTAATTAAGTGGATGTTTATCATTCCTTCTTTATGAGTTTGATTATCTTATGAGCACGTTGATATATAGCTCACACCCACATAGATTGTTTTGCAGGAAAATAAGAGATGTCTAGTCCACTGTTGGTGTTGAGTTGGAGAGTTTTGAGAAACTCTTTAGTCGAGTTATTAGTCATGTACATTGTTATACATTGTATTAAACTCTTGTTGGAGTTTTGTTTATTTTGTGGTTTTGAAAATATTCGTAAGTGTGGATTAACAGTTCTCTTAATGATGTATGTTGAAAGATTATGAGATGATTTTTATTTATTTAATATGATGTTATGTATTCTTATAAAATTTCTATCTTTGGAATTATGTTGAGGTTTCGCTTACAGGTAGGTGACCTGTGCGATCACGTTCATCCTAAAACGACGTTAATGACGCTTAATTAGGAGCGGGCGTGACAGTATAAGCCTCTATCCGTCACGAATGTCGTGTGTTCCTAGTCGTGCTCTGCCATTCTTATCTGGTTATAACTTGAGAAAGCGTCCATGAAGGTTAGCATCTCGTGCCCTACCGTTGAATCCACCAGTTGATCTATTATGGGTACGGGAAAGCTATCCTTGGCGTCGCGCCCTAGTTTTTGGGTGTCCAAGGTCCTTTTGGCTTGCAGATAAAAAGTACAGAACTCTGTCACTAGAACTTATCCTCATAGAAGGGTAAGTGCGACTAGGTTTGAAAATTGGTTTAACTAAGGGCTTTTCAAAAAAATAGGAGTTGCCATCTAACTTAATTTAGGTGAGTTAGGGTACCTAACACTAAGTGTTAATCCGAAGATTAAACTTAGGGTTTTTTTTTTTAAAAGGTTTTGAAAACTCCCTCAAGAGAGGGTTTTTAAGGAAATAGGTTGTTTGGCAACCTTTAGAAAGATTTAAGCTCTTTTGAAAAATAACTTCATTTTGGTCATTTGAAAATAAAAATCTATAGTTCGGGGGTTGGTTACGTGTAGGGAAGATATCCTAAGATCATCACCTTACCCCGCCCTTTCGGTACCTACATGTCTAATCACTCTTTGTTCACTCACTAGAATAACCGGTTACCATTGTCCACTTAATATCCACTTTAGAATTTTAAAAATAGGGTTTAGTCATCACTTTTCGGATGAATGATACATAATGCAAGTTTTTAGAAAAAGTTTGAAAATAATGGGGGTTTTGAAAGAGTTTCGAATAAAAACTTTGAATTGATTGAAATTTTTGAAAAGGGATTGAAGTTGAAATAAAAGTTGTGACCGCACCATTTTAGGTTGCCTACATATCTCATTTGGCGAGAATCAGGTCATTCGTAGTTCGGGCAAGAGCTCGATGGAAAATAGGCGCATTGAGGCATTTGGAAGGTTTGGAGATACTTTGAGATTTTTGAAAAAGTTTAAGACACTTTGAGGTCTTTGAAAAAGTTTAAGACATTTGGAGGTCTTGGGGAGTTGAAAACACTTTGTGAAAGTTGAAGACTCTTTGTGGTCTTGGAAGTTTTGACTTAAAATTGGATGGTGGAGTGTTTTGAAAATGTTTTTGGATCAACTTAAGGGAGTTTTGGAAGAATGTTTTGGCATGACTCAAGAGAACTTGAAAGTGTTTTTGAAGTCTTGTTTTGAAAACCTCGGAGACATGATTTTAGAAATGTTTTGATGAGTTAATTTTTAAAAATGGTTTTTAGAAATGGCTAAGGGTTTGGAATCCTAATATGGACAACCTTAGAAGTTGTTCTTGATACATCACTTGTCCTTGGAATCCCTAACCATGAGAAGGCTAGGAACACCTTAGGTTTGTGACCTTTTGAAAACATTTTTAGAAATGCCTTGAAGATGGAGTGTAGGAACATTTGAAGAACTTATAGAGTTGGTTTTTTTTTTTTTAATTAAGAGAGTGGGAAGTTTTGGAAAAAATAAGTTATGAGAATAATTTAAAATTGAGTAATAATTTAGAAAAAGGACTCATGCGTTGGAACCTTGAAGCATATTAACTTATGATTGAGTTGGCCTAGGGTTAGAGGTGACCTAAGGTTAACTAACTTGGGTTAGGTTAACCTATGGTTAAGATGACCTATGATTAACTAACTTGGGTTAGGTTAACCTAGGATTAAGATGACCTATGGTTAACTAACTAAGGTTGGGTTAACCTACGGTTAGGATGACCTAGGGTTAGATTAACCTAAGGTGAGTGAACTAGGGTCAAGTTAACCTAGGGTTGGGTAACTAGGGTCAAGTTAACCTAGGGTTGGATAACTAGGGTCAAGTTAACCTAAGGTTGGATTGGAAAATGGAGTTGGTTTAATGCACTTTTGGAAAGAGCTTTGAAAAACAAAGTATGTTATGCAATGGACTTTGGTGGACAACCCTTTTGAAGATCATTTCCATGAAAATTTTTATTCTAGCCGAGAGTATGGTTTATATGGTTGGTGTTTGGATATTATTCCAAGGAAGGTCTTCTCATGGCCATTATAACCATGATCTTGACAAGAGTATAAGGGGCTTAAAAATCAATATGGTGATGACAACTTTTTAAAGTACCATTTTTAATACAAAGATGAAGAGAATGCATTTTTGAAAATCATCTTTGAAGAAGGATTTTGAAAATCATATGGCCAAACAAAAGGGAGACCACTCAAGAGAGGGTTCCATGGGGCCATTCCAACCACTACACTTAAAAGAATGGAAATATTGAAAATTAGAGAATTGGAAAGCAAACCTTATGCAAGTTAAAATGTCGTGATGCAAAAGTGAGAGTTAAGGGGTTAGTAGGGGATTTTCTAAGGCATGATTTCTAAAGTCCCATCCTAACCTTCAAGGGGCCAACTCTTGAAACAATTTTTAAAGAAATGTAGGGCTTGGAAATGACATGGAGTTTAAGAGTAATGTAAGCATTATAGAACATGACAATAAGCATAAAATGAAGCCAATCATACAAGACATGATCAAAATAGTAATATGCAAGGGGTCATGATCACATACAAGGCTTTTAGGCTACACCACATAAACAAGGGGCTCCTAGGCCATACCATCTCAAAGTAGGCTAGTGAGAGGTCCCCCTACACGGTGGCTCTCACTTGCTTTCCTCTAGGCATGATCTAAGCGCCCTCTTGGCTCAAGCATGCAAGAATGGGGGGTTGTAGATAGGGATTAAAATAAAGAATAGCCTAAGTAGTCTAGGAGGGAGAAGAGAAGAGTGGGGGAAGACACAAATATAAAAGGGATACTACCTTTTGCCTTTAACACACTTGTAGTCTTCAAAGGATGCCTTGATTGGAGCTTGAATGACTTCAAGAAGGCTTAAGGGGCTGGAATGGAGTGTGTAATGGTGCATAGGGCCTTGTAGGTGAAGTATATAGGCTTGAGGGAGGTAAAATCTAACCTAAGTGTTGGAGGGGTGGAATATATGTAAGGATTCCAGGTTCTGGAGCAGTTTTAGCAGAGCTTCGCATCAATTTTGGAGATGGAATATGCAAAGGGGGGGGGGGTCTAATATTTATAGGTAATTTGGAACAGGCCTGGCGCATGTGTTATATGCGCTTGGCCAAAATTTGACCTGGCACATGTAGGACATGCACATGTACTGTTCCATTGCTAGAATGACACGTGGCACCCTGTGTACTAATTAAATCTCAACTGTTGATTGAAAGTTGGTCGATCTAATCAAAATTTGAGCGCATATAGCATACGCTCCATCATCGGGAAGGTTCGTCTAAACTTTATCTCGATAATTGAGCCAACCAAGAAGGTTTCGGGAGAATCGGGTGCACCCATGGTGTTCTCTTGAGGTTTCTCGTGGACTTTCATGTTTTTGAAAAGTTTGAATTGTGTTTGGAAGCATGGGATATCATGTCGGGAAGCGTGCATAAAAGGATACTTTTGCGGAGCATTTGTGATACTCTCCAAGGGTGTTCGAAAGTGGCTGTTTTTGTGTTGTGTGATCGAGGCATTTAGGAAGCGACCTCTTCGATCGGACCATACCGATGGAAGGCACTCTGGAAATATTTTCGAGAATTTTCAGATTTACGCATTTCTCAAGTCGTTTGACGGTGCGTTTTAATAAGGGAATTGGGAAAAAAGTCAACCTTGGCGGAGCGTCTGCGAGGCGCTCCATGGGATGTCAAAAGTAACAGGGTTTGAGCCATACGATGTAGGGCTTTGGGAAGCAATTTATCCGATCAAGCCGTATCGATGGAAAGATTTATGAACGAGCTTTCAAGAATTCCCTGATTTACGTATTTCTCAAGTCAATTGACGGTGCGTTATAACTAGGGAATCGGGAGAAAAGACAATTTAGGAGAAGCATCTACGAGACGCTCCAAGGAACTTTTATCGAGTTGTGTGCATTTAATGTCGTAGGGTTCTCCTCGGGTTAAACAAGGGTGTATGGTGAAACCCTTCGCTTGAAATCCTTGGACCAGCAGTATTTCGGGGCAAGTTTGGATTGCCAGGGGCAAAATGGTCATTTTGGCTGGAAATGGTTAGGAATGGTTTGGTGTGTTGCGTTAAGCGTGTAAGGTTATTCAGAGATGATTTTGGGGGAGTCTTTTACCGTTCGGCGGGTTTTGTGCAGTGCTGAGGTGTTCAGGGACAAAACGGTCATTTTGACCGGAATGAGCCGGAATAGGACCGGATTTGGACCAAATGGCGTGCGGGGGACGCCTAATGGTTTAACAACATCTTGGAAGGATGGACTTATCGTTTTAAGGGATTTTGAACATTCTCAAAAAGTGCCTAGAGGCCCCAGGGGCTGGTTTGTTCATTTCTCACCGAGTCGGGCTAGCAGGCGTCGGTGTTGACCTAGGTGTTGGTTCCCGAGACCACCCGGTCTTGGAAAACTACCTGTGCATTGTTGGTCTCTAAGAATGCCCGGTTCTAGAGAACTACCTGTAGGGATGGTGTTGGTTCTTGAGAACGCCTGGTCCCAGAAAGCTACCTGGAATGGTGGTGTTGGTCTCCTCGAACGCCTAGTCTCGGAGAACTACCAAATGATGGACATGCTACATTGGCATGCTAGCGGGCGCCAGAAGTGAACTGTCTGGAATTTGAGGAGGTGTTGGTCCCCGAGATTGCCCGATCCTGGGAAGCCACCTGGATGGCGTTGGTTTCCAAGACCGCCTGATCCAGAAAGCTGCCTAGAATAATGGTGCTTATGGCTCCAAAGGGTCCTTGTGGGCCTAAAAAGCGACCAAACGGTTGGATTGGAGATTGAAAGGCTCACATTGAGCTTGTATGTGTTGTGATGAGATTGCCGAGCGGGCAAAAATAGGGTGCTTATACTTGGGACTGGCCCTGTTCAAATCTGTGAAGTCCACACACATTTTTCATCTGCCATTCGCCTTCTTGACCATGACCACATTAGACAGCCAGGAGAGATACTAGGTCTTTTTTATGAAGCCAACTCTAGTCAATTTCTCAACTTCTTCAGCTATGGCCTCGTTACGTTCTGGGGTGAAGCTCCTCCTTTTTTGCCTGACTGGTTTTGCCGTTGGGTCGATGTTCAGATGATAGGCAATGGTTCGGGTATCAATGCCTGGCATGTCCTCGTGAGACCAAGCAAAAACATCGACGTTCTGCTTAAGGAAGGATCTTAGCCCCTCCTTGAACTCCTCTGGGGCTACCGTCCCGATCTTCACTACTCTAGTCTAATCCTGCATCTTGATCACGACCTCCTCAAGCTCTTCCACTGGCTCTCCCCTCCTGATCTCCTCCTCGTCTCGGACCTTCAGCTCCTCAATCAGCATGGCCCCCTTGGTCTCCTCTTTGAAGGATGCTATATAACACTCTCTAGCGGCCTATTGGTCACCCCTGGCTTTCCCAACTCCTTGAGTTATGAGGAACTTAACTTTCAAGTGGTAGGTGGATGGTATTGCTTTGAACTCGTTGATAGTCGTTCTGCCCACAATAACATTGTAAGCCGAAGGACAGTCCACTACCAAGAAAGTCACCATCTTGGTGGCTTGTTGCAATGCAGTCCCCAATGTCACTAGCAAGGCTATGGAACCCAAAGGGGTAACTTTGTCGCTAGTAAAACCAACCAAAGGAGAGTTGACCGGTTGTAACTTTTCCGTGCCCACCTTCAACTGCTCGAAGGCCTTTAGGAATAGGATGTTTACTGAACTGCCACTATCCACAAGGACTCTTCGTATCAAGAAGTTGGATACTACTGCTAATATAACTAGGGGGTCGTCGTGAGTTGGCATATGGCCTCTACCTCTTCATTGGTGAACGTAATGGGGGCATGCTCTGCCTTAGACCTTTTGACTGATCGATCTATGAACATGACCTCCTTCTGATTACGAGCCTCCCTAGCATGCCTTTTCCTAGCAGATGAAGATTCACCACCACCTGCGAATCCTCCAGAGATGACTTTTATCTCTCCCATAGGTTGCTGATTCTGTCTTTCCCTCTCATGACTCCTTCGTTTGGCCTGCCTTGGGGGCTGGTCTTGCCTCTCGTCGCGCTTGCCCTCTACTATGTTTCTTTCCAACCTCCCTTGCTTGATCAAGTTCTCCACCTGCTGCTTAAGGTCGTAACAATCCTTCGTATTATGGCCATAGTCCTAATGGAATTGGCACCACTTGTTGGTTGGCCTCTTCTCTGGTGGGGAACTCATTTGTCCTGGCCACTTCAACGCTAAGTCCCCCTTAATCTCATAGAGCACCTGATCCAGAGGAATATTTAGGGGGGTAAAGTGCTGGTTATACCTGGCCGGCTTGGCCCTATCGCCCTTTGCCTTGGGCTTCTGCTCAGCCAGTCTAGGGGCTTTCGCTGGCCTGTCATCCTTCTTCTCCTCAACTAGCCTCTTCTTATTTAGGCTTGGAGTGGCACTCTCTAGATCTTCCCTGGCTTTGAGGGTGTCCTTTACGTTCATGTATTTCTACACTCGGAGCATTAGCGCAGTTATGGTCTTGGGTGCCTCCTTAGCCAGGGAGAAAAAGAACTTGGGGGTTCTAACCCCTGCAATGAAAGCTGTTACGGCCAACTTCTGGTCTAGGTCATTTACATAGAGAGTCTCCTGGTTGAAACGGGTGACAAACTCGCGCAGAGTCTCTTTTTCGCGTTGTTTAGTGTTAAATAGGGAAGTAGAAGGCCTTCTCTGCATCTGTCCTCCAATATAATGACTAACAAACAACCTGCTCAATTCCACGAACTTGTTGATTATCCCTGGGGGGAAAGTCTATGGAACTAAATCCGAGATGGACCTTTAAGGGTTGTAGGAAATGCTCTGCACATAATTTCGTCAGGGATCGCCTGGAGGTCCATCAGGGCTTTATACGTCTCAAGGTGGTCCAGGGCGTCTTTTGTGCTATCAGAGGACTCCAATGTAGGCATCTTGAATTTTGGGGGTAAGGGTACCCTCATTACTCCTGGCGTGAAAGGCATATCTGTCCTGTTCACCAACTCTTCTACTGTGCGGGGGCCTTTTTTTTTTACGACGGCAATCACTCCGGCCAGTCGGCAATGCATCTCCTTCAACTGTTTGTCCCACACTGGGCGAGTTTCACCAATATGTTGCGGAAGCACCACTGTTACGGCCTTGGATTAGGCCATGTGGCTTTGGGCTTCATCGGCATGGGTGCCAGCCCCCCTTTGAGGAGGGTTTTCTCTAGGAAACGTTGGGTCCTCCGCTCTTTCGTTGGCGTTGCCTTCCTGGTTCCTTGCTTCCGGCTGATTTACGGGCATTGATGGGTCCTCTAATGACAGAGGGTCCACCACTGCCGGTGCCACCAGTGGTGGGGGCAATATCCTCTCCAACTCCTGATTCTGGGCTTGGAGCTGATTCATGGAAGCCATCATCTCGATGATTTGCTGCTCTAAGGCAGCGATCCTAGCAGTGCTTTGCTCTTCCATTGCTTCGTCTAGCCTGATTAATGTAGCACCGAATCGGGTCAAGACCATGAAACAAACAAAATGTCGTTCCCACAGACGGCGCCAAATGACGATGCAGTGAATTTATACAATCTCCCCGACCTCTGATGTGAATGGTTGAAGTGATGAATCTTGCTACTTAGAACACCAGTGTGGTACCTGCCAAAGATACTTCGATACCAAAGTTAGGCTAGAGATAAATGGGCAGAATAATAATACTCAAGAGTTCATGTTTTTCGTACCTCCCTTGGATATGATGACTGCCCTTTTATATAGAGATGTAAACAGGGAGTGTGGCTTGGATTGTAGGCACATTAATGGGAGAGTCAATCGTGCCCTCAAATTGTTCACCAAGGATCGTGAGAGCGAACCATGCCCCCATGTTAGGCTTCACGGACCTTGCACCCAGTCGTGGGCAAAACCGTCCCAATCATGGGATCGTGGAGGCTGATTCTTAGGTAAGAATCTCAGAATACCTCAATGATGGTGCTCGATACCCTATTAGGGCTCTGTCCTTCCAGGTCTGTCGGCACACCTGGTCATGAGGGAACTTGGGGCAACTGGTCTGAAGAAGTGGTCTAGACTTCTATGGCCTGCCCAGTAAGGGCAGACCGGTTAGTTATACTTGTCGCACTATCATCTACTAAATATCACAGGGCAAACCGGTTATATTTGTCACACAGTCATCTACTATTTTATATTTGCAATAGTATCACTATCACATCATGTTAATAAACAAATTTATACAAGATTCTAGAAGACTAGATTTTTCATTTTTTATGTTTTTACCAACCTTTTTTTCAGGAGTTGTTTTTATCCATTTTTTCAAAAGAGAAATTTTGAAGAAAAATGAAAATGACTAGCCGGGCCGGCCGGTAATGATCCTGACCCTTCCCAACAGTGGGGCGGGTTGCCCGCTTATGGCTTCTCATTGCTCGCTGTGTTTGTTCTATCTTCTAGTGAGATTGCAGCAGTAAAGCAATGACACGAGGACCGTTTACTCCTCCAGCAGGATCGGAAGCCAAAACCCTAGAACTCGAATGCAAGAAGAACATGGCGACCCGTGAAGCAGAAGAATAGTAACAGTAGCTGTAGTACTAGTAGTAGAAGCGTAAAGTTTGTTGGCCATGGCTTCGTCTTCCTCAATTTCTTCAAAGTCACCACGCATTCACCTTCACAGAAACCCTATCTCTCTCCACTTCCTGTTATCTCCATCCATTCTCTCCTTCCCTACGCACCGCTCTCAGATGCGTAACTGTGCCCTAAAAACTCGATCCACCGGTGGTGGAATCAGGAGCAGCGGCGGTCAAGATGCCGACACACCTTCGGACTTGCTGAGGAAGCCGGTTGTCTCTCCGGCTGTGGACAAATCAGCCAAAGAGGCTTCTGGAATATCTGACGACGATGATAACAGGAGCGGAGGAGAAGGAGACGATTGGGTTGATTGGGAGGACCAGATTTTGGAGGACACCGTGCCCCTTGTTGGCTTTGTTCGGATGATTCTTCATTCTGGAAAGTAAGGTCTCTATTATTTCTTTTTACCTTAATCTAATTGGGTTCTGGAGTAAATGATTATGCTTGTTTAAGAGTTGGGTGCACATATTATCAAATGGAGTAGAATAATGGAGGAAAATTGAAATCATAACAGTAAATTATTCTGGTAGAAGCTTGGATTTGAGACATTTCGTGAAAGCCTATAAGTGCCCCTAGGCAAAATGCAAACGCAAACGCATTGAGTCCTCAGGTATGACATGCTATGAAGAATATAATGGCACTATTATAATTCAATTTCCTTGAGAGGTTTATACGTGAGATGAGTTGCTGACCCAGTTGAGCCCTGTGGTTCTTGTTCACGGGTATTACATTCATGTTACAGCATTTTGATTTGAATTGCGGAGAAATCTACAACTGCGCAGACATGGGCAGGATTCATATATCTTAGTCTTATTTGGGGAGACTCCAACTGATTTTGCATAAGTGAAGTAGGGATTCAGGACCCCCATTTATGAACTTGTATTGGATACTTAACAGGACAAGAATGGATTCTAAAGATCCAACCTGAATTTCCTGTGGTGACCAAGTGTTTGGAAGGTCAAAAGAAAGCTCATCCATGTGCCACTACTCAATGCCTTTAGCGTAATGAGAATTGATACCGTTACTGCCCTTATTCTCTTGCTCAAACCTCTGATTGGAATGGTTATCTGGACCGTGTCACCTTTGAGAAGCATTAATTTTGTTATGCCTTTTTTCTGAATTCTTCTTGGCTGATTAGAATAGTGATATGGTACAGAAGCAAGGATTCTATGCACTTCTTGTCAACTATTAAAAAATCAAAACTGGAAAAGGGGTTGGGTTACTGAACTTATGTTTTTGTTTGATATCAGTGTTGTTGTGTCTCTAGAACGTGATTCTTAATTTTAGGAGTGGAGACATTAGTAGTGGAAAAAGAAGCTTGAATCTGTGGTCCTCGAGCAGCGTACTTGGTCAGGGCAGAGGAGCCTCATCTTTATCATAGTACATAAAGGTGTGATATAGTGGATAAAGGTATCAAAAGATCTGAAGATTTCCAGAAAATTGCATGATTATCCTGAATGTAGGAATGAGAATAAGGGTGGCAATTGGATGCTCCAATCTTGCGTTTATTGACTTGTAAAAATATACCAAGATCTTGGGTTTTGAATACATTTTACCATGAAGAATATTGACTGAAGTATAATAGGGGTTTATCAATGCTTATTGATTCAGTGAGGCAATCTGCTTATGCATGCTACTTTGATGTCAGACAAGTCCAGGTTGATGTTATTTTCATGAACATGTCATGGGAGCTTTGTGAAAGTTACTGAGATACCCTTACATATGGTTTTAATCAGTTTCTAGCAGGTATAATTTATTTACATTCTCAAGTGTAGGAAGGTAGCTGTGTTCACAATCATAGACCGTTTACTGGTATACTGTTTGGTGGTCCAAATAGTTAGGGTAAGGCAAGATATTCAAGTATGTCTGGGTTTATATTTGGTGTAGGACTCGAACTTTGGGTTTACATAGATGTATGTTGAATGCCTTTAGGCTTGAAGTATTTGCAGTACTAATGTTAAAAAGATTTAAGTTTGGCAGTAAACGTGATTACACATGTTGTCACTTTGGTTGAGTCTTCTAACACAGTGATAACTGAGGTTCAGACTTATTTTATCAATACTTGCTTTCTCGGCGAACACAGAGATGCATAAACACAATTATCACTCTTGTTTACATTAATCGTGTTCCAATATGATGGGTAATTAATTAGTTTTAGACTGGTCATCATAGCTGACATTGATTTGGAGGCATAGGGATTGTTTTCAACTAACAATCCCCTTCCTCCTGTTTTGTCCAGTTAGAAACTTCCCATGAGACCCAGAGTAGACCTTTCTGAAAGCTCAAAGTACAATTGGGAGTGTGATATTTGTTTTGCTGTTGATGCATGTAATCCTATGTTTATGACATCTTCACCTTGTCTAAGCTTTATGTTGAATGAGGTTTATGGATGGCGTAATTCTGATAACAGCTTATTGAGTTGGGTTTTGGTCCAACTGTAATGGGCTACACAACAGGGGTGGCCCTCCTCCTGGCTCCTACCCATAACACACCCCCTCCCTCCCCTCCACCACCACCCCCCCCCCCCCCCCCCCCCCCCCCCCCCCCCCCCCCAAAAAAAAAAAAAAAAAAAAAAAAACAAAAACAAAACCTTGGTGAAAGTAGGATGCAATCCCCTCTAGTGGTGAAGAGTTGAGTTGAGGAATATACATGTGGTAAAATTTCAATGTTCCCATCTCGGGATTCTTGTTTTCCAGGGTCCAAAAGTATCAGCTGATTATTTTCTTTATTTTTATTTAATGTATATGAATATGTTTCAGCATTCGTGCTTTTTCCACATTTAATAGTTAGTATTTTAGAGATGTGTGGTTGAGTGATAGCTGGGAAGCTAACAGCAGTACTGTAGTACCTTAAACACAAAGGACAGAGTAAAGTGGTTGAAGTTCGTGATGTAGTGGGAGCTTCAGTATTCTGTTGTGATGAACTTGTCCATGTTCAACCTTTCACTCAACATTTGCAGCCTGCTTGTCTGCCCTTAGCTGCTTCTATGGTTTACGTTTCACTTCTAATTTGGATTTATGGCTTTTACCCATGCAGTTGCGTTCACAGCTTCTTCCCTGTGGTCATGTTGGAGAAAAAATTAATGTAAAATTCCTCGTTAGATATATTACAGTGAAATCTTATGTGTTCAAGTAAAATACATATAATCTTTTAATTTGAAGTTTATGAGCATAAATATGTAGTTTTGGTCTTGTAGTGTTTGTTATCATTGTCCACAAATTGAATTTGCTGGTGCAGATATGAAAGTGGTGATAGATTGAGTCCTGAGCATGAGAAAACTATTCTAGAAAGGTTGCTTCCATTTCATCCAGAGTGTGAAAAGAAGATCGGATGTGGAGTTGATTACATCACGGTCTCTCTCTCTCTCTCTCTGCACCTATTTTATACAAAAAGTCAAAGTTCAGTAGGAAAAAGTCATGTTCATTTTAGTTTCTGTGTAAAGCCTGAGAATCTTCATGGGAAGCACCCATCTTTATGAACATGTTAACTTCACCCTGCCACATATGGAAAACAAATCAGTGCAGAAAGGGTATTAAAGAGGAAGAAGCTTTCATACGAAGGCATTAAACAATTACCTTCATCCAGAGATGCTTTTAATTTTAGCAAATTTGGTTACTCTTACGGTACTTTTCATATTTCATTTTTATTTGATCGGATCACTGAATGGGGTGTGTTTCTGATTTCTGGTTGACAGATTGGATACCATCCAGATTTTGAAAGCTCACGATGTTTGTTCATAGTCCGGAAGGATGGGGAGCTGGTTGACTTTTCATATTGGAAATGCATAAAAGGCTTGATCAGGAAAAATTATCCACTGTATGCAGACAGCTTTATTCTCAGGCATTTCCGACGACGTAGGCGTAGTGACTGAAGGTAGTCATACACATTCTGATTTGGGCCTAGCTAGTGTTGTATTCCAAGAAATTATTTTTTTGCAATCCTCAGTATGTCATCTCCTTCTCCTGAAACATGTTCTGCAATGTAGAGGCAAATAATTGAAATCCTTGTGTTGGAATGGTGAGAGAAATGAAAAATATATATTTTGTTGGAAGAGATTGTGAAACCTTGATTTTATAAGATGGAAGTTGCCGCAGCATCTTCACATATTAATGTGGTTTCTCCCTATTACAAAATTAAAGATGCAGTGTCTCCGAAATATGGGCAGCATTCATTTATTTATTCTTTGTTCCTTTGTGTGCTTGTCTAAGTGCTAAAAGATGATGATGAACAAATTTAATCAGCAACTCTATTAACTTCAAAATTTTCAAGTTGTTATCCTGTTAGTCAAACCCCGTAGTCTAGTGGATTGTGGTACTGAGATCCTCGATTTTCAATAATCTTGTGTACAATTTAGCTCCTTTGAATATGCAAATTTTGAATGCAGGGTTCATGCTTTTTTCTTGCTTGATCTTAGCCGAGAGGCCAAGAAAGGTATAAGGGATGGGGCTTTCAGTCCTTTCTCGATGTTTGAATTTGTTTTGACTTCATGTAGTTGCTTGATATCTCCATAGAGAAAGGAATGCTACCTTAGTTTGTTTTGCTATATTTCAGGAGCTATAACTGACTTTCTGTAACTAGGTGATACATATATTTAATGGTGATTAACTACTCTTATGTGATACATTTACTGTGTTAAAATATTATTTGATGCATTTAAAGTGATACTTGTAACAAAAGATTTGATTGGTTAAGCCAAGAGTCAAATGTTTGTCCAGAAAGCCAATTTGTTCCTCTGCGTACCTGGTCTAAGGTGTCTAGCAAGGCAAAAAGCTAGTTTTGCAAGCAGCCCATAGATTTAGAGGGTGAGGCTGACTGAGCTTCTCCATTCTACCACCATTTTTAAGAGTTTAATTTTGAGTTAGGAAAATTTAGCTCTTACCGTCCTGTAGAATACCCAAAAAGAGTTATTATATGAAGAAAATAACAGAAAAATTGAAGTCACTATTTGTAGATTTAACAGTAGTTATCAGCTAGAATCATGAGGTGACATGGACCTTTTTACTTCTTGCAGGTTGTGTAGTTTATCAAGGCAAGAAATGTATTATTTTATATGCCCCAAGTAGAAATAAAATAATTGCTGACAACCAGCTTACATAAGAAGTGCATCACCTGGAGAAGTGTGTGATCATATTCTGAGTAGTGATTATAAAGCCCTGTTTGTTTCCTCAGAAAAAAAGTGCTGATGTCCACAGTGGTACTGAAAAGTGCACAACTTTACTTAGTATGTACGTGTCCAAACGAATTGGAAAGTGCTACAAATAATTGGGGGGTTGGAGGGGAGTGGTGGGTTCTTGAATGCTGTGCTCACCAACCATAAACCGATAAACCCCATCTTTGGCTCAAGCTATCATGCCAAATACAGACACGCGTCCTCAAAGTGTGGGAGAAATTATAATAAAAATAATTATTTTTTGTTTATTTTGTAAAATACATAAAAAAATATTTTTTTCTTCTTCAAAATTAGAAAGACGAGAAAAAAATAAAGGGGTAACTGTTAAAGAGTAAAGACGAAAAAATTTCTCCTTCCTTCCTTTAATTCATCAATTTCCAAACAGGCAGTTAACCTGGAGCAATATACGTGGGCCCTCTGGGAGGGAGTCTAGTGAGTATGCACCGTGATTTGAGGGCTCATGATTTAAATTTTAGGTCAAAACAAGGCCATACAAATTCTGTATGCCTTAAGCTTTTTTTCAACAGATTTATACCTTGTTTGGGAAAGATAATGACTTTCTCATGTGTTTCTTGGTGCCATTATCTTTCAGGGGCATATAAAGGAAATATACGAGAAAAGGGATAGCAATGGGTTTTTGTCTTTTGTAGAGTTGGCGATACCTCATAGGCCAACCTTGATCTCTCTGTCCTTTGATTAATCTTTTGATGTGAAACTTTACCCCCCCCCCTCTCTCTCTCTCTCTCTCTCTCTCTAGCCTTTTATTGGTCGGTGGAGATCAAGACATGCTCCATACTAGTCCATAGTCCATATACGTATGTGTGGGTATATATATATATATATATATAGAGAGAGAGAAGAGAGAGAGAGAGAGTCTCGATAATACTTTGATGTTGATTTCTTGATTTTATCTAATAAATTCAATCGTGCTATGCTATCACCCTAATTCCCTTCTCAACTGCAATGCATAAACTTTCTCATCTTTATCTTCTCCGAAGTACATTTTTACAATCTTTGGATAAAGTGAAGTTGAGTGCCATGGATCTTCCCTGTTGAGCGTTGACTAATAGTGAAGAGCATCAATTAGAGTAGAATATTCTTTATCCTTACACAACTAAGGAACAAAAATTATTTTTATATATTTTTATAATTAAATGCTAGAATTGACAGAAAAAAAAAAAAAAGCTTTGGACGCCGACGTTGCTGTTCTAAATTTTATGGAGCTCGTATGAGTTACTGTTTAACATTATTTGAATGGTGATTGATTATAAAAAAAATAAAAAAATAAATTAAAAATTTTAAATTTAGCATAAAAATTAATTAATTTTAAATTCATTTATGTAGTTGTATCACTTCAATAAATATAATAATCACGTGACAAAATTTTTTAGCGTGCTTGAGATAACGTGTTAGGATGGTAATTGGGCACAACCGAGTCAATTGGAGACTCAAATTGCTTTCATGGTGATTAGAAATATCTTAGGTGGAGATCGAAATTAGGCAAGTGGCATCAAGTCAAAAAGTTGAAACTGAGATTTTAAGCAGTGGATAAGTCTTATTAAGTAGATTTTCTTTTCATTATCCGAAACAAAAACTTTTGTTTAGCTAATTAGCCTGCTTACCGACGTTTAAAAGTTATAAGTTATTTGTAAAAGTAACTTTTTAAGTGAATTTTTTTAAAAATGTATGAAATTTATAAACTCTTTTTTAAGTGATGGTTAAAAGAATAATTTTTTAAGTAAATTTTTTAAGCAACTTTTTTAGGTGAATTGAACAACATTTTAAATTGTAAATTAGAAAATAAAAAAAAAAACAAAAAGTGTCCAAACACTTAAAAAGATTCGTTACGGCAGAATAATATCGAATTAGTAAACAGTTACATAGTCAATATTAGTCCAATTTCTAAACAATACTGACGAAGAGTTTGATATTAAAATATAAACCAAACGGCGTAGTTTTGGGCAGCACGGTTAAAACTGCAAGGACAAAGGTTATAAATAAAAAGAAGTACAAAATATAATAATATTTAACAATTGAGATAAGAATTTGGGGAGTAATTAATTCAGACAGACAGTGATTTTCACGCGCAGGATAAGGAGAGTGGGACCTGCGCTTCGAGCCACTCAGTTCTTGATCTGACCCAAGATTATCGCACCGGCAACCGCGAGAGGCAGTAGCCAAAACTAAAAGCAGCCGTCGCACGGACACACCATATAAAGTTAGGTGTAAAGTGCGTACTACGCTGCAGGCGTACTATATGCCCCACCCTCTCACTACACGACAAAAATATCTAACCGTTCATTACGGGCAACGTGGACGCCCACGATCCTCCCATCTAGCTGACTCTCATTGGTCAGATGTCACATCAACCTCCTACCTCATCGTGATTGGTCCACGTTCCCACAAACCCTTACTTTTTATTGTTTTTGTCTGACATTTTAATTCTGTTTTTTAATCCCATCGTCGTCTCCAACACTCCTACAAAAGGTCGAAGAAGAGACTCTGACTGTCGACACTTGTCGCCTCCAAGAAGCAACGCAGCCACGAAAAGTCGAGAGTCTAGACGGAGAACAAATTTTTTTAAAAATATCAGGTAATAAAGCGCTTCTCTCTCTCTCTTAAGCTCTCCTTTCTTTTTGGGTTAATTTTCTTTCTTTTTTTCTTAAACCAAAATTTCGTTTCTTTGTTTAGTTTCTTTGATCTTTTTGCATTTCTTCAACCATCTTCTCCATTGAATTTATTTTGTATATGTTTGTTTATGTGAATACATTCACCTTATCTTTTTTTGAAGTGGGTTGCATCTGTTTTTGCTTTTCTCTGTCTTTTATTCTCTTTTATTTTTTTTTTTTCAAGTTTTGAATTTCTGCTGTAGTTGTTGCCTTTGTTTGATATCAATTGTTTGAAATATTGAATTCGGAATGCATAAGGGTTAGGGTTTTAAATTTGGAACAATGCTGGATTTTCTGAACTCAGATTGGTGTAGGATTTTAGTTTTTCTATTTTCTTTATAGCCGCTGAACCATTTCTTTTTTCTGTTCGTTCGATTCTATTTATATACATATACATATAGAGAGACAGGGATCAGAAAACTCCATTTGATCTAATTTATATCGATGTTTGCATGAGACAGTAAGCTTGGATTAGCTTTGGAAACTGTGTGTTTTCGGTGGGTAGCTTTGGACACTGTTATATACAAAATTTGGGACCAACATGAACTTCAGGAACTTTGGAAATGAGTCGCTAGCAGATGGGGGTTCCGGCGGTGGTGGTGGAAGGCCGCCGGGGAGTCTTCCGTTGGCACGACAATCATCTGTTTATTCGCTGACATTTGATGAGTTCCAGAGCACCATGGGTGGGATTGGAAAAGATTTTGGGTCCATGAATATGGATGAACTATTGAAGAACATTTGGAGTGCGGAAGAGACACAAACCATGGGATCTACCGCTACAAGTGTTGGCGCAGAAGGGGTTGCCCCTGGTGGGTACTTGCAGAGGCAGGGCTCGCTTACTTTGCCGAGGACCCTCAGTCAGAAGACCGTTGATGAGGTTTGGAGAGACTTAGCGAAAGAATCCGGTAGTGGAAAGGATGGAGTTGGTGGATCGAATCTGCCGCAGAGACAGCAAACTTTGGGAGAGATGACCCTTGAAGAGTTCTTGGTGAGAGCTGGGGTCGTGAGGGAAGATCTTCAATTGCCTGGAAAACCCAACAACAATGGCTTTTTTGGTGATTTGTTGCGCCCCAATAATAACTCCGCTGTAGGAATGGGATTTCAACAGACTGGTCGGAACCCAGGATTGATGAGTAATAGGATCCCTGAGGCTAATAACCAAAGTGCTATACAATCTTCTAATCTACCATTGAATGTAAATGGGATAAGATCAACACAGCAACAGTTGTTGATGCCACAACCCCAGCATCAGCAGCAACAGCTTTTTCCCAAGCAACCTACTCTGGCTTATGCCAATCCCATGCCTATACCGAATAATAGTCAGCTGGGTAGCCCAGGAATTAGGGGTGGGATTGTTGGACTTTCAGATCCGTCGATGAATGGTAACTTGGTTCAGAGTGCTGCACTACAGGGTGGAGGGATGGGGATGATGGGTTTGGGAGCTGGTCCCGTTACTGTTGCAACAGGTTCTCCTGCAGTTTCTTCGGATGGGCTTGGGAAAAGTAATGGAGATACATCTTCCGTGTCACCAATTCCTTATGTGTTTAATGGAGGTTTACGGGGACGAAGAAGCAGTCATGTCGTGGAGAAGGTTGTTGAGAGGAGACAGAGAAGAATGATAAAAAACAGAGAGTCAGCTGCAAGATCACGGGCTCGTAAGCAGGTGAATGTCCTCAATTTGAATAGCAGCATGCTTCTGTTCATGTTTCTGCTTCTTTAATTTGATTATCAGTATGATATTGTTCTAATTTGTGCATGCACCTATGGAAATACCTGTGCATTTGGATGATCAGTTATGAACCCGACACGTCCAATTCTTCCAAAATTAAACCAATGATTGAGATTATAATGAAGTCACTGGATCAACTCCAATGCTCTTACTTTGCTATGAAACTCGTTGAAATTGCATTATAAATTGGATTTGTCTTAACCTCTGTGACCAGTATGTTGTCCGAATGAGGTTCTGCCCCATAAAATTCCCCAAAAAATATAGTACATAACCAAATGGAAGTTTACTGACAAGTCCATGTCTGGGGTGACATAGAAATTAGAGGGCTTCACAACATCTCACATAGCATTTGAACGTTCATCCTCACATATGGGTTCATGAAACAAGTCAGATTCATGACCACTTGATAATATGGGATCAGTTTTTAGTATTTTATGTACCGATTGCAATTCATAACCATTTTTCTCCTGATGGTTGCTGACATGCTTGATAATTGCCCCAGTGACGAGCCTCTTTTAGCATGTGGCACATAAGCTGAGTTAAGATTACCATTCAGGATATACCTTAAGAGTCTCCTATTTGATTGAACCTTTAGATAACCTATTCGTCACTATCTTCTTTAGGAACTTTAATTTTCCTGCCTAAATAATCCATGAGATATAGTCCCACTTAACAAGCACCAAAATACAATAAAAAAAATCCCTTGAGATGTGGGCACGGTGCCCCAACACATAACCACAGGTGGGGAATGAACTATTCTGGCGTAGCTTCTGTTTGCGATGCACTATTTGAAGCTCATACCGGTAAAGGTTGCAGTTCTGGAGAATATTATTGAGCAATAGTACTGCAGTATTCTGTGCTGCGCTGGTGGGTAATCTATTTAGGTCTAATATTGAGTATTTGATAAACTAGTGCCACCATATTTTGGTGATACGGCCTGTGCTTGCAATGCATTTGCAATACCAAGAATGAGAGTTACAGTTTTGAGGCAGCAGTCTTCATTTTTTTGTTTTTAATCATCTCTCCATTTCGAGATTGTTTCTTTAATTCACTTCTTTTAGAAGAAAGGGTGTAAAAGAAAACAAACTATGGCACCATAATTTCTCTTCTTGTGGCTTTGTGAATTTTGCTGTCATTAACATTCTGCTTTTATCATCCTTGGACATGCTGCACCACAGTTCATGAAAGAATGTATGGATATCTTATGCAGCAGAATGGTAATGTGATAGCAATCTGATATGATCAGAGATGAAAGATTATGAGAAGCTACTTCCATGAAAAGTTGTAAGGATCTCATTCATTACAAGGTAATGGATATATGCATAAAGGAACCTGACATTACTTAAAAACTTACTTCCTAAAATTGGGATAACCATTAAATAAGTTTAGACCCTATGACTTCAATTTTTTTCTTTTAATTTTACAGAGCATTGGGGACTTGGAACAATCATATATTATTTGAAGGATTCCATCAATAATGTTGTTTTGTACATAACAAATGTTTAACATTTGTTGTAACTATTCTCTTTCGGCTTTTGCAGGCCTATACAATGGAGTTGGAAGCAGAAGTTGCAAAATTGAAAGAGGAAAACCAAGAATTGCGCAAGAAACAGGTCTGTGTTGGACTCTTGATATAGCATATGCTCTTTGTTTTTAAACTTGTAATTTTGTGCTTAAAATATGAACGTGGTAAATCATCGCTAACTGTACTTCGATTGTTGCAGGAGGAAATAGTGGAGAAGCAGAAAAATCAGGTACACTTGTTATGCCTTTTGTCAATGATGAATTGATGACTTGTTATTAGTTGCCCGTCTAAATCCCCTACATGTATTATAAACATCTCTTATTTTATTTTTTAATCATACATGCCGGCACGTTTATTTTGATTACCTAATCCCATAAGCACGTTACCCCCCCCCCCCCCCCCCCCCCCCCCCCCCCCACCCCCCCCCCCCCCCCCCCCCCCCCCACCCCCCCCCCCCCCCCCCCCCCCCCCCCCCCCCCCCCCCCCCCCCCCCCCCCCCCCCCCCCCCCCCCCCCCCCACCCCCCCCCCCCCCCACCCCCCCCCCCCCCCCCCCCCCACCCACCAAATAAATAAATAAACCCATATGGAACATGTTTTTCTTTGTTGCATACCATTTCGTACCTTCGACCCTCTGACATCACCATTTTCGAGCCAACTGAAACGATACACCAAAAAGAAATTTTGATCCTTGGTTGTATAGTATGCAACATTGTCTGTGCAAAGGCTAAAGATTTCGGTTAAAACATCATTTAGGGACCAAAAGGTTGAATGATTGGTTTTGGGTCTGTTTCTACTTTGTGCTGTTAGCTAGAGCCATTAAATACTCATCAAACCTGTTTATGCCGATGGGAGTAGGTGCCTTAGTCCTTCTGATTTTCATTAAATTTAGAAAATCAAATTAGATTGTGTGTACATCTCACAAACTTTGGTTCTGGTGTAGTAGCATGTCTTGGTACACAATTTTGAGTAATTGCTAGAAATTAGGCCTAATGTTTTAACAGAGATTAGTATGATTATCAGTATAAAGCTAAATTTTTATGTTAATTTAAATTGCTTGCTGTCATTGTACCATTTAGCATCAGCATTCGTATTTTGAGAGATTATGGAGTCAACGAATATTTGGGTTATGCTTTTGGTTTGGACTCATGACTTTCCCCTCTCCTTGATATGAGAATACCAAAAATTAATTAGCCTTATAATTTCAATTTTTTTAAAATGGTTGAATAGGCAATTTCAAGTGATTCATTTTGCATTTTTTTGGGACGATAGGTCTTGGAAATGATGAACATGCAGCAGGGAGTTAAGAGACAATGCTTGAGGCGAACACTGACTGGGCCATGGTGAAGGGTGTGATAGACAGTTGAAATTTATTTGTATGGATGGTAGGTGACTGTATATATTTAAGATAAACGTGTGTCTGCTACAGATCAAAAGGATTAGAGTTGTGTTTGTTGTAGCTTAGTTCTTACCAGTTTCCGTTAGCTCATTTTTGTTTTTTCTATGAACATCATGCATAGTTGGAGGAACTTAGTAAACATATGGGGTTCATTAGGTTATTTGACATATGTTTCAGTATACATCCTGTTCCCTTATAAGTCAATGATCTTTTGTTTTCCTGCATTTTGTTTCAGCCTGTGGAAATTTTAGTGTATTCTTCATCTCTTATTCATTTACATAGATGCAAATATAGATCAGTCTAACAGGTGAGTGTTGGTTATATTCGAGAACAGGACATCATGTAGATCGAAAATAAATTTGTACTTTCTAGGTGAAATGCTAAGTTTCCACTGCTGGCCAATTATTCGGATTGTTCTATGTTGCATTTGGCAAGCTGTTTTCCTCGAGACACTGGTGCCAGAACTTGTTTTTAAAATTTTGTTCAAAAATACTCCAGTTTATTAGACATTTTTTTTTTCTTTGAGATTTTAGAATCGTTTTTATTTGTTCTTGTACAAAAACGAATATGAAAACAATAGTATTTTGAGGGCTCCAATTCTTTGTTTCCAAGAAATGAAAAATCAGAAATTTAGTCCGCTTGGAAATACTGTTAGTTTTTATTTTTTGTTGTGCGCCATAGGTATGTATTTTTATTTTTTGTTTTTTATGATCTGATGATGGTATTTATAAATTACCGGTCTGTTAACAATACCAGACAAATGTTTTAGAATCAAAAAATACACATTTTTTAGTATTTTTTTATATTTTTTATTTAAAAAAAAAAAAAAAAACAAAAACCAAATGGATCCCATTTTCTTGTTTCTGAAAACACGAAAAACAAAAACGGAAAACCACCAACCAATCTTTACACGAATAATTATGAGAGCAAAAACGGAAAGCCACCAACCAATCGTTACACGAATAATTATGAGAGCTTTAACAGCTATTTCTTGTCAACCAATAACAAATCAGTGGAAGTTCATTAACAACTACTGAGAGCATCGTTATGAAACAAAGTTCAAATGATGCCACACAGACTGATGAAAAGAGTACCAGCTCAATTAGCATCTGCAAGCACTTCCAAGTTAGAGTATTTCATTCTAAGCAACAATTTAACAAGAATGCTGTATCCTCATGAAGAAAGAATTATTCGTTTTGATATGGCTTTTTCTAAGGTTTTCTTTCTACTATTGAAGTAGTAGATCTGCAATGGAGCATGCGGCATTGGAGTGATAGCTCCAAGACAATGAACTCTAGAAGGCATTTTTCTAGCAAGGATAGCCAGGGGTACACCCAATGTCCTTCCACAAGATCATCTTTCCTATGATCCCTTCCTCTATAAGATCTGGTGAGAAGAAAACCGCTAACAGGCTTGCAAAACCCTACATCAACCACAGTAGTACTCTCTCTTCTCGGAACTTGGGGCTCCTTTATCCATGTAGAAGTCAAACAGCATTGCGAGACAATATACTTGATGGGCTAAGATAAAGTTTTCTTGATTCAGAGGTACCAACTTTAACTTATGAACATTGACCTACAGAATGCAGATGGGAACTGTCAATTTGTAGCACAAGATCAAGAGGATAAACTTAAAATAGAGAGGTCATAACTGGATGTAAGAAACTACCAATTGGCATCAGGAAAGTTAGCTTTCCTCCAGAAAATGCTCTGAAACCAGGGGCAATTAACTCAGTAGTAAGATATCTCCAAGACCCATCGAAAACCACGACTTGGAATTTCTCTAACAGAAGCGTAATGCTTGAAGAGAAGGGGAGTTGTGATCCATCACATTAAGTGAAAGACAATTTACTATAAAAACAAAGAGTATTTTGCAGTCTCACACCTCCTGGTTCCAGACAAATCTACTGCAAAAACCACAGTACAAGTTGATTTTACTGCCACTAGTTACGTCTAAGACCACAGGTTCTCAATTGCTTACCTCGGCTTCCATGGCACGAAGTTCGTTATAACTCAAAACCATCAATGTCAGAATGGTTTTCTCCAAGCAATGCAGTGGAAAGACTCAAGTAAGGAGGCCTAAAAGGATACTCCACGCTTATCTCTTAATCTGTCATAATGATACCCAAGTGAAGCAACAAAAGATCAGTTAACAAATAGGTAAGAAAAATGAATATACAAATGCAAGCAGCACCAACATTTCACTTACCTTGACCTCTAACTTCCTCTAACTTGAAGTTCCTCTTGTTATTGTCGACAGTCCTGGTTAAAACAAGACAATATTCCTGCACACCATAGTCTGCCCAAATTTTTCAACCATTTCATAGCAACCAATCCTGGCTGCATTTCCCGTCTCTTGATCAATGTGTGCAGGCTCTTCCAGATCACTTTCAGAATCCAGCACAAGATCTGAACCCTCATTATTTTTCTTGAAACTTTGTGATTTTGCCATGTTGATTGGAGAAACCATACTGTTTGAAATCAAAGACAGCCGTTTGACGTGCTCAAGGTCAGATCCCTTTGGAGCGAGTTTAACATCATTTATGACAGCTGTGACCGGAACAAAAGATGGAAGTTCTCCCATCTTCCCTTGAATTTATCTCATCCTTTTAAGTACCAGATCTTCTGTCCATCTCAATGTGTAAAGGGCCCTCCTGACCTTGTTCCACATCAACAACTGACAAAGATTGAGCAAGATTAGGTGAGGATCCTATAGGCAACCAACTATGCAAACTGCATAAAGGGGTGTGCAAGGCCCATGGAATGCTTTCACAAGTCAGAATAGGCCATTTAAGCTTTGAAAGTAAATCAAGCTGTTCCCTGTAAGCCAACCAAACATTTCCAAGTTTTAAACAAGAAGTATTAACAAAAGAGCAGGAAAGTCCCAAAGGAAAATAGATAAATAGCCAAACCTAAGAAAACGCTGGCACACACCCGCACACACACACCATAAAAACCATAAAAAGCAGTGCACATTCAAATTTGAGACAAGCACAACATAAGCATCTATATCATAAATGTCGCTAAATTAGTTCCAGCTAGTTGAAAGAGCCAACATTCCAATTAGACTAAATTGTGGTATCAGTCTCATAAACACTTTCTATTCTAAAACATTCATGACTCCAAATATCTAGAGCAGTGACTCATGCAAGAGCCAGCTGAGCCTTTTTCCGAGAACGAATCCTTTGCACAACTGTCTGTACCCGATTCTGCTGACGGTATATTGAGAGACCAGATATGACCGCAACATTGCCTGGAGTTTCACAGCCTGTCGGCAATGGTGATAGCTCTGGCAAAAAATCAATTCCTGCCAAATGTTGGACCCATCTATATGGACGTGAAGTTCTCCTTTCATCAAATGTCAGGGAATCACCAATGCAAAGCTTGGCAGACTGCATTTCATCCAACAAATATTATGAACAAAAAAAAGAAAAAAGAGGAAATTTTATGGAATAAAAAGTGGAGTACAAGATTAGAGCATGTAAGCAAAAGGCTCATACCTGGTGAGGAAGCTCAAAGCCAGTGTCATCGGGGAACAAATTGCATAAGAGGTTATTCTCAGGTCCTTCATTGGAGCCTTCAATCCCAACACACACGACATTCAACTTTAATAAGTATTCGAACTTCAGGGTGATTAGTTTTGCAGCTTTGGGATCAGAAGACTCATCATCATGTATATTGAGAATGATTTGAAGTGGATGAGCTCGATATATTCCTGTATCGTCAAGATTCTCTTTGCCTGGCACCTTCTTTGGTCGCTTTCTTCTTCTTTGCCCATCATCTTCCTCTTCAGGTGCATCATCCTCCAACTTCAAATTCTCTAGGTTGGAAAAAATGCCTGCTCCGTCAAAACAATTATAATGTTATTCTTCTGTCTATTATTTTCTCTTTCTTCTGGTCCATGTTCAAATTAGGAACCACTAGACCAACATGAAAGCATCTCCTACCCTTAAAGCAAGTTGAAAAATCAGTCAAACAAATAGTTTCGAATGAATCAAGATGGCAAGATAAAATGTGGACATGCAACTGAGACAAAATTATTGGACCCAATTGAGGTTCCCAAGACTGATCCACCCAAACTAATGGACTAATGCTCAAGACGTCTACAAATTCCTAATTTTCAAAATAACATAAAATTTAAAATATATATTTTTGACAAAAAAAGTATTAATAACAAAGCACCAAGGGGGTGCCGCCCATATAGTACTAGAAGGCAAAACACCAAAAGAACAAACTGCTATCCGAAAAATCCTAGCTCACAAATCTCTATGAAATCCAAAAATTGATCAAGACATGGGGTAACACTCCCCGATATCCAACTATACAAAATAGACAACAATCTACTTTTTATCCTAAAACTAAATTTTAAGGCTATTACTTAACAAATATCAGTTGATGGGCTTGGTTTCAAGTTGAGCCCTTAAAAAGCAGTATAGGTTCCTGTCAAACCTACCAACCAATATGACTTTCCCTGCTCTACTAAACTAAGTAGGTAGCAATCAAGGAGCTTTAGGATTAAAGGTCCTTAATATTAAAATCCAACAAGTTCCTTAGAGAAAGACACTTCTGACTGCACTAGGAAGAAACAAAGGACACGACAATCAGCACCAACATCTCCACAAGGAGATCATTACAAAAAATGATCAAAAACTAAATTATACCATCAATGCATGTCTTCAAACATTTAGAGAAACTTAACTGACAATTTCAAGAATAAGCATAAGTTACACTCAAATACCAGTGTCCTTAATTGATTGCTGTTGAGCAAAGGCTCGGGCATCCTTCACACTTCCTGCAATCTCCATATCAATGTTTTCCCCAAATGCTTCCTTTTGGGCCAAGAACTGTGAGTAAATCACATAAAGAGGAGGGGGAAGCAACTCTGCCAAGTGATGCTCCTTTAGTTTCTTTGCATGCAGAACCCCCAGTTGGTGCTGCACTGGCAATGATGCTTTCTTGAGTGACTTGAGGTGTGAAGGGAGACTCGATAAGAACTTCTTCCTGTTAGCAATGGTCTCCAAAAGTTTTTGCTTTTGTTGTTCCAGTTTCTCATGAAGTTTGCAAAATTCTTTGCGCTGATACAGTAAATGTGTAAGTACTTCTCAATCCAGCTCTACTAATAGCGACAAATGATAATGAAGATAGTTTGATTGTGGAAGATAACAGTTGTGGAAGAGTCGAAGGAGGAGAAGGACCTCAATTAATAGGGTAAACAAGTGAATTGCAGCATACACATTTTTCTAGTTTGTAACTTCCACAAGACATTTTTTTCTGGCTACATGTTCCGACTTCCAATATCCTAGGACATCCTTAGAGTCAATTCAGTACATCAAGTGTCATATTGATTTTTTGCAAGGAGCATCTTACAAATCTGTTAAGTGTTAACAAAAGAAGGTCTGCTGACACTAAAAGTTGCATGAGTTATATCATTCTACAGTGATAGAAATGATATGAGCAGCTTTCTCCTTGACTACGCCTAGGATATGACAATCTATTAACACCCAAGTGCAGGTACAGCGAAGCAGTAAATAAAATCCGGTAAGACCGAAGTCGAATAACAGTAAACGATTATCCAACATGCAAAGTTGGCGCTAGAATTCACCCACGGTAAAAACTTAGATACCGAGTAAGCCATGTTGTAGTGCAATGGCTTCAGTTGGAACCTAAGCCTATCTGTTTAAATTCCACCATAAACAGTACCGATGAGATCTGAACAGTTTGTGTAAAAAAAAAAATCAAATAGTAACCAAAATAAAATAGTTTGTTTTGGAAGGTTTGAAGATTGTTGAACTAGACTTCAAATTAAACTTAATAAAACGGTCTTGAATCTAATTGATTCGATCATCTGATTCACTTGAAATTCCAACGGAGATTTTATAACTCAAATCATTAGCTTCGTCTCCAGCCTTTAATTCGGAAGATTAAGCTATTATAACAAAAATTCAATAATAATTAAATCTAGAATAATAAAATTAAAACCATAGATTCATACCATCGATTTGTGCAATAACTATACCAAACTAAAATTTGTGCATAGAAATTATTAAACTTAGTCAAGAATCTAAATTTTCTCAAAGATCAAAAATTTAATTACTCAAAATTGAAAGATTTTAAAAATAAAACAATGAATACTTAATTACCTCCATTGATATTCCAAGATCTTCATATGATATTCATAATTGACTCCAAAAATAAAACTAGCTACTCATATTTAAAAGACTTGGCTTTAAAGAAAATGACTTCATAAATAAAAGGATTTATTACAGCAACAATAACAGTAAAAAAAATACTGAAACAGAAAATTAACTGATTGAAAAATACTAACAAATTAACTGAAATCTAGACAGAAAATAAATTGAAGGAACTCTCTACAACTACTCACTTCCTCTCTGCTCTCTTTGTAACTCCCTCTTGCTCCGTCAGGCTCTCTTCCTCTCTATTTATAGGCTTCAAAGAGCCTTATATTGTTTTTTTTAATCCTTTGCCGACAATATTATTGCATCATGACAAAAACACTTCAATTCATTAATTTTTGCTTTGCTTGTCCTTGTCGGCCATTTGTCCATCTGTGTCCATTTGCACATGCTCCATTATTCGCCTGCACACACACAAACGTATATAATATATAATATACACTCACTAACATATATATATAATATATTATATCCACCAATACACACACACATATATATAATGTATATATTACATGAAATTAACACTCGAATAAATGTATGTATGCACGCCGACTTCATTTTATTAGGTTTTAGGTTTAAATCTGTACAAGCTACAAAAACATAAAAGAAAATTAATATTTTATTAAAATGACAACTAATATGTACATAATTATTAACAATAGCTTATAATTAGGGACTCCAATTTGTACTTTTTAGAGTCAATCACTCCCCTTGCTTCCATCTCCAACATCACAGCTTATAATTAGGGACTCCAATTTGTACTTTTTAGAGTCAATCATTCCCCTTGCTTCCTTCTCCAACATCACAGCTTATAATTAGAGACTCCAATTTGTACTTTTTAGAGTCAATCACTCCCCTTGCTTCCTTCTCCAACATCACAGGAACCAGCTTGTGGCAAGTCTAAGTGTGATGTCTCAACTTGTTAGTACCCGTCTTCCATGTGACCTACTGAAGGCATGAGGCAACATACGTAGCGGTACACCACATCAAGTTGATAACCTCTAACAAATGGAACAAGTTACCACTAGCTATGATTCATATTTCATACTCTCCATGACATCTTTCGATCTCTAAACAATCACAAAGAGAGAGACAGAGGAGTGGGGAAGAGAAAGAAAGGGGGGGGGGGGGGGGGGGGGGGGGGGGGGGGGGGGGGGGGGGGGGGGGGTGGGGGTGGGGTGGGGGAAGGAATATCATTGACATTACGATCTCTTTTGTAAGACCTTAACCGTCGAGTTATGTTACCTGGACTCAAGTACGAGTGTCGGGTGTAAATGCGTATCCAAGAGTCGGATTCATCTAATTCTCATATTCAAGAACGCTTGAACACAGCTAGATTTCATATTTCTTAAATACTTCGTTTGTTTTTTTAAGGTAAAATGGTATTTACAAACTAAAATATAGTATTTTATGCATAAAATGCAAGTCCTATTCTTAGTTTCTATAATAAACTCAACTACTTATACATAATTGTTAGATGCATGTCCAACTAGCCATATCGGACACAAATCCCATTTGGATATTTCACAAATTTAGAAGAGTCCGAGTAACATAATTGTCAAGTATAGCAGGTCAGATGACAAGAAAGACACTAAGAATTAAACTTCTACTCCAATAAATCCTACTAAACCAAATGACAGGTGCACTCATTTGTAATGTCTCTATGCAAAAAACATATAAAATATGAAGTTTAACATATCAATACTTGTGAACAATTAAGGCAGCTTTCTTACACCATCAACAAGAAAAAACATTTAATTACTGGTGGCCTCCTACATTTACCTGGACCAACTCGAAATTGAGCCTTTTGAGCATAAAGTTGTGTGCAGTGTCATTTGATATTACGGAGCTTTTAATCTCTTCCGGTGCATCTCTAAAAAATTCTTCCTCAGGCACAAGTTCAATATCAGGATGCTTAGAGTTGAAGTCTTTGCTAGCCTTAATTGCTTTCACATAACGATTTTTCTCATACATCAAGTTATGGAGCTGCAACGTTGTGAGGTCCACAGGTGCTTTTGCACGTTCTGTCTCTGCTTTTACACAATCTTCTTCAAGCAAGATGGAACGGTTTGCCTGTGAGGGAAGCAAAACAAGACATTAAAGTTCAGTTTTGTACCGAACACATGTAAAATCATGGTAAAATGTGATTGAGGTAAAAAGGATTTCAATCAAAGGCATACACCTATCAAAACACATACACATACCATTATCAGACCAAAAACAGTTTTTTTCCTTTGTTTATTCTTTTTGTCAATAAGCACAATAAGCAAGGAAACAGATTTTACATATGTATATATCCATATGAAGCATAAGTAGAGCCGTAGAGGATATGCAAACTATGGAAATGATGCATCTCGTGGAAGATCCAATCTAACTCAACTCAACAAATTGTTCCATCTTTTAGGGTCAGCTATATGAATCTTATTTCACTGTTCAGCTCGTCACAGGTCATATGAAATTAATTTCAATCACACGCTACCATGCACTCTATCAATAGTCATACGTTTGGTTAATTTTGATCTTCTCCTTTCCCTAGCATTACACTCAATATGGACAATATCATTCCTACTTAGTGTTGCAATTATAGGTCCCCGTTGCACATGGTCAATGAATTTTTATTTTGTCTTCAATAGGTGCTACGTCTACTATCTCATAAATTAGTTCATTCATTATTTTATTCTTTCATGTTTTTACCAAGCATCCATCTCAACTTTTGCATTTCAATCACACTTCATTTATAAATATGATGTTTGCTAGTTGCAGCATTCTGCCCCACAAATCAGTTGTCCACAAAAACCAACCTTTCTAAAATATACGAGCAACATAATCACCAAATTCTCCCTCCTCCTGTATAATCAAGCTTTTGTAGAAAGATTGTTAAATCTTTTGTATCTCTCAGCCTTCAATTTTACAACTCCCCCATTTGCATTTCTAGATCTACCAAAGTTACATTTCATGTAATTAGTTTACTCCTACTTATCTCAAACCTCTTGATTATAAAGCTTCTGGCCAAGCTTCTAAGTTGCACCCATTCCTAAAGAAAAAATAAAAAGCCTAAAGACAAGTTAATATGTTATATTAGAGGCGTTCATGAGTTGGGTTGGGTGGGGTTAGGTAGTGACCCATCAACTGAACCGCCAAAGTCGGGTTCACAAACATTGGAACCGATTTTGACTCGGTTTGTGATCGGGTTGAGTCGGATTCAGGTTAAAAATTCATCCCTTATTGCATTTTTTTTAATAAGTACTTAAATTATAAATTAATGAAAGCATCTAGTAAAAATTCATATGCTATTAAAGTCCAATCATTACAGTGATAAGAATTGACAATTGAGTCACATGGGGAAGAGATAAGGCTTATAAAAGGTAAGAGTGTAATCTCATTCACTAATTAGATTACACCACGTGTAATGTAACATGCCTTATCTCTAAAATGTCGACTCAGGTCAGTTTTAATGGGTTGAGAGTAATAAAGGCCAGATACCCGAACCGAAAAAATTTAAAATTTGCAAACCTCACCCGAAACCAACCAAATGTCAGCGGATCAGGTTAGGTTGGTTGGGTTGCCAGATTGGATGGATTTTTGAGCAGCTCTATGTTATATAAACAACGCATGCCTCCCTTGCATGAAATGCTCTGTTAACTTGTATACACCTGTCTAATCGTGTGCCTTTCTTGGACTTCTCATGTATCTTTTTTAACCTCATTGTGTTTGCCAGAAACAAGCAACAAGAAAATTGAGATGAAAAAAGAGATCCAAAAGAAATATAAGGATATAAATATGTAAAATAAGGAACCACAAAAAGGAAAGGAGAGAACAAAAAGAAATGGAGGGAGAGATTAGTGGACGATGACGAACAAGAAGACAACAATTTCAACAAATAAGCTAACACAAATAGATAAAAATGATATGAATACAGCCTATAAGTAATTTCAACATTGTGGGTCCTTGTTGTCCACATAATCCACCTATTCAATGTCTGACCTATGGGGACCAAAAGAACCCGTCCTAAGAATCATCAATAGCCCAATGTCTACAGGAATATGAGTGCAAAGGTATGTGTGTGTTGAGTTGAATTTGCATGTGTCTAGACCTCAGAAATACGTGCAGATAATATGCATGTTTGTGCAAATGGGTGTGACTGGTACACCTACATGCAAATATTTCCACGAGCCACAACTGGCATGATTGATCTTCCTTCCATACGTTTTAATCCATGCATCAATGTAGTCTTATCAATTCATTTTTTACGTCTCCCACATCCTCGTCCAATTACTTTCTTTAATCAGTGGTAACGCACAACCAATAGATAGGCCACTCTCTTGCTCGTTAGCATTGTGCTAATAAAATAGAAAGGGCTTTTTCAGCTTGATCCTAATCTCTATACTATTCCCGCATTTCATCAAAATTTTCCATTCATTAATAAATTCACCACTGATTCCAATATTTGAGTTACAGTACTGACATTGTGAAAACTTATACACCCAACATGTTATTTCAAAATTCTTCCAAAATCTATATAAAATATTGCAAAGATTTCAATCACACCATACGTAGTACTATATGCGTTGTGAAAAAAGGCAGGTCAAATGAAACCCTAAAGAGAGTGCTGAGGGGGACCTGGCTGAGATTGACGAAATTGAGGAACATCTGAGTGACGAGCTCTCGGAGTTCAGATTTGGAGTTGCCTTCTTTCTTGATGGAGAGCATCTTGGCCATGATCTCCTCCGCCGAAGTCCGGCTCCGTTGCAGCATATCGTACGCCGAATTCTCTATTTTGGGCTGGGGTGCTAACTCTGCACCTTCCGCCGCCCCAGCCCCACGGTCTTCCACCATCACTTCCATTTTGGCCCCGACTCCCTCTCACTCCCTCTCTCTCTCTCTCTCTCTCTGATTTGCTGCTGCTGCTATTGCCGCTTGGGCTTCTGCCAGTCTACACCGTTTTCTTGGCTGCGTCTTTAAACCTTTCAGACGTTAGGACTTGGGAGCTTAACAGTATTTTTGTTTATTTGTTTTTTTCACTTTTCTATTTTTAGCTTTATATATATGGATAATCCATGGGCATTTTTCTTTTTCTTTTTCAAGTATCCTCTTGGCTTTTTCGTTTTCTGAAATACGTTCAAAATACATTTGGTGAATTAGTTTCGAAAGTTATTATCATTGAAATTGTGTTTGGTAAATTGATTTTGTAATTTATTTTTAACAATTTTTTTAAAACATTACAGGTTTAGGGTCTGTTTGGTAGGGCTTTTATGTCAAGTTTTTATTAACCTTATAAGAAAAAAAAGAGTCAAGTTTTTGTTTATAAGTTTCGAAAAAACTAAGCCAAAAAACTGTACTAAATTGACTCTTAAAAACCATTAAAAATATATTTTATGAGTTTTTAAAATTATTTTTATGCAAAAAATAAAATAATATAAAACTAATAATATTTTTTATGATTTTATTATTATTTTTTCTGATAATATAAAAAATGAGAAGCTTCAAAAAGATTCTTAATTTTTAATTTGTGTAAATAAAGTCATCTGGTTTTACTTTCGTTTTGGACCCTTCATCCAACTCTCTTGGACGAAATAGAGGATAAAATAGTACGTGGAGCAGCGTGAAATCCTCTAATTGTGGGAAATTTATCACAACTGATCATCATGCCTATGCGACTTTCATTATGATTTGAGGGCGTATTATGTTTCACCATTCATAATTCACATGATACAATATCATCACTTAAAAAAAAAAAATACACAATCACGAGCTTATGGGTTATCCTTTTTTATTTGAAAAATACTACAACCACTAATATTGTTTATCAGATTATCATAACGGATAGGAATAAGTAATTGAATCCTACATGTATTAAATAATGTGAATCTTATTATCTTGTATCTATCCTTGATGATAATTTGATAAAAAAAACCTGTAACTCTAGTAGTATTCTTTTCATTTAGCTATTTTGCAAAAGTGAAAAAATTGACTAAAGATAAGGCTATTTAGACTGTTTTAATTTGAATCAATTAAAAACATTTTTATATTGTATAATACACTTTATAGGTGTTAAACTAGTTGAATTGATTATCCATTGCAGTATATTTTATCAGATAATAAATTTAAATAAAGAGCGTGCCTGATGCTGCAAAATCCTTAAATAAAAGACTTTGTGATGTTGCATTACATATTAGAGTGAAATTTTCAATGAAATCTAATCATATATAGTTTAAGGGGGTGTTTGGACGGTGAATTATTTAGTAGTTTATGAATTAAACTTATAATTTTTTTAAATTGTGTTTGGCTCTCGTTGGATAAAATAATTTTTTAAACCTAGCTTAAGCTTGAAAAAGCTTTTGAAATAAGTAACTTTCTAAAAATAACTTAAACTTATTTTTTTCAAAATGCCACCCAAACACCGTAAATAGAGTTGTCATTGAATCTATATTTACTTCAGTTGGGGTGGTTGGATTTCGCGCCTTGCTTGGTTTAGATTAGTTTAAATACTAAGTTTTAATTATGGCCAATTCAATATGTGTTTGACACTAATTTCACGTATATAATCTCACGTGATACTCTTATTTATACAGTGTTTTAAGTCAAATCTTATTGAGAAATGATTTGCAAAATGAAAACGGCATGAAAGGATTGGATTTGGTCTTATTATTTTTTTGTGCGAAAATGAAATTTGAATGAAAGGAAATTATTTATTATTTTGCCCTTGAATGCTATAAGTGAGGATGAAATGGTAAAAAAATGTATTATAAGAATAAAAACTGAAAACCGTCCAAATACAACAATTTTTAGAAATGAATTTCAAAATAGGATTTTACTCCCATCATAACCCATTTTGAAATTCCTTCACCAAGCCAAGCAAATCTCTCTCTCTCTCTCTCTCTCTCTCTCTCTCTCTCTCTCTCTCACGAATTCCGTTTCTTTACCGTCAAATTCTGATATTCCAAAGAATCCAAAGTTCCAAAAGCACAGTTACTACTAGCTGATTCCGACGCCGTTTTAATCCTTTTACCAATTGCTATAAATAAAGATTGCAATTTAGACTGAAGTGAGACTGTGGCGACCCCGAAGGAGTCCCGCCGTGCCGTGACCAAGCTCCTCTACCGTTGGTCTTCCGACTCGTCACTGTTTTCGTTCTCTTCGAAAGCTACATATATATATATTTAAGTTCGTATCTATCGATTGATTTATCGACGCACTTTGAGATTTTAAGATGGATGTTCTCGAACTCGAAAGCGAAGCCCCTGCTATCAGAGTTCTGGGCTCCCTCTTCAAGCTTACCGAAGTCTTCCTATGGTGTGCCTCTCTCTCTCTCTCTCTCTCTCTCTCTCTCCATGCATATATATATATGTACATATATATAAGTTATATATATCTACACGAGTATATCAACGCACAGAAAAATTAGGGCAGTTTAGGTTCAAACAAGAATCTTTGAACTGTGAGAAATTGATATTACGACTTTTTTACTCGTCAGGGATGATGCTGCAATGGAGACGCGAGAAGGGCCGTCTTTTCGTGATCTTACAGTGAGTTTCTGTTTCTTGATTCTCGTTTTGGTACTTTGTGAAGTACGCAGATTCTCCATTAGGGACCTTCTTTTACGCTATTACTAGAGTTGAACTTTCAGTTCTATTTTTAAGTATCTTATGATTCGTATCTAAATATCTGAATGCAGGATTCTCTCCACGATGGTGAGACCAGCTCAAACACCATTTTCGCAACTACAGGCAAGTCTTCCGCTCTCATCATTTTCAGCTTACTATAGAATAGATCTTTACTTTCTCCATCCATTGATTTGTGGGTAGGGGTAACGTATTCAGATTGTATTGGTCTTCTATTCACTTTAAATTTGCGCCACTCTAGAAATATGCTGTCTTAATGCATCTCAAGTGGTCCTAAGAATTCTTTGGTCTCAACTGAATTTTTAGATTGTAGCCCTTTACCAGATGACATGGAACTCTCCAGACAGATGAGTGCATTAGGGCTTCCTGTTTCCTTCCACACGAACAAGAATGTAAGTTTGCACTTTTGTATTCTAATCTTAGTTGGTTACGTAAGTGCAGTGTTTTTTTTGCAAGGTTTGCAATGTCTTATTTATGTTGATAGCAGATGATGCATTCCCAATTGACAAAATTTTATTAGGTGTACATCCACTTCTGTTTCAGATGAAACAATGCTATTATCATAGCATCTAAATTAGTCACCTTTTCATGTGAGCATCCGTCAGTGGAGTGATGGTATAACAATTTATTACTGATAGACCAGAGCTGTAGTGGATGTGTTAGACAACAAGGCTTCCTAGAGAAGAAGACCTAGAATTGATAGGTTAATGGATCCACGCTTGTGGTGCTCCACCATCTACCGTTCACGCATAGCATTATTGCAGAACTAGAAAAATGCAATTACCAATGTGATCATCAATTTGACACTATGGTGCTCCAAGGTATAGGGCAAAGGCCGTTCATATATTTGTAGGTGTCATTATTTTCTTTTCTTTATGGTTGTTGTTCTATAAAGGATGATTTTTCTCAAGACTCAAGACAATATTCGTATTTGGGCAGCTTTTTCAGATACAACGAAGAATAAACGGGTTAAGTTCTACTGCTAAGGATGGTCACTAAAAAAGGGTGTTATTAACCATCCTGTTTGTTATCATTGTATGTTTGCTCATTTGATGATATTGGCATTTCTTTGTAGAGGAAGAACGGCATGATCAAAGGGAAAAGAAAGGATATGAACAAGAAGCATCTACATGGTCATGAAGGAACAGAGGATGGTGTACTAGATTTAATCAAAGTGAGTGAGGGAGAGATTGCATCTCCCATTGTTCTTCATGATAAGATGAGTGATTCATTATGTTGCATGTCAATGCTGGGCCAAAGTGAATCATCTTACTGTGGTATTGCAGTGGATGTCAATAAAACTCAATGCCTTTCTGGTGAGGAAGAAGATTCGGCGAATTTGACTGGTAGGATTATTTGTGCTGCTGTTGAGGAACAAGTTTTTGATGAAGTATCTGGTATTATGGCAAATTATAGTGTTGATCATGGCTCTGTGCATGGCAATGTTCTTTCAAAGGACAACATCAAAGCTGCAGCTAGTCCAAACAATTTAGATGCTGGAACTTCACAGGGAAGCTTTGTGGTAGATGATGATAGTGGCCGTCCCAAGGAAGAACAGGATGGAGGATTAATGGAGTTTGCCAGTACGGAATGTCCCTTGGTGATTGATGGTGATTCAGAAGATAAGAAGTTCTACAGTAATAGTTCCATTGAGCAGCCAGAGGGCTCTGATGTAGTTGCATATTCCCAGTCTTCAGAAGTGTTTGACCATGATGAATCTGACAGTAGATATTATGGTTATTTCAGGGACTGGACCTCATATTGGGACACTTTCTATATGAGAAACTACTTCTATAACATCAAAACACATGAGTCTACATGGGACGCTCCTCTAGGAATGGAACACCTAGCAGTTGGTGATGTCAGAAAAAAACCCAAAGAAAGGATTGGTGAGATTGCTGAAATGGATTTTAGCCCTGCTGCTTCTTTCCATCATAGTAAACCACTCGATTGTTGCCGTTTGCAATGCGATTCTGATTCGTTTGGGGAATCGAAGAATGAAGATGAATCACTGGACCAGCCACCTGGTGAGGCATCAGGGGAGTTTGAGCTTGCTGGTGACAATTTTCATAACTTGATGACTTCACCTACTCTAAAGTGCAGTTTTGAACAGTTGAACGAAACCCAGGAGATCACCAAGTGTTGCTTCAATGAAAATTATACCCAGGAATGCATGGGCAGGTATACCGTCTTTCATATTTTTTAGTTCTTTTACTAAAATGGATATTCTATTAGTACTTATGTTTTTCCCTCCTTTTGTTTGTCATGAAAATGTTCTATTTTTTTTACCCTCAGTCTTGTAATTTCTATTCCACTTTTATTGCAGTGGTGGAAATGAAATCCAGCAATTAGTTTGTGGTGAGGTTTGCAGTAGAGATTTGCAGCTAACAGATATATATAGAACTGAAGAATTGGATTGCTCAGGACAAATAGATAACCCTGAGAAGATTATCCCTGGTGGGGAAATCTGGTCAAAGTGTCATGGTGATGAAGCCTTCCAACCATCAGATGCTAGCAGGTAGTATTAGAGATTTTTTATCTATGATGTGTATATGATCATCTTTATTTATGATGTTCACCTTGTCAATAGAATATGTGGTTGACACGTGTTTCTGATACGGTTCTTGTTGAGGTTTGGTGTATGATGTGTATATGAGCGTCTTTATTTATGATGTTCACCTTGTCAATAGAATATGTTGTTGACATATGTTTGTGATACGGTTCTTGTTGCAGCTTCAGTAGTGCACTCATTGAAGCTCTATTGGAGGACAATTGGAATGATGACATGCTTCTGGGACAGAAGGATCCTGCAACAGATAAGTTGGACACTGGGCATGATTCTATCACTAGAAAACTGAAAAAGAAAGCAAGGAAGAGAACACGACTGAACAGGAAATTATCTAATGACAATGGAGGTTCATCTTTCTCTCTCTGTGTTTGTGTTCTATCCCCTGTTTTATCCATTTTCAGTTGTCTAATTTGCAATTCTATTTGTTCTGCAGAATTCTTGTAATATTTGAGAAGATTGAATAGAATAAATCTATTACTAATGCTATAATTGGTAATACATTCTGTTTTACGTTGTCTTTTACATTTTTCTCATATTCCTTCCTCCATAGAGGTTCTATTAGCCACACCATGTCCAGAACTTCTTATAAAGACTAATCCTGAGCCCATTGGGCCCATGTTTATCAGTTTTTAGCTTCCCTGTACCCTCTAAGCTCCTTTGTAAGTTGCAACTATCTGGTAGGGCCTCTAAAGGATTTGTGAGAGGAAGTGCTAAATTTACTTTGTCTCAATCAGCGTATTGAATACACTGCTCTGATATAGCTCAGGTGTCTGATATTTGTTTACACAAAATTTAAGGTATTTTAAATTGTAGGTTGTAATGCTGCTTTTTTTTGCTGACATGTTTGGTTAACTTATAATTCTTTTTGTAGTTTTTCTAAGGTGTTACAACTAATAAAGCCTATTGACACTTGATAAGGAAGTTTGAATTTTATATCCTCATGGTAAATCATCTAGCTTTTTGCAGGGCTTCAGTTCGAAGGGATGTTGGCAGAGTTTTCTCCCAGTATTAGTAAATATTGGTGTCAAAGATACCTACTTTTTTCCAGATTTGATGATGGAATAAGAATGGATGAAGAAGGTTGGTTTTCTGTTACTCCAGAGCCTATAGCCAGGCATCATGCGTTTCGTTGTGGTACTGGTATCATAGTTGATTGTTTTACTGGGGTTGGTGGGAATGCCATTCAATTTGCGCAGAGGTGAGCACTATTCTCACCCTATATTGTATTAGTTCTTTTGTGATTGCTTTACACGTGAGAAATCTGAAGCTCCTTTTGGGGTAAGCCAGATGGAAGCTGCAGTGCTTTATCATATGTTTGACTTGAAGTGGATGGGAACCTTACATGATTTGTCTGACAGATCATTGATAGTGAAGTTACTGAATGATTTAATGGTCCTGTCCTGTACATGCTTGTTTAGCTCAAATTTTGGAGAAGACTTTATGATTCTAGTGTTTCAAATTTCTCGATACATATACTAGTCTGTATTTGTTGGCCAGTTGTGCATAAATGATTATGGTATGACCAGTTATTTTAAGTGTTGGATAAGATAAGTTATTTTTTGTGAAAAAGTAGATGCATTGTGTGTTGATTTGTAGATACCTGTTAGAGTATGAAACACACTAGTTTTTTTATTTTATTTTTTTGATAAGTAAAATAAAATGAATTAAGAAGCATCAAGGGGATACTACCCATAAACAAAAGACAAAACAAGAACTTAAAAAAAAAGAAACACAACATCTATACACTCCTTATATCTCCCTCGTGTCTATAAAGTTTACAAAATGACCTATATTGGGGTCAACTCTCCTAGCAAACCAACTATACAAAATAGACAAAAGAATGCTTTTCAATCTGAGGTAGCTGTTCAATAGGAATAGTGAAACTATTGCGGTTGGGTCATCGTGCATGTTGACTAACAAAAGGTTTGGTATATTTGCTTTGATACCTTTTTAAAGTTAAATTCTGGTCTGATTCTTTGACGTTCATTGTAGTGTGGTACTTGGATAAAGAGGACAATCTAGATGCTTTTCTTATCAGTCTGCTTTACTTGTAAATTTCTTTATATCGACTTCAATATCTGTGCTTGATTTCTTTGCTATTTGCTATTTGCTATTTGCTATTTTCTATTTCAGGAGCAAACATGTTATTGCAATCGATATTGATCCGAAGAAGATTGACTATGCACAGCATAATGCGGCCATCTACGGAGTTGATGACTCTATAGATTTCATAAAAGGGGACTCTTTCCTCTTGGCACCAAGATTGAAGGTATTTAAGTTCCTTTGGTTACAAATTTAAAAGACTAAGGCTATCAAATCTGGGGAATTGGAAGCTGCAAAATGCTTTAACCATATTGTTTTTTAAAGGTTATAGACCATCTTTTAAGTGGAGAATAGAAGAAGAAAATGCAATTGTTCATACTGGATGGCATTATAAAATACATATGTAAAGAAGAAAAGGGCCAATGATTTTTGTTTCACTAGTACATGATTTTTTTCATTCTGTTTTGCCAATAGTCAAATTTGCTGTTCTTTAGTGTGTTTTTATTTGTTTTGTAAGTGTTGTGAAGTTAAATTTTAATAAATTGGGATCAGTGACGGGCTTCCTCGATATTTTCTTCGCATGCATATGACATGAAGAAGACTGATACCCTTTTAACTTTCTACTTGATTGACTAAATGATCTGTTTTTAGTATATCAGTGGACCATTTTCAAAGAAGATAACTGGACATGATGAGTATAGGACTCAAAAAGAATTGACTTATGTTCTTATCTTCCTACACATGAGTTAGTGAACCATGTGTCCAAATTCTGTGGACAGCATAAAAGTTTTGAAAGTCTAAATGATTGTTTTGGAAGCTTGAAAGCAGCGATCAAAGCTATATTAATGAGAATTTATAGGAAGTACTTGACTTATTATCCTTTTGTTGAGAATAGATTCTCCTACTAATTTTTGTAATTGTGGCCGTTCAGAAAATCAATGCTTTCTCTTCTGATACTCTGTTATTTCCCTCAGATGAATTGTTAGTTAGGCTTTTTTGGTAGCTAGTGTTTTCATCTTGCATAATTTGACTTGTGGCTGCATTCCTTTAGCGCTCTTTAGTTGTATCTTTTTGCCTATCAGATAAAAATGTTCTCCATGGTGTTGTTATCGTATGGTTCAATTTTTGGAGCTAACTGGATTTGCTGCTCTATAATTAATGTGGAAGTGTATGATGCATTCTCCTGCAATCTTTGAGTTTTGAAGCACTGAAATTCACTGCACTGCAGGCAGACACTGTCTTCTTGTCACCTCCCTGGGGAGGCCCTGATTATGCCAAAGTAACAACATATGACATCAAGACAATGCTCAAGCCACATGATGGGTCTGGTTTCTAACTCTGCCAAGTTTGCACTTCATAATTATATTTTCAGTAAATTGTGGCTCTAACTCTATGCCTATGTGCTTATGCCAGACATGTTCTCTTTAACGTTGCAAAAGGCATTGCTTCCAAAGTTGTCATGTTCCTTCCCAGAAATATTGATCTTAACCAACTGGCAGAGTTATCTCTATCTGCCAATCCACCATGGTCACTAGAGGTATTCATGCCACTTCTAACATTTTCTTTTCTTTTCTCTAGCAAAAATTGTTATTATTATTATAGTACATTGTACACCGTCCTAGATGGGAAAAATTATCTTAGGGTATATAATTTTGCTAGACTATGTTTGCGTATCTGGAAATAGAAGGAAGTTATTGTATAGTGTTTTATGAAGCATTGAAAGCTATAAAGCCATCCTTCATGAGGAACCATCACCGGAGATGAGATATTCTTATCTAAATCATCTTTGATGTCTCTGTTTGATATGATGGTATTGTTTCTCCATTTCTGTTCAAATGATAGATTGAGTGTCACTGGATGTCCAATGGGCCCCAAATAACTACATTTATTGTCATGTCAACCAACTGGTAGTTATAGTGACATTGATAAGTTAGCACCATATTTCCTTCTTACTTACTCTAGCACACTTATATTGAGAGGATGTATCTGTGGATTCTTGGGAGTATATTTCTACCTTTTGTACATCATTATTCTCGGGCCTGCTGTCTAATGCTACATGGGAAGGGTCATTCGTCCTTAAATATTATTGTTTTGTAGCCCCAGTCTTACCACTCTGTAAATTTTTAATGAAGAAAGCTTAGTTTTTGCTGTTTTATTTCGTAATTGTTTTAAGATAAGACTTCTTTAAATTTTTTGTTGTAAAACATGACTACAGAAGTCTATGGTCTCAGGTGGAGAAGAACTTCTTAAATGGCAAGTTGAAGGCAATTACTGCCTACTTCACCGACACATTAGTGTAGAAGACAGGCACCAGGTTACTGAACTAATCTGAAGGTCAAGATTGTTTTGGAAAAACCAGCTATTTTGGTAAACAAGCTGCAGGTTTTACTGCTATGGCGCGATTCTCATGTACAGTTTTGTAAGTATCACATGTATAATGTTATGTGTTCAGAATTCAGGGTAACAACCCTTGAAAGTTTAATCGTGCATTGGCACAGAACTATGGTAAGTCCTGGTAGCTGAACCAATGGGGGCCGTGTTTTTCAAGCTTTGCAAGACATTTGATGACTGAGCTTTCATGTGATTCTGGTAACAACTGGTGTTGGACTTTCCGCCCTTCTGGGGATTGCGGTAGTTACAACCACCAGACTTTGGTTGGGGCTTTGGAAGTAACTGGCTGAAAATAGTTGCACATTGTGCAACTACCTTATAATTCTCTTTCACTCTCAGCGACCATTTTTTTTTTTAATGTGTTGGATCATCTAATCTCTACAAATTTTCTTACTGTGCGTGGTCACGTGTGAGGTAATGACACTTGACAGCCTGATTGGAATTTGGGGTGGGGAAGGAAAGGAAAGGAAGGAGGAATGCAGAGAAGAGAAAATGAAAGAAAAATATTTTTTTTCTGTTTGTTTGGTTTTGAAAGGAATGTGAACAGCCTGTTTGGAACTTGGGGATGGGATGGGATGGGATGGGGTGCGGTAGTTTGGGATGGGAAGGGAAGGGAAAAGAAATTTATTGTTTGTTATTTTTTTTTGTTTGATTTTAAAAAAAAAAATAGAGAGAGGAGGGAGAAAGAGATTGGTTGAGTTAAATTTTTTTCTTTAATTTTTTCTTTTCTTTTCTTTTTCTTTTCTCTCCAAGTTTCAAACAAGAGAGAGAGAGAGAGAGAGAGAGAGAGAGAGAGAGAGAGAGAGAGAGAGAGATTTTACTTTCCCTCTCTCTTTCCTCTTTCTCTCCTAAAAAGAATCAAACAAGGAATTTTTCCTCTCCTTGGCCCAAGTTCCAAACAGGCTGTTAAACTTTTTCTACTGAGGTTTGAAAATCATGACCATTGATATATTTTTTATATTTTTGTAGTTTTAAAGTCAACAGTTTGAATATAAAAACTATTAAAGTTTACTGTAATTGGGTCATCCGGTCATTTTCATTTTTTATCTTTTATAAATAAACCATGAAAAGACGATTATGCCCTTTGTTGGATATAGGGCTGACGTTTTAGAGGCATCTTAAAAGTCTCTATTTTGCATCACAGGAACTTAATCGGTGGAGTCTAATTAAAAAATAAAAAAATCCCTGGTGACAACAACACTGACTAGGATAGTTAATGTTGTACAGGTAACCCACGCGTCGGACAGACGTTTCCTCTGACCCGAAATATTGATTGCGCTCAGGCTCAGCGCTATGTTCTAAAACTTTTTTTTACCATAACGATCTCCAGGTCAAGCTGCACAGCCACAGCCCCTCATTTACTGAGATTCACAGGCATAGTTTTGTGACTTGAGTGTCACCATTCCAGGGTTGTGATCTACCGCATCCACGATCAGAGAGATTCAGGAGTCAGGACTTCATATATTACTGCACTGGTGTATATTAATATGCAAATCTGTCAATGTATAGAGATTTTAAAATCATGTGTCTGCGGTTTGACCGGCGTGACTCCCGGCTGTTCAGCTAACAGTAGTTGGACATGAGGCAATTGCCAGATCGTTTCACGAGGGGTTTATATAGAAGACAAAGTCATATTTGACGTACACTGTCAAACTGTTAATTATGTTTGTGGACCTTTTGCCTATTAAATTCGATCTATTTCAAACTTTTCTCTCTCCAAACTGGGGCTTAAATATAACATTTTACAGATATTTATCTGGATATAAACAGTAGGTTTTCAAATTTGAATAAAGTAAACTGTCAATGAGAGGTCAGTTGAAGCCTCCACGAGCCTTTATACTGAATATTTTTTTTAGCAAGGGTAGTCTAGTAATTGGCACATATTTCTAGTGATGAACACGAAATTTTAAGTTAAATTTTTTTTTTTATGCTTTTTTTGATTAATTATATTTTATACAATGATAAAATTTATATAATTTGCATGAACGGTGATAATTTTAATTATAAAAATAATTTCTTCTTACTCTCTTTATATTACCAGAGCTCATGGACTCTTTTTTTTTTTGATAATATTAAAACAAATGACACACGAATGTAAAAAATAAAAAATTGAGAACTAACACTAAATAGTAAATACTCATAAAAAAGGTACATTTTTTTTTATAAAAAAAACTAATTAAGAAAGTTAGAAAAAACCTGGTAGAAAAAGCTAATATAATGTGAGGGTCCTACTGTCATTTTCGCTTTCCAACTCAAAATTTTACTATCAAAGACAGAAATTCAAAGAATGGAATCCCACACTTTATTTTCTGTTTTGTTAAACAGAACATCATAATTTGACTGCCTTAAAAGGCCAAAAAGCAATGTGCTTTCTGTTTTGTAACCCTTATAAAGAAATGTTTCTGTAACCATAAGCATTCTCCCATCAGCTAATGACAAAAGACATAATCAATTCCTTCTTTTTTTTTTTTTTGGCTGAGACATAATCAATTCCTTCTAATATCCGCGCCTCACCCCCCAACGGATTCTACTAAATAAAAACAAAGAGAGAATCTCTCTCTCTCTCTGTGTTTGAGACTGTGATGAGAAGAAGCAGACAACTATGCCGGAGCTAGGGTTTGAAGATCAGAATCAGCAGAGATCGGGATTTGGAGCTCGAGGCGTTAGCCCCGATTCTGTCATCTTCACCGTTGAATCCAACTTCAGCCTCTTCTCTTCCGCTTCCGGTAGCGCCGATCGTTGTTCTTTCGCATCCGATGTTCAAGATCACGACTCTCTCTTTTCTCAAGTCTCTCAGGTCCGTTTTCATATCATATATTTTGTTTCTTTTTTGCATTTCCCTCTGTATTTTGATTTGAAAATGTGAGCAAAAACAAAAAAGAGTCACTGTAGCAGAGTGCATGAGCTCACAGTCAAGAGAACAGATCGTGAGTTTCATTTTATTTCTTGATTTGCCGTTCGAGCTGAATGTTCAGCTGGTAATCAATTAACAACGTAACATGAGTACTTTGCATGCATTTTTGACTGATAATCCCTTTTGCTGAGTATGCTGCATGCGAACATCACTGGCACATACAAAATATTTTTGTATGTAAATTTGTGTGTACTGGATTGATATATTTTTGAAGAAAGTAAATGATTGATCAAGTGAAAACAGTCGTATCTACAGAGAGAGCTATTCGTTAGGAAATGATGGAGAGGATCTTTCTTAAAGGCGATGAATTTAATTTAGAGCCCTGGGATTGGGAATATAATGTTTTCTTCCAACAGCATCAAATCTAATTCTTGAATTTGATATTCGTCGATTTCGAAGCGTTAAAATCTTTGATTTGAACCAGCATTTGGCAGTACATGATCTGCGTGAGACTTCGAGTGGTCCAGATTCAGATCCAAACAAGTCCCGCACAGTACACAGGAACAGTCGCCATAGCAGAAAAGTAGGAAAAGCAAAAGGTACTCTACACTCCTATAAAGAAGGAAACAACGACTCGTTACATAAAATTTCAAATTTCAGTGGCTCTCTCTTTCACTTTCACTTTCACTCAAGACTCACTGTTTTCCTTCAATTATTTGCAGTTCGAGAAGAAGACAACGATGAAGAGATAGTGAACAAAAATGAAACCCTAGATTCAGCGAGGAACTCCTTCTCTCAAGCTCTCAAAGGTACCATGGGAAACAATACACTTTCAATTCTGTCGTACAATCTCTACTTGTCAGGACCCTAACCTGACCATTTCTTGAATCAGAATGTCAGGACCGGAGATCCAGATCTGAAGCTCTATTAAAAAAGCCAGACAGGCGAAGACCTGCTTCGCTAGATCTGAACAATCATATAACGAATGCCGCAGACTCTTCGCCGCGGTTTGGTGTCATGAAGAAGAGCTCTGTTTTGAATCGCCGTACTGGGACGTTTCCAAGCCCCGGAACGCCTAATTACCGGCATGCTAGTGTTGGTATGCAGAAAGGTTGGAGCTCGGAACGTGTGCCGTTACATAACAATGGCAACCAGAGGCATGCGAGTGCTGCATTGTTGCCTTTTAATAATGGAAGGACATTGCCTTCCAAATGGGAAGACGCTGAGAGGTGGATTTTCAGTCCGATTTCTGGTGAAGGTGCTGTGAGACCTTCGTTTCAGCAGCCGCAGAGGCGGCCCAAGTCCAAGAGTGGACCTCTTGGTCCTCCTGGGATTGCATATCACTCATTATATTCACCGGCGGTGCCCATGTTTGAAGGAGGGAATATTGGGAATTTAATCGCTGGGTCTCCATTTTCAACGGGGGTAATGGCAGCAGATGGTCTGTCTATTTGTTCTGGAGCAGCCAGTGCTGGAGCTGGAATCTATCCTGCACGCATGGATCCTTGTATGGCAAGGTCAATTAGCGTACATGGGTGCTCTGAATTGCTGAGCCAATCATCATTGCCTGGCCCCCAAGGTACACGTTTATTACTTCTTCATACTTGTGGGCTAACTTGAACGGTACAATTTGGGCTATCTGAATACAATTCTCTCATGAACTTTTGCCAAGATTGATTGAATAACATTGCCGCCAATATAAGTGTATGAAAACAAAGAAAAGAAAAGAGTATTATTAACTGTTGATTATGATTGACAATGATTTACCCTTCATAGCATTAGTTCCAATTCCCCATATCTTACGGAGCAATGGAAGTGTCATTGAATCACTAGCTGTGCGATTGTCTTTTTTTTTCCCTTCTCACAAGCGTTCATTGGACACATCATTTGCCACAAAATAGCAAATTATATGATATCAATTGCACTTGTTGCATGTCATTGACATATCATTAACTTTTTGTTGGTTGCTCTCTTTGGAAATATGATGCCTTATCCACTGCCTTTGCAAAAACACCCAATTTATTTGTTATCCTCGATAAATTTTCTGCTTGTTTTTTTTTTTTTTTTTGGGTTGGTGGGGGCTATTACATGGACTTGAACATGACTTTAGGAGTCCTTGCATCGCTGAAACTGAGCTAAAGGACATTGACTGCAAAATTGGATTGAATAGAGGAAGGTTCCAAAATGTTTAGGGAATTTTCAATTTTTTAAGTGGATGGACGTGAGGTATAATGGTTTCAAAACTTATTCAACATGCTCCTTTTGCGTTCTATGAATTTCGTATTTGTTTCTTGTTTTTTGTTTTTGTTTTTTTAATAATTTGTGACTTGCAAGGAAGCAGACTAGGTTTAACCTCTTTTCCACTTTTATGTATTGCCATTTTATACCTGTGTTATTTCCTGTATGAAAATGCTGAAGCTATTGATCTTCTTTCTTTCTGGTTGTGGTCTGTGCCATCATATGAAACATAAAGATGAGAAACTCGATGGTGATAATGATGCGGCCACCAATATTTCTCGTGCTGTTTCAAGAAGGGATATGGCAACCCAGATGAGTCCAGAGGGTAGCCCCCTGTCATCTCCCACAACGAGGCCGTCTTTCTCACCCTCAACTCCATCTGTCCTTTCCATCATGGAGTTGGAAAGTGTCCAGTCCTCTAAATTAGAAATCAGAGACGTGCAGATTGATGGACGGGTCACCATGACTAGGTGGTCCAAGAAACATAGAGCTCGATTTCCAGGGAAAGGCTCAGGAAATCTTGATGACTGGAAAAAGAAAGTTGTGGAGTCTCGATCTTCTGCTTGGGAAGTTTCAGAGGCAGCAAAAAGCATTTCGAAGTATGTATTTTGTTCTCATTCAACTCTTGTTTTTCCTGTGTTTAGGCAGTTTAAGTTAACATAGTGCAGGACAGCTCTGGAGAGAGTTGAAGTCACTCCAATTGTGCTATTAAAGTGCCAAGCACAAGGAAAAACACAAAAACTAGAAATTCAGCTGGTTGAGTTTATTTATTTATTTTGGTTTTGATAGAACACCTAGTTGAGTTTATTGCTAAAAAGAACAAAAAGAAACAAGAATAGTGTGATCCTAATTCAATAGAATGCTATGGAATCTGTAGAAGTTAGATATTTGCTGGAGTGAGTTAGCTTCAAGCCATAACGCTGTATGATAGGTCTGGAGGACCTGTTTTTTTGTAGCTTTATCTTCATAATTTCTGGAGGCATCACACTTTATGGTTATTTCAATAAATTATGATTAGTTTGGCCTTTGTAATATATTTGGTGTCTTTGGGCTACTATCTCGTCTTGGACGTGAGTTGGCTCCTTGTTCAACCTAGACAGACGAGGAATATCCTAATTATGTACTTTGCTATATAGATCAATTTAATAATTTATAGACTTCAGAATTATTTCTTGCAATTATCTAAGAATCCTTTTTGAACTCCTCCAATTTCCTGATTATATTAGACTAAGGGTGTATTTGATACTTAAGGAGAGAAGAGAAAAGGAAAGGATTATTCCCTTCCTTTGTTTGATTTGTAGTGTGGAAAGTTAGTTTCCCTCTATTTTTCTTCTACTTTTTAAAAAAATCAAGCGAGGGAACCCAATTTTCCCTCCCATTTCTCCCTCTCTTCCTTTCCATTTCCCTTCCATGAGTATCAAACACACCCTAAGCTTTGCTTGAGTACTTGAGTTTCTTTCTGCTGGTTGTTCCTCAAAAATTCCCAGAATATCTCCAAAATGCATGCTGAGATAGATAATGATCAAATATTTATTCATTGATTCAGAATGAAGAGGGAGGAAGCCAAAATCACTGCATGGGAGAACCTCCAGAAGGCAAAAGCTGAGGCAGCGATAAGGAAACTGGAGGTTCTTTATAAACTTTTCTGATTGCATGTTTTCTTTTATTGAGTTATAGAATATGTCAAGAGGTATTAGATCATTTATTCATTTGATGTGCACAAGGTTCTCATTACTTTTAGATGCCTTTCAGGCAGGAATCAATTATGTCAGAGCATTTCAATGAAATTGTACCATGTTTAACTTCATAACAGATTGTTGAGGTGCTAGGATAGTTAATGGTGAACTTTTTTGATCAGCATTTATTAAACCCTACCCCAACATAATTGCTATGAGGATTTGATAAATTAGGATTACTGACTTAAAACATGTGTTTCAGATGAAACTTGAAAAGAAGAGATCGTCCTCTATGGATAAGATTATGAACAAACTGAGATCCGCTCAAAAGAAGGCCCAAGAAATGAGGAGTTCGGTTTCAACCAATAAACCCCATCAAGTGGCGAGGACATCCCATAAAGTCATATCTTTCCACAGGACCCGCCAGATTAGTTCCTTGAGTGGCTGCTTTACCTGCCATGCTTTTTAGTGCCTCATCCAGCTATCTGCTGCTCCATTCTGATTGACCTTAGCAACCAGGTAACCTCTATTCTTGGTTCTCTATTCAAAATCTTGAATTTACCCAGCAGTATTAGTTGCTTGAGTGATCAAAAGGTCACAACAATTTCCATCAACTATTGAGAACATGCACAATCGTGCTGGATTTATATTAATCACTTAGATTGTGAAGGTTATAAATTACAGAATACACACATCGAACTTGTTCCTTTCCTTCTCTTGTTATAATTTAACTGATGCCTTTAGATGCCCCATGGATATGGAGAAAATCTGTTTCGTTTATTATATGGTATTTTATGAATGAGCCGACATCAATGGTATCACTACAAAGGTTTTAGAAATTTTGAGTCATGTCATTTGATGAAATTCATATACAGATTATATATAAAATGTTATGAGCTCATTTTAGATTTCATTAACCTTAGGAGGAAATGATTAATTTTATTTCCCTCAAAACATTTGAGCCCTCTTTCTTTTTACTAATATAAGTTTTTATCCTAATAAAAGGTACATTATATCTTTCCAAGGCAAGGATAGAGAATGACAACCAAAAGGAGGTGGATGAATGTTATATGCATTTTAAGGCAAGTATGATTTTGACACTTGAATCGGTGTCAGCTCAGTTCTGTAGCTGCATCAAGCACCAGAGCATCCACATATTTTGGATGATATATAAGATCCAGGTTGCAGCATTCCTGGAGATTCAATCAGTTTTTAATGAGTTTGGTTAATAATGCGAGTATGCATGTAAGTATGTAAATTAACCTTTATGTTGTGTTTGGAATCTAGATTTTATCAAGGGACAAGAAAAGGAAAAGGAAAAAAGTGAGGGAAAAGAGAACGAAAAAAAATATTTCAAATTCCTTCCTCTTTCCTTTTTATGTTCTTTTACCCTCTACGTTCTCTAACAACCAAACAAATATGATATAATTTCATATCCCCTTCTCTTTTCTTTTCCCTTACCAAATTTTTGATCCAAGCACATCATTACTATGAGTGAATCTTTGAAAGAAACAGAGTAGCTATTTTTCTGGTTGCCTCTCTTTTCTCCCGGAAGAAGTTTGAAGCTAAAACTTTTTGATGCATCTCCTGCATCTTAGTTAAATGTCATTGCAATTAAATTCCTGCAATTTCTATGTAGATTCCTTACTGCTCCTCTTGAATAACTATAACCTGTCCAATTTAATCATTCATGGCCTTCACTGGAGGTTTGTTTTTATAGCCTCCCAAACAAAATTTAAATGCTTGGGGATTCCCCACAGCAGCGACTAACTGGAGGTTTTTGATCACCTCCCAAACTTTGTTTAAATGCTTGGAAAGTCATTTGGTTACTCCCATAAAAGCTGGATTTCCATCAGAATGCAAATTGTAATAGACATGCTAACTTGTGCAAGAGAAAAGCTTGATCAGGGAAGAAGTCTATTTGTTTACTAGTGCAAGTAATATTCTTGCAGAATTATAGATTTATTGCCGGACAGTAGATTTATATTTTGTGGCCATTTGATAACCTTATTAATGGGGGAAACTAGAAGATTTTAGTGGTTATTTATTTGAAGTGCATTTGTGAATGACATGTATTCTTTAGTAGTTAAATTGTTTTATTACTATTTAAAATATTGCAATATGGAACAAATTGTCAAATTCAAAAAAAAATCATAAAAATACTTATAAAAATAAGAAGAAAAAATCAGATATTAACCAACAGTATATTGGAAAATAATGGTATACAGACATATATACATAATATGGAATTAATAAAATATTGCGATAATTGTTGAATTAATAAAATATTGAGATAATTGTTGTTGGGAAAAATAACAAATAGATATAGAATGACGTGTGGTTTATTGAAACATGCCTATTACAATGATATAATTACATGTCTATCATTGTCACATCATTCTCAAAAGCAATTTTGTATAAAAATTGTGGACGGTTTTAACGTTTTTCTAATAAAAAATGGCAACAAAAATTGCTCAGGCAATTTGAAAGAGTTTACTACCATTCGTGTTTCCACTCTCCCCGATGGCCCTCTCATGTCCTTCTCCATAGCCCATAAGGATGCAAATCTGATTGCATTGGCTGCCTCAATAAATGAAGATTACTCAAGGTATCGATGGAACGCCAATTATCAAGAAACATTAAGAAAAATCAATATGTAGATCCATTTGAGGATCATCATGATTTAAAAGTTTGTAGGTCATTACACCGGTAACATGGAAAAACTTCTCTTTGTCAATGTAACTAATTTGCGGAATTGGAAAACTCGGGGGAAACAAAGTGAGGTTTAAGATTTGAAAAATAAAAAAAAAAAAGAAAAAGAAAGAAGTTAAACATTGCTCTTTACGTGCACTATCCATTTGAGTGGATTACAAACAATCTCGAATAATTTAGTTTTTTTTTTAATTGAAATTTTAAAAATTAACGAGTTTTAAATGTATAACAAGTCAAATATGGACCAAATTTTCTTGATTTGTTTTACTTCACTAATTAAAATGGATCAAAGACCACTATGAAAATTAGTAAAAGGACATGGTCAATTCAACTTGGCTATGCTTTCCATGTTTATTTCAACAGCAATTTTTGTAGGTTATTGAAACTACAATGTCTCCCATAATGCTCCATGGAAGTCCTTGCATAGACATAAGCATTTAGTTCTCCTTCTCATGTTTCTAGAAACAGCATCCAGACAAAGGTTTACAGGAGCATCGTTTAAGATCACACTGTGTTACAATACATCCCACCTAGCAGAAACTGACAAGTGAGGAAGAATTTCTGGCCCAACAGATAAAATTGTGCCATATTTTCAACGAAAGAGGGCCCTTCCAATCAATTAGGATTAGTTTAATTGGTTAGAATCTTGTTTTAAAAAGGTTAAAGATTTGATTCCTCCTTCTCCTCATCTCCCCTCATGGCTTACACCATTTCTTTTGTAATTCCTTTCGATATTTTCAAAAAAAAGAAAGAGGGCCCTTTGAAATCTAATCTCAGCCAATCAACTCATTATATATTTTTTTGTTTCATTACATATATCGATTTCGTTGTATCAGGCTCCTCTAATGTATAATGCGGAAACATAATATTGAAATATAAAAATTAATAATATAAAAAATACCCCATTATTATGAGTTAAAAACTTTAATACATTACACCAAAATTTTTTAAGCTATTTTGTATTTAATTTAAAATTTTGGTTACATGGGTTTTTCACATCAATAGATTTTGAACTTAGAGATCTATCGTTCACACCAGAACTGGACAGGAGTCAAATTCGATTTGGTTGGTGCTCATTCAAAGAGAACCCCAAAAAAAAAAAAAAAAAAAATTGGTTGGACTTTCTAGTTTTGATTCTTTAGATTAAATTTACTCAAATTTCTCTTGTAAGTATAATCCAGAAACAATGATACCCATATGATGATTCAACTTTCTTTTGATTGCTTGTGATATTCTTTTGGGGCAAACTAATATATAAATTTATGGGTTATTCTCACTTTGTTACCTTGCCATAGAGGTGAATTTATGAAGAGGACAACAGATTCAAGTTTTTTATCATACAAAATATGTGTGCTAAATAAAGAAGAATAACAATACACCATTAGAAGGGTACAGCGCACTTGGGGAATGGAAGGGTCTATGCCCTACATTCATAGGTCGGGGGTGGGGCCCTACTCAATTGCAAAATAACCCTTAATGTGAGAATGTTGGGACCTGTTTGGGACGTCTCACATGGGGTATCTCACACTTTGTTCGATCATCTGTGATGTTTTTTAATCTTTCCTTCAGCCTTTAGATCTTGGATTGGATTGGATGGGATTGGGATTGGGATTGGGATTTGGATGGTAGGAATATAGGGCCTTTAGTGCTGCAACATGATCCTTGAGACACAAGCACTACTCTCCTTGGATCCTGCTTTGGGAGGCAAGGCAACCCTCTCTCTCTCTCTCTCTCTCTCTCTCTCTCTCTCTCTCTCTCTCTCTCTCTCTCTATATATATATATATATATATATACATATTCAAGATTGACCCATTTTGAGAAGTTTAAAACAGCACCCTACCTTTAGTTTTAATAATAATCCAATAGATAATTTAGTATACGCCTTTAGTATGAACTTTGCAGGCCAAATTTTGCTAGGCATACATAGAATCATACATACATGTATGTATGTATATATATATGTCGTGTTTGGCAGCAACCACGACATATATAATAGTTCAAGCAAGTTCAACACTAGAAATGATCTTGCCATATCTTGATTCAACTTATTTCAACCATTCTCATCACAATCAAATTTTCTACGATGAAACAAAAAAATTTTGGAAAATATTTGTACTGAACAGCAGAATATAGAAACAGCATTATATTATAATGAAGCAAATTTTCTTGTGAAATTCACATAGGGATACAGGAGCAAGGATAGTTATTTCTTCAGCCATCTCGAAATAATAATAAAAAAAACTTGTAACGATCCTCGTGGAAAAAATAATGGGACTGCTACAAGGGGCCGAGGAGAATGTAAATTTTCGTGAATAAGCTAATTTATTAATAATTACAATCAATTTTCACCGCTTCACCCACTATTTTTTGACCTTCTATGATTGTGATGAATATGAGACTTATTAATTTTAAGAGTTTAATTTTGATGTACTGATAGTGTATAATTTTTTAATACAAGTGGGTACTAAAATGCGACATGTGTTCATGAGTCTTACTTTCTTATGTTATACTGAAATTCTAAAAAATACGTGTTATACTTTGATACTCTATTTGCATAAAATTTATTTATACTGTCACTGTATCAAAACTAAACTCCAGTTTTAATGAGTCAAATGTCGTTTACTATCAAGTAGAGTGAGTGGGCCACAGTTTCAGCTTATATATATGGTCCAAAGCCCAGCCCACCGGAAGTCCAAACTAAACTTTTTTTTTTCTTGTGTTTACCAATTTTTTCACAACACTTTAATTCTCTACCTTTTTATGGATTTTTTATTTTAAGTTTTTGGCTTTTTTCAATGAAAAATAAAAAAAATAATAAAAAAAATCATAAACTACTCAAATAAGCTAGTTTATAAGCTGACAAACCAACATCTTATGTTTAATAGTCCAATTTATGTGTTAAATTTGAAAGGTTAAAATTTTTTAGAAATAATTAAGGTATATTTTTATAAAATTTTTATACAAAAAACTTCTTTGGAATGATAGGCAGCGATATTTTTTAAATTATACAAATAATAAAAGGTATTTTAATTTAAAATGAAAGGATCTCAAATAACCATGTCATCATGTCTAAAAATTTTATACAAAAATCCTATATATGTGTAGTACTCAAAATTTAATCATCATTTTTTCATGTTACGTTTCTTCAAATTTATATTCAAAAGACAATTTCGATTCCCAAATAAATAATTCAAATGAGGCAAAAGACATTTTATGAACCTTCAAATAGACTTTCTTTTAGCTGTGTGACAAAGAGTATCTAGTGGGACAGCCTTTGTATATTAATTTAATACAGAAAAAAAATTATATTTCACCATGGCAAAAAGGACTTGTACCCTAGCGCTGTCGTATATCGTGCGCTGCATAGCTTTGGGCTGGTATTAATTTGTGCAGTTCATGGTTGTACTCGGGCTATCGTGTACCGTATCACTTGTACCCTGTTAGTGTTTTGCGTAAGATCCGACGTGGAAAGCCACGTAGGACGGACCATTGACCGCGTAGATTGAGTTTCACGTGCCGAGTGATGACGGACAGCGACGTCGTCTTCATGCCCCCAGTTGTTTGTTTGGAAAGCCACCGCTGTGAATGTCAGTGATTCACGTGGTTTTCTTGTGCGTTGTATGACAATCAGCGCCTCCCCTTTGCTTTGCTTTCGCGAGTGAGACTTGGAAAATACATTACATAAAGCCGTACGAAATTTCAATGCAATTAGTTTTATGTCTTGGCACGTGTGTAGAGTCAAACGGCCTAATCCAAAACACTATTATATCTCAAGCAGTAATTGGCTGATTTGTGTCACCTTAGTTGAGTTTTATTATTAGTCGGTAGAGTTCAGTTGATATGACACTCATCAATTGAAGTGTAATTTACGGTTACGATTATGTGTAGCATTCTCTTTATTTTTTTAAATTGACTATTTATGCTTGCAAAAGGTTCTTTTTACATGAATTATGTAATTTTTATACATTATATGAATAATAGTATGCAACAAGAAGATGGGAAGAGAGACAGTAACTTGAGATCTCATATTTAGTATGAGTGATAGTTAGTGGCGGTTTCATGACTACTCATGATCACATAAGGCTACTTTCATACTAATTATGTAACTTTTATGTATTGTATAAATAATGGTACATAATAAAAAGATTTGAGGAGAGGTACTAATTTGATATGTCATACTTAGTATGAATGGTAGTCAATGGCAGTCCCGGATTTCTCTTAGTGGGGTCATTTCATCACTTATTTTTATATTAATTTACATTCTACAAATTTTCAAAAATAAACAAATTTCTTTACCATATAAGATATTTATTTAGAATCTCAAAATAAAAAGATAGATATCAATTTTTTATTAACAATTATTTTTTTTATGAGTAGTCATCAATATCCACAAATAAGGAACTATTTTTCTTTCACTCTCTCTTTTTCTCCTTTTTGTATTCAAAATTTCCTCTTTTTATTTGTTGTATTACATAGATAATAAATTTTTATATATAATAGCAACAAGTTAGAGAACTTAAATGATTAGAACTTTTGATTTTTGTTTGAAGTTTATTTTACATTATAGGAAGAAAGCTAATAATTTCACACTATTGTATTTCAAAAGTTTCACTCTCATATGACTGAGCCACAACGTGTGTCACAAGAATTATAAAAGAATAAAAAAATAGATGTGAAATTAATAATATTCTATATTAAGAGTTAAAGACTAAATAACAATCGTGGTAATTTCTAGACATTTATGTATATTTGAGATATAAAAAGATTTGAGAAGTAAACTTTTACGTTTACACGTGTGCTTTTTATTTGTAACAAGGTGTTCTAATTTTTTTTTCTTATTGAACCTTACTCACCTTATGAGATATCTCAATGGGGTCAAGTTCTAAATATTAAAAAAATTTCAAAATATTCCATAGCTAAGGGAGTATTTTAAACTTCAGTGGGTCACATCCACCTCTTGTGATTAATAAAGATTATTCGTGTGACAGTCACAACTACTACAATTCTACCCAATTATGAATAGATTTTATATGAAGTCAATAAATATTCAAAGGAAAAATTCTATTTTTGCAAAATTTTATATGAAAAACTCCATTAAAATGAATGGCAATGGTATTATTAAAATTAAAAATAGTGAATATTTTGATTTAAAATAAAAAATCACAAATTATGTATAAAAATTCTCATATAGCATTTCTGATTACTACTTTATGTACAAATTACATGCTATTTATTTATTTATTTGTTGTTGCAATCTTTAAAAGCTAGCCTACTCGTATAGGGTAGGAGAGATGGGTGCTAATAAGCAACAGGCTGGACAAAAGCCGCCACAAATATGAGGAATAAATCACCATTATGTATAATTTTCTTATCAAACCGGATCGTTCACACTGAACCTCTAGGTTTCCCGGTTTACCCGGCACATACGCGGAGATTGGACAACGAGGATGGAGAACTCCGGGTCAAATATGGTCCCAATTCTAATCCCTTTCTTGCGCCGGCCCATCAATGTCTCTCTCACCCTCGCTATAGATTTTTCTCGACATACAAACAATGTCCTAGAAGATAGCTTGCATGGTCTGTCAAATCATCAAAGCAATTATAATAAAAATAATTCAAGAGATCACAACTCGACACTTGTCTGCAATTGTTTTGGCTGTTGTTCTTCCTAAATTCCAGTCATTCAGGCCTTTTGTTAGCTATTGGAGAGAGAGAGAGAGAGAGAGAGAGAGAGAGAGAGAGAGAGAGAGAGAGAGAGATCGATCTAGAGAGAGAGACTTTGAACAGTTTGGGCTCTCTATTCACTGGTTTGTAATTATTTTATAGCAATACACCATGGATAAAAGCCTAAAAATGGTGAGAATAAGAGCAGTCTCTTTGCTTTACAATTACAAACCAAGAAACAAAGCATTACTAGAGACTTGCATTTAATTCTAAAGAGCTAATTTCATTCTTGTCTATCAAACTAAGCATCAGAATATTGCTGAACAATTTGAGCTGCATGATAATTAGCTTTTCCCATAGGAAGATAGCTTCCGTTAGACATCGCCACCGGGAAACCTATTCCCGGCGGCCTATTAGCTGCCGCCCGCTCGAGCGATTGCACCTGGGTTTTCAAAAACTTGACGTAGTGAATTGCTTCATCCAACATGGAGGCAGTGTCCATTTTTGTTCCTCCGGGGACCAGTCTCTGAAGTATCCTTATTCTCTCGCTTATTTTCTCTCTCCGGTGTCGAGCCGCCACGCTTTGTGGGTCCTTCGATATCTTCACGTTCCTCCTCTTCGGCGGCTTCACTGATTCCGGTTCAATGTGAATCGGCTGCATTGCCGCTATCCGAAAGATCATTTCCCTCATCGCGGCCATTGAATTCCGCTTCTCCGACTGCGTAGGAAACGTGCTTGAATTGGACAAGAAAGGCCGCACCGCCGGTTCTTGAACCTGCCAGGCGCCGCCAAACGATATGTTGGATGGTAGGTTCATGAATGTCGACGAAGCACCATGTGGGTTATCAATCATTTGCGGCACGCCGCTACTTCCGGCCGGAAAATCCATCGCCAGAATCTGATCACCGGCGTCCGCGTGGGGTCCGGAGAAGTCGGGGAGCTTGTCCATCTGCATCATCATGATCATGTCCATTTGATCTTCGGATACAGATTTTAACAGGTCCATATCCATGGGTTATAACTTATCACCCACTTTTATAGCTGAACCCTAAAAAGGGGAGTGTTATTGGGAAAAGGAGAAGAGAACCCGAAGTGTTAAAAGCTGAGAACTGAGAAAAAAACTGATCTGCAGAGGGATGGGTAAGGTAAAGAGAAAGGGTGTAGACTAGGAGTTTTATCAGAATTTGCAGTGAAGAGAAAGATTAGGGTTAGGAGAAGAATTGAGGGTAAAATGGGAATAAAATAGTGGTATCGGGAACAGACTACCAATACAATACAATGGGAAGACTATATATAACAATTGGTTGATATATAATATCATATAGTATATTATCATTTGGTATAAAATAATATATAGTATAAATGCTTTTTCCATTTTCGTCCCTTTTATATTATTTTTACAAAGTTGGTGAGCTTTTCTTTCTCTAGAAAAAATAAATTATTATTTTTTCTTTGCTCTGAAACAATCTCCATTTGTGGTTTACAGAAAAGATTTTGGCATATGATGATGATTGCTGGCTAGAAGAGCATCATGAAGCACGTTCACTGACTCAGTTAGATCATGACCATTGAAATTGTGGGCCACCTCTAAGATGATGAGCTGATGGAACGATCATGTTTAATCTATAAAATAATTTTCTTTTACCTTATCAGATTGGATGTGGCCCACCATTTGAATGGTTCAGATCTTCCAACTGTTCCAGGGGATACCATAAGTGCCATTGATGCTGTATGAATGAATTATATATATACATACTTGAATATATAACACATCGAGTAAACTTTGCCTTAAAATTTACTTTCTTTAAGAGAACCCCAAAACCCCACTCACATGACACGAGTCAGAGGTCTCACCAGACCCCTTTAAATGAGATAGTCCTCACTGTCGGTCGGCGGTCAGAATCCGGTGCCGGCCATATACACGTGGCAACCATCTACAATGGAGGGAGAAGGGCATTATCTTGGGTGTCCAATTTGATCATGATCCAGTGCAGCTGTAGCCTAAAAATCCTCCTCTGAATTGCACAATAACGCTTTTCGAGGTGGATCAGGTTCTGCTGCAACTGCTTTCATGTGCTGTATTGCTAACGAACTTACCTGGAGATGAACTGGCTTTTACTTCAGTTTCTACCTTTTACCAGCTTATAAGTGAAAGCTTGCATCAGCATTTGGCATTTTGGTTCCTACATACGTAGTTAATTAATGTTTTTATGCAATTATTTTTTCATAATTTCAGTATATTACTTATATCGGTTTCTAATAATGCTGCACAATAAAAAAAATTTATACAAAATTTATGTATTGAATAATGTGATTAAATAAGAGTATTTCATGTTAAAATATAAAGTAATGTTATACAATCAAAAAATTCATATATAATTTATCATTCGAAAGATGTAGTTAAATGAGAACCGTTCAGTTTAAAACAACACTCACACATGATGACTTTTAATTATAAAAGTGTCACTGTCACATCATTTTAGTGAAATTTTTTTTATAAATTCTTTGAAAGAATAACATTTTTTTGAAATATAATATATACCATAATGACTTTTAATTATAAAAATGATATTGCCACATCATTCTGATGAAATTTTCTATACATTTTCTTTCTGGGTGGAAGAATAACATTTTACAACCCTAAATTGGATTGAATATAATGGCAGATGAGTTTCATTTAATTAATCAACTTAGTATGCGACATACCTATATAAATTCATCTCTCTAAGAGCATATAATTTTGGGCACTTCACTTGATCAAATAATTCCACAATTTCTTCTTTTAAAGACCGTATAACAAACTCTCTCGCACACAACTCACGCGCACACTTGATAAAAGGTCCAATTTTTTTTTTTTATTTCTTTTAATATTTTAAAGAGAGTAAAACATCCTCTCTCTCTCTCTCTCTCTCTCTCTCTCTCTCTCTCTCTCAATGATTCAATCTCAACGTTTTGATCGGAAATGGGGACCCCTTATCAGTAGATGATTTTGATCAGGAAAAACAAAAACCAGTAGATGATGGAATGATGTAGATGTCGATGGAGACATCTTTGCGCTATCAAGAGTGTTAAAAACTTAAAATAAATATACCTAGACAAAGGCCTGCAGGAAACGACAAGGTTGGTTTAATTAGTGGAAGACAACAGTATTTGAATTGCCTCTACCACCTCCATAATTATATATGTATTTGCATGAATCAATCGACCGCCGACACGGTGTGGGTGATAAAAATGGTCTAACAGAGGCTTGATGCCAACCTCCATGCACGTAAAAGAAATGTGATTACAATGAAGTTAGTATAACGATGGAGATATATAAGGGTTTGTTATTTTTTAGTGCTAGATCATAATTTAATTTCTAAGATCCACAATATTAGAAGCTATATACTAATTTGGTTTTTTTTAGAGTGGAAAATGCCATATACATGGACATTAAGTTGTTGAGATAACAAATGGAGTGATAAATAATATCCATACAGTTACCTGCATGCACAGCCAGACCTGGATAAGATGTAATAAATATTTTTGTATTAGATTCATGACAGTTTCTAATGTTCACTTATGTTCGTCTTAATACAATACAATACAATATCATGAACTTAATTATTATCATCTGATTAAGTTATTTGAGTGGATCATATAAATTCGTGTAGCCAAATCTGTTTAGTTGATTTGAATTTATGACTTTGGCAAATGGAGTGAAACTCTTCGTACTTGTTCATACGGTTGCAAGTTTAAACCCGCTTGCTATAGTAGTCTTCGTGAACTAGCTGTTGTGACGAGAGTCTCTGTCAGCTTGCATTTTGGTGAGACTAGGTTTAACTATGACTCACTCTTTTCTGAAATGCTTAGTGAGATAGGGACTGCTATGGTTACGCCCAGACAAGTAGCTACATTGGTAGCCCCTTACCCTTTGACTCAGTAAATAAAAGCATGTTTGAGACTTGTGGGAGAGTGAGAGAAGTGGCATGAAAAGTGATTATTTTTATTTGTGTGGTTTTACAGAGAAAAAGAAAGTAAAGTAGAAAGAAAACACCTTTTCTTTACTTAAAATTCAAGAGAAAAGATAATAATAGGATAACTATTGCAAAGGAAACAAAGAAAAAAAATGAAAAGACAGTGAGAAGGAAGTTAGTTTCCTTCGTTTCCTTTGAATTTTCTTTATCTCTTCCCTCCAAACTAAAAAACAAACATGAGAAAGAAGGAAAATAATAATTATTTTTTCTTCTTCTCTTCCTTTCCTCAAGTTCCAAACAAGATGAAAGTTTTTTTAGTTTTGGTGAGCCTTTTCTCTGGGTGGGTACTAAGATATGTAGCATACTAATTAGAAAGTGATATCGTTTGAGTAGACCTACTTTTGTGGCATGTGACGGGAAAACAGATTTTGAAAAAATACTCGAGAGTTCTTAATGTAATTAGATATATATATGTATAATGAGTATTGACTCATCAACACACGACAGTTGTACTTTGCAGAGGTTGGGTTGGGGAGAGAGAGAGAGAGAGAAGCATGTGTTGTTTGGTGTGTTTTGCCTACCTTCTTTTATGCAACTCCAATCCGTAGCACAAGGAAACCCTCCGCGCCCTGATTGATTTCAAATTAAGCACTGTCCAAATTGATGACCAGAAGTACCCAACCCAGCCATGTCTCCATCTCTCTCTCTACAATTAAAAAAATAGAATAATGTATTTGTTTCAAGAAGACATGAATAAAGAGACACATGTTCTCTGCAAGAAGAGGTTCGATTGGATAAAAAAAGAATCCAGAACAGAGTGATCTTGTTGTTGGGTGGGTATTTTAACTTTGCATTATCACGGTTGCTTGCACCACCTTATCTTTTCTCCCCCACATCCCATTTATAATACTTGTGCACATATTATATTATATGTATATATATACGTGCATGTATATATAGATGTATGTATGTATGTATGTATTTATGTATATATGTTCAATCTCTCCGACTTTCCTCACCTGCCCTCCCTCATCGGGAACTGCAGGCAGGGCTCTGAAAAGAAAAGAATCCTTATAATATTGCAACCAGCAATGGTCCCCAGCAACCAGCAATGGTCCTCAGCTCTCTCTCTCTCTCTCTCTCTCTACATGATTTTCATCTGTTGTTCTGTTTTACTTGTTACCCAATTGCACCAAACAAACAGTCGAAATGTATAGTCCCAATTGTTTGGGGTTCGACCTTTCGTGCAGTCATTTTCACAAAGTACGCCTATCCCTCAGATCAGCTGGGCAATGGAAATTTGAATGTAGAACCAATTCGAGTTTGGTTGGAACCAGTCATGACTTTGCAGTTGCTGGGGTCAGCTTCTTTAATTTGTTGGTGCTTCGTGCACCATGGGTGTGTCATGACTCGTGTATCTGTCTCTATGTCATGAGAGAGAGAAGCTCACACGCGACCTCTGCGGTTTCATCTTTTTTGAACATTAATGTTTACCCAATGCAAACAGTTTTTTTTTTTTTCCTTGTGTCCTAGTAATTCACTTTAGCCCATGGCCGCCGGAAACTCATTTGGGGACGAGAAAGCGCGTTCGGTATTGATACAAAATTAATTTTAAAATTTTTAAAAATATTTAAAAAGTTTTGAAAAAGTTTCAAATTTTTTTAAAAATTTGACGAAAACTCTTGAGAAACTTAAGAGAAACGTTTAAAAAACTTGAAATATTAATTTTATACATTTTTTTTCCTTTAAGTTCTAACTATATATCTATAAAATTATTCATATTAGTTTTTATTATGTTTCGAAAATGTCTTTACTAAATTTTTTAAAAGTCTTCTTTAAATTTTTCAAAAGTTTCTTAATAAGATTACAATCAAAGTTTCTCAATAATTTTCGTTATTTCATTTTTTCAAGATAAAATTGTCTTTTTATATCCAAATAAAAAGTTGACCCTCATAAGATTATTTTTGTCATTTCACCTAATTTATTATTGATCCATTTTGCAATAAATCTTAACTACATGGGAGAGATGTCTTCACTTTTGAAATGGGTCATGTGATTTTTCCTTTTTAGAATGGATCAATACATGTATGGTTAGCAAGGAGTGGAGAGTTAGCAGGGTGGTAGAGTTATATATTAATAGACTAGATAATGGTGAGATGAAGCGACAAAAAAAGTAAATAATGTCTAACTCATGCACCACACTCCTGTTACGGTTCAAACCTCTAATCTCGTCTAAGTTGAGGTTGAGTCACAACTTTTAAGCCAAATGTCACTTTTGAAATAGATCATGTCATTTTTACTTAAACTAAAAAGGGATAAAATATAATTTTTTTAGTTCAACAAACCACAATACACCACAAATCCATCACTGACTTTTAAAAAGTACAATCACTCTTTCTTTTCAAGTCGTGAACATACTTCTGTATTTTTTTCCCTTTTTCCGGGACCGTTTATTCAGGAGGAGCAAATCGTGTTAAAAATCTCCTATCCAACATAGAAGACTGAAATCTCCCCTGGCCCCGCAACTTAATTTTTTTTTATTTTTATTTATAAAAAAGTGCTATCTAGTTTAAGCCTCTACATCCAGAGAAAAGGGCTAAAAACAAACAAAAAAAATCACGTTTCAGTTTTTTTTGGGGTAGCTTCAGCCTTCAGTTCTGAATAAGAGATTACCATGCCACAGGCATCATGTTCGAAACCAATAATACTGGAGATAATGAAGATGTACTCAAGCCCTTCAAAAGTACCCAAAAAAAACAAATGACTGCAAGCCACCTCTAGTTGGAAAGGGGAGGAGGACGCGAAGGATTCTTTGGGAAGAGACAATTCTTGAGCAAGGAATATATATATATATATATATATATAAACACATCACCAAACAAAGCCAACAATCAAAACTGTGTTATGAAAAGAAAGACTGGTGGATGAGTGGATGACCTGCACGTTTTCTAACCTACCCCTTATTTGCCTATATAAACGAAAGAGAGAAAGAGAGAAGAGAGGAAGCAAGAAAGAGGAAAAGAAAGAAAAAAGAGAGAGAGAGAGAGAGAGAGAGAGAGAGAGAGAGAGAGAGAGAGACGGAAAGGAGAGAAAAGAGAGAGAAGAAGAAAAGAGAAGAAAGAAAAAAACAAAGAATATAGGTAACCTATTTATATTTTTGTTGTTTATATTTTGTATCTTATGAATGAAATACATATTTGGGTGATCACGAAAATCTATCCCTATAGTTTCAGAGAACTATTTTAGTATTATTTGACAGTTCCAGAAGAACTAGTTTTCTTATCTACTGTGTTTTAATATTTTCCTTGCTACCAATGCATTTAGTTTATAACACGTTATCAGCACGAAGCTCTAAATACTTCTATATTGGGAAGGTACTTCATTATATTAGTGAAAGTACTTCATTCATATTTCAATTCATTTACCTTTATTTTGGGTTCTTTACTGTTCATGCTTCACTTCATGGCAAAATTTATATTTATTATATAGTTGGTGAATAGTGATGCATAGTTGATGAATAGTAATTTTTCAAAATTTTGTTTGTTTATTTCTCCCAAATTGTAAATATTTGGCCTATGATATTTATAAATCTGAAATCCTTATTTCAATACCTTTCCATAGACATGTAACTTGACTATATTTTGATGTCTAGATTGAAAGTTATAATATGGACAAAAAATAATACTATATATATATTTATATATACGTATGATATATAATACTATGCAGCAATAGCGATTAAATAGTGATATTACTATTCATGCATAGTGTTAACAAATTAAATTTATTAGATTCGGATGTGTGAGATTTGTAGTGTATCGTGATTCTAAAACTTTGTTATCTTGTGAGTGTAGCATTCTGAAAATGTCAAATCTCGCGAAACTAAAATTTACAGCTCTTGACATTTCAGGCAAGAACTATTTATCTTGGGTAGTTGATGTTGAGATCCATTTGTGTGCAAAGGCCCTTGGAAACACTATAAATGAGGAAAATGACGAATCCCAGCAGGATTGTGCAAAAGCGATGATATTTCTTCGTCATCATATTCATGAAGAATTAAAAACTGAATACCTCACGGTAAAAGACCCTCTGGCATTATGGCAAAATTTAAAGGAGAGATATAAGCACCAGAAGACCATGTTTCTTCCCAAAGCTCGTTATGACTAGATACACTTGAGGTTGCAAGATTTCAAAGTTGTTAGTGAGTATAATTCTGCATTATTTAAAATCAGCTCACAATTAAAATTATGTGGGCAAACGATTACTGATGCAGATATGTTAGAAAAAATATACTCTACATTTCATGCCTCGAATGTGCTCCTGCAACAGCAATATCGAGAGTGGGGTTTTCAAAAATATTTAGAATTGATTTCATGTCTCCTTTTGGCTGAACAAAATAATGAGCTTCTGATGAAAAACCACCAGTCTCGCCCGACCGGCTCTACACCATTCCCTGAAGTGAATGTGGTCTCATTTTATGAACGTGGTCGTGGACGTGGACGCGGCAGAAATACTTTTCGTCATCGTGGAGGTTATAACAGTTATATTTCTTCAAGTTCTCGAGTTAAGAATACTACACTACACCATCAGCAGTGGAACAACTCGTGGACTAACTTTGAAACAAAACAAGAAAAGGAAAAAGGTTTACAGAATAAACCTCCCAAAAATTATGAAGATGTTTGTTACAGGTGTGGTATGAAAGGGCATTGGTCACGTACTTGTCGTACGCCCAAATCATTAGTGGATCTTTACTGAGCATCAACACAAGATAAAGGAAAAACAGTTGAAACGAATTTCACAAACTTTGATGACTCAGTAGAAATCTTGCACCTTGATGTTTCAGATTTCTTTGTAGATCCTGATGGAAAAATAGATCACTTAATTGATGATGGAAATGTCCACACCAACTAGTTTATCTTATTGTCTTGTTCAGTTTATTGTCATTTTGTATAATATTTTACTACGCATGTTTCTATTATATAAATGTTTTCGTTTTCTTATCAAATAAGAAATTTCATATTTTGTATAGAAACATGGAATCCACCAAAGTATTAATAGCATCTAAGATGAACGATGGAGATATATGTTTAGTACACAGTGCAACAACTCATACAATTCTTTGAGAGAAAAAATATTTTGTTAGCTTAACGTTAGCTGAAAATAATGTTAAGACAATATCTGGCAATACAAAATTAATTGAAGGTTCTGGAAGAGCTAATATATTGTTGCCAAAAGGAACAAAACTCTATATTGATGATGCTATGTATTCAACTAGAGCTACAAGGAATTTGCTCAATTTTAAAGATATATGTAGTAATGGATATCATATAGAGACAACAAATGAAGATAATAAAGAATATCTTTACATTACTTCTATTGTTTTATGCCAGAAGCAGATATTAGAAAAACTTGCTACCTTCTCTTCTGGCTTATATTATACAACTATAAAAATTTTGCAATCACCTGAAGTGATGCACCAGAAGTGTTTTGACCCAAAGATTTTTATACTTTGGCAAGATCGTCTTGGTCATCCGGGATCAACAATGATGTGTCGAATAAGTGAAAACTCTCATAGGCATCCGCTAAAGAACTAGAAGATTCTTTTGACAAGTGATTATACATGTCCCGCTTGTTCACAAAGAAAATTAATTGTGAGACCATCCCCATCAAAAGTAATAGTTGAATCCCTAACCTTTTTACAAAGAATTCAAGGGGATATATGTGGGCCGATACACCTACCATGTGAACCATTTCGTTATTTTATGGTTTTAATAGATGCATCCACGCGATGGTCACATGTTTGTTTGCTTTCTACTCGTAATGTTGCATTTGCTAGGCTTCTTGCTCAAATTATCAGATTACAAGCGCAGTTTACAGATTATGCAATTAAGTCGATACGACTGGATAATGTTGGTGAGTTTACATCTCAAGCTTTTGATGATTATTGCATGTCCATAGGAATTGATGTTGAGCATCCCATTGCACATATACACACACAAAATGGTCTAGCTGAATCTTTTATCAAACGCCTTCAGCTTATAGCTCGACCTTTACTTATGAGAACAAAATTACATGTTTCTGCTTGGGGACATGTCATATTGCATGCTACATCATTGGTTCGTGTTCGACCCATTGCTTACCAAGAATATTCACCATTACAACTTGTTTTTGATCAACAACCAAATATTTCATATTTAAGAGTTTTTGGTTGTGCTATATATGTACCAATTGCTCCACCACAACGTACTAAAATGGTCCCCAACGTCGACTTGAAATTTATATTAGTTTTGATTCTACATCTATTATTAGATATCTTGAATATTTAACAGGGGATGTATTCACTGCACGTTTTGCGGATTGTCATTTTGATGAAACACTTTTCCCACCATTAGGGGGAGAGAAAACTCAACTGGAAAAACAACATGAGATTACTTGGAATGCTTCCACGGTATCTCATCTTGATCCTCGAACAAATCAATGTGAATTAGAAGTTCACAGGATTATTTATTTACAGACGATTGCAAATCAATTACCTGATGTGTTTACCGACACCAAGAAGGTAACAAAATCATATATACCAGCTGCTAATACCCCAACACGTATTGATGTCCCTGTAGGACAATCTGCTAGTATAGCAGCAAATGAATCTCAAACAAGCATGAAGCGTGGGAGACCTGTCGGTGCAAAAGACACAGTTCCTAGAAAGAGAAAGGTACAAATGCATAAGCAAGTCAGTATTCCTGAAGAAACCACAGTATCTAAACTTCCAGAAGAAGGAACTCCTGTAAAAGAATTTCCAGAAGAGAAACCTCTTGAAGAGATATCCCCTACAGAGGAAAGTAATGAGATCTCAATAAGTTATATGCATACAGGAGAAAAATGAAATAAAAATAAAATTGTTGTCGATAACATATTTTCATTTAAAGTGGCTCTTGCAATTACAAGAAGTAATGCAGAGAATGAACCACAGACAATTGACGAATGTCAACATGGAAGTGATTGGCCAAAATGGAAAAAAGCTATTGAGACAGAATTAAACTCATTAGCACAATGCAAAGTATTTGGACCGTAGTCCAAACACCAGAAGATGTAAAACCGGTTGGATACAAATGGGTATTCGTCCGAAAACGAAATGAGAAAAATGAAATCTTGAGATATAAAGCGCGTCTAGTAGCACAAGGTTTCTCGCAGAGACTTGGTATTGATTATAATGAGACATACTCTCCTGTAATGGATGCCATTACGTTCAGATTCCTAATTAGTTTGTTAGTCTCAGAAGGACTGGATATGCGTCTGATGGACGTCGTGACAGCCTATTTGTATGGTGAATTAGATAATGATATATATATGAAAATTTCTAAAGGATTTAAAATGCCTGAAGCAACTAGTTCAAAATCTCGAAGCTTATATTCTATCAAGCTTCAAAGATCTCTGTATGGGTTAAAACAATCTGGACGCATGTGGTATAATCGTCTTAGTCAATATCTATTGAAAAATGGATATGTAAATAATACAATTTGCCCATGCGTTTTTATTAAGAAATCAGAATATGAATTTGCTATTATTGCAGTCTATGTCGATGATCTGAATTTTGTTGGAACTTCTGAAGAACTGACAACATCTGCTCGTTATTTAAAGAGGGAGTTTGAAATGAAAGATCTTGGAAAAACGAAATTTTGTCTTGGATTACAAATTGAGCATTTATCAAATGGAATTCTCATCCATCAATCTACATACACAGAAAAAGTTCTGAATTGATTTTATATGGATAAAGCTCATCCATTGAGTTCTCCCATGATTGTCCGATCACTAGATGTACAAAAGGATCCTTTTCGCCCTCAAGAAGACGGTGTAGAACTCCTTGGTCTTGAAGTATCATATCTCATTGCTATTGGGGCTCTTATGTATCTTACAAATTGCACAAGACCCGATATTGCATTTTCTGTAAATTTATTGGCAAGATATAGTTCTGCACCAACTCAGAGACATTGGAAAGGGGTGAAGCACATATTCCGTTATCTTCGAGGAACAACAGATCTGGGTTTGTTCTATTCAAAGGGACCAGAATCAGAGTTAGTTGGCTATGCAGATACTGGTTACCTCTCTGATCCACATAAAGCACGATCACAAACCGGGTATGTATTTACCTATGGTAACACTGCTATATTTTGGCGATTTATGAAGCAGACACTAACGGCAACCTCTTCAAATCATTCTGAGATCATCGCAATTCATGAAGCAAGTCGAGAGTGCATTTGGTTGAAAGCAATGGTCCAACATATTCAAGAGAGTTACAGGCTATCTTCGATCAAAGATATCTCAACAATATTATATGAAGATAATGCAGCGTGTATTGCACAAATTAAGGGAGGCTACATCAAAGGTGACAGAACCAAATATATATCGCCAAAATTCTTTAATGCACATGAACTCCAGAAAAACGGTGATATTGATGTCCAGCAGATACGTTCAAGTGACAACTTGGCAGACTTATTTACGAAAGCACTCCCAACTGCAACATTTGAGAAATTGGTACACAATATTGGCATGCGTCGTCTTAAAGCTGTAAACAATTAAAGCTATCAACTTCAACTTCAACTTTATACCAGATGTATGAATGAGGGGGAGTCGCGTACTGTACTCTTTTCCCTTCGCCAATGGTTTTTCCCACAAGGTTTTTCTTGGCAAGGTTTTAGTGAGGCAGTATTAACGCACCCATACTAAGTTAGGTTACCTAATATCACTGTACTCTTTTTCCTTCGCTAAGGTTTTTTCCCATTGGGTTTTCCTAGCAAGGTTTTAATGAGGCAGTTGTAATATATCCTAATATGTAGCGGTCATCCAAGGGGGAGTGTTATGAAAAGAAAGACTGGTAGATGAGTGGATGACCTGCACGTTTTCTAACCTACCCCTTATTTGCCTATATAAACGGAAGAGAGAAAGAGAGAAGAGAGGAAGCAAGAAAGAGGAAAAGAAAGAAAAAAGAGAAAGAGACAGAAAGAGAGATTGAAAGAGAGAGAGAGAGAGAGAGAGAGAGAGAGAGAGAGAGAGAGAGAGAGAGAGAGAGAGAGAGAGAGAGAGAGAGAGAGAGAGAGAGAGAGACACAGAAGAGAGAGAAAAGAGAGAGAAGAAGAAAAGAGAAGAAAGAAAAAAGCAAAGAGTATAGGTAACCTGTTTACATTTCTGTTGTCTATATTTTGTATCTTATGAATGAAATACATATTTGGATGATTAAGAAGATCTATCCCTATAGTTCCAGAAGAACTACTTTAGTATTATTTGACAGTTCTAGAAGAACTAATTTTCTTATCTACTGTGTTTTAATATTTTACTTGTTGCCAATGCATTTAGTTTATAACAAACTGGTCTATATTAATCGCGTAATAACCACATGCTTCACACTAGATGATTTTGTTCTATTCAGCCAAAGCTCTACATATGACGTCATTGCTTGCATCAAGGCAATCCGCCATTCAACAAGTTTTACAAGCATAGACAATTAGTGTTGCTAGAATCTCTCTGGACTAAATAGCTAGGCCTGCAAAAAAAAAAAAAAAAAGAAAAGGGAATTGAACAAGATCTCAGTAAGTACCCAACAAATAAGTGCCGAAAGTAGTTCTATTGTTTTAGATAGCATGTAAAGAACATCTATTATTTTTTTATTAGCATTGGGTATCAGCTGTGTTGAATGTATAGGATCAGCCCTACTCTATGGAGTAACATGAAAGTTAGTAACCAAAGTTAGCAACAGAGTTTGACTTGAGTGGAAGGGACTCTAGTAGCTTAAAAAAGAGATTTCGGTTCAAACTCTTGTAAATGCAGTAAACGTTTTTAGAAGAGATTCGCTTCGGCGCTTAATCTTACCTCAAAAGATTAGTTCCGGTCTAAGTCTTAAAGTCACCAGTCTAAAAATACCTTGGGAAACCAAAAAAAAGTAACCGAAGTCGGTGTCAACTCAACCTTATAAAACAATACCACTCCATGAAAGCAGCTTTTTCCCTCAGATGTGACCGTATTTTCAAATTTCCTGCCTGGAGCTAAATGAATTCATCACTTATTCCTATTAGAACTGCCCCAAAGAATTTCCTCATCAAAATTCAACCAAAGAGTCAGTATCGGACAAATTGACAGCTAAATTTCCGTATCTGTCACAACCAACAGGAAAGCATAGTTGTGCTTAATGACCAAAACTGTACAACATAAAAGACGTTTCAATATCAATTAATTAGAAGCCTTCAAAATAAGGACAACGATACAAAGACCAAAAGATTAAAAAAGAGAAACTCATGCACCACAGCAATGGAATCACTATAAAGTTAATTGTCTGTACCTACAAAACTTGTGAGCTGTTTCCACAATAACAACTGTCTAAGGTGGAGTTTCTATTGCAGTGTCCTGCCTGATCTCCATCCAAAAGCTCATTTACACAAAATTGGTTCAAGTTTTCATACATTTTCTTCCACTGCTGGAACATTTGCATAGATCTTTTGCAATCAAGCTTTAGTCTTTCCAACTCCATTCCAGCAGCTGCAGAAGAACCTTGCTGCTAAATATAAGACCAAAAGCATAGGTCAGTACGTATTGCTCTCAAGTAAGGTTTTCCAAGAATAAAATAATTCAGACTTCTACAATAAATCAAACTTTATAGGTTGGCTTCAAAATTATAAAAAGAGTAAGAGAATTTACAACCTTATCATACCAAACAATCAGTACTTTGGATATCTTACAGATCAAGTATCAAATATTAAAAACCTATCCCAGACAAATTTGAAGGATATGGCATAGTATCAAGGTTTATAGTATTTGGGTTTTTTTGGGGGGGGGGAGAGGGGGCGCTTCTCCAATGTCCGCAAGTGATTGGTATCACATGGTAGGGGACTGTTGTTGAGGGGTTTGGTTAAACCAAAGACGCATGGACACGGACATGGACGCGACATGGATACACCGACATGGTGATTTTAGAAAATTGCAAGACACGAACACGGAAAAATTATATATTTTATGTATTTCTCATATGTCATATATAGAATTCTTACTTAAAGATAATGTAGAATATCACTAACTAAAATTAAAACCATATACTCTATAACTTAAATATCAAATTAGGTCAAATCCTATTTTTTGTATTTTGCAATTGGATCCAATTTTTTTTTTTTAAACTTGCAACGTGTTTCATATGTGTAAATAACGGACACGAATGTCCAAGTGATGGACATGTGTGTCCCCCAAGTATTCGAAGTGTGTCCAATTCTTAAAAAATAATAAATAACATGACATGTTTGGACGCGTGTCTGACACGTGTTGAGGGAGTATCCGATGAGTGTCATGTCTGACACAGTGTCCAACATGAACACTACATCTTCTTAGAAGTATCAGTGCTTCTTAGGGTTAAACCCAAACAATTCTAACTTAAGATTTGTAGAAGTTAGATCATTTTTCTAATTTTAGGGATCAGGGGTATTTCTATAATTTACATTCTGTGGCTAGGTTGAAGTAGGTTCTTAGGTGGTTTGTTCATTCATTTTGGTAGTCCTTATTTGTTGGGAATGATCAACTCCTAATTAGTATAGGAAATCTTAGTTTAGTTGGATTTAGGGAATCCTAGTTCTACTAGGAAAGCTACTATACTTCTTTGCAAGTCATTCATTTGTAGTAGAATGAGATGAATTGATTAACGATTTTTTCTCTCCCAATTTTTGTTCTCTTTCAATGGTGAGATTCCATTGATTCCTTCTAGGTGAGATTCCTGAAAAAACTTAGCGAGATTCTGAAGTTTGACCCTTTCTTCTTTCATCTTCTTTTCAATCTTTCTAAGAGTTTAGGCTACAAAACTCCAGAATGAAATCTATTAAAGCTTTTTACAACATTATAAATCCTATTTCACGATCCCAATTGCTTGCTCACCATGACTACTCAACCCTAGTGCCTAGAAGAACACATAATAGATCTACTTATTGTGCATGGTTGAGAGTCTCGATATTATTTCTTTTCTTCCATTGTTAAACTTTTGTTACACAGTTTGAAACCATAAAAGGATCCCCATAATACTACCCTTTCAGCCACAAAACCCAAAATAAAATCAGGAACAGAAGCCTTCTTTTCTATTGCCGTACATCAAGTTTGGGTTCATTACTTGTAGCCTTGTATTGTAGGACAGTGTAGGATAGCATACCTGGCACCCATCTGGCATCAATTTTTTTTTTTTCAGTAGGAGATGTCTGCCACTCTAAAGACCCATCAAGGGGCAATTGATAAACTCAGCAGCCCTTCAACAGTTTTAGACCTTTATTGAAATGTTAGTAGTGTACCCCAATAAATCAAATGATTCAAATATCTTGAGGTCAAAAGGCCATTCCTCAATGTTAGTCCCTGTTAATTGAGGGTGCTAGGATGCCAAGTGAGATACAACCAATTGAAATACAACTTGATTGGTTTACAGTTAACAACAAAGAAATAGACGTGAAATTCCATCACTCACGAAAATAATATACATAAATACTTAGGTAAGTGCAAGAAATGCGAACAAAGGAAAAGAAAAAAATTAAACATACAGACGACATATATACTGATGGTGAAAGAACAAGGATAATCTAAATCAATGAATTAAATCAAGAATATTCTCAATCAATTATGAACCTGCAGTTCTTTGATTTGATTATTCATCGTGTGAAGACTGATGTATGAAGCATCCACAGGTTTTCCGGAAGCAGCCTGGGTACTGAGATAAGCCTTAATTTCTACAATTTCATCTGTTGCATTTGTGTACTTCTCCAATGGAGGTGTTAATAAATATCCATGCCTTCTCACTGAAGAAGATTGAGAATTCAGTAACATCTGTGGACTTAAGCAGAGTGGTGTTCTAACAACAAGAATATTGTTAACAGGTCCTGCAAAGTACAAAACAAGCAACTAATTTGTGTTGTAGTTCTGAAACAGAGGGACAACATCACTTAAAACACAAAAATAAAACAAGAGAAACACAGATCAATTACAGTAGTTGGAAATCAATAGAAAATACAGCAACAAATGCAAAGTTCCAAATAAAGCAGCCATAATTTAAGCAAAGTAGTTCTTAAAAATAAATCATGGAATATGGAGTCACAAAATGATAACTCAACCACTGTTTCATTGTAATTAAAAGATTTCTTGCATATTGTAATAGTTAACATGCTATCTGTTTATTGTTCTGAAGAACTTTGATATGTTGTTTCTTACTTTATCAAGTTATGAAAGATATATTAATATGATAATTATCACATGATACACATTGTTATTTCGATTGTAAACTTGCAGTAGTTATTATTCCTTCATAAGCCACAATCTTATCCTTACAAAAGCATGAAACAAACATATGAACATAGAATTCATATATATACCTTTTGCATGTTTGAAAATGCGAACAATGTTATGAGTTTTAGTGTCCCAGACTCATACCATGCCATCCTCATAGCCAGAAACCAACAACACTCCATCCACACCAAATGCTAAGCAAGTGACAGCCTTACTGTTCCAAAAATCAATTGTAAATTTTTTAAAGAAAAAAGGAGGCTTGCAAAAAGTGCATACCATTTCTGGCAGAAAAAATAAAAATAAAAATAAAATTTATGTCATTATCTGACCACTGCAACAATTATCTACTGATACGGCTCCAAAAATTAAAAAAAGAAACATGTACTTGTCAATTAAGATATAAAGAGAACTACTTGGTTGTTTTGAAATCCTCAAATAGTGAAGAACACTTAATATGTACTGTGTACATGATGATAAATACATAAAAACAATTCCTTAGATATATATTATTATTTAGTTTGCTAAGCTGGTTGGAAAATGATCTGTCAGCATATCTTGCAAATAGAATTGCATACTTTATTTTTTTAAAATTACGTACAGAGAAGAAAGTAGATAACAAAGTTCATGGAGAATATGTTTAAATTAGGAAAAACGAGATCGTGTGGTGTATTCAAATATGTACTCATATTTTCAACAGGCAAGCACTGTATAACCACTAACCAGTAAAGAATTCCATAGAAGAAAGACAAAATCAGATTAAAAAACTCAGTCCAATTATTCTAATATGTAATAAAACCCGCATGAAAGGCTGAATCAAACACAACCACACCAAAAAAGAGACGCAATATCTTGATAACAGTACTTAATAGATGAAACTGTGGAGGAAGTAGTTAATCTACATATCAAATGAAAAGCTGAATCAAACGAACCAATAACAAAAAGAAGAAGCGACTTCTTGATAACAGTACTTAATAGATGAGAATTTGGACTTTGGAGGAAGCAGGTTATCTACATATTAAAAGACTCGATACCCTTGCAACATTCATAGTACAAGAACGTTTGACGAACCTGTGATCAGCTAGTAAACTAACGATATGCATCCCATAGCTGTTGCTGGAGGTGCCTTGAGCATTGAGTGCAACAATATATATTTTGCCATCTCTACCTCCAGCATAAAAGACATGCTCACCAGGTTCCAGTGCAATTGCATCAATGATTGATGGAAATACAATATTTCTCAATAGCTTGCCCTTAGATAAGCTCCAAACCTAAACAATGTACATTAACACAGCCATGAGATTTGCATGTCCGATCCTCAGAAGCAGACACTATAATTGCATTACATCCTCCATACCCTGTGGCAATATCAGTCACACGTAAAGTGTGCTCGGAAAAGCTATGCTCATGGAGGTGTCTTGCTTGCTCTCTCCGCATAGCATCAAATACCCTAATTAGCATGTAATTCTTACCCAATAATGATCATTTTCAAATAATTGTAGTAACAAAAGCACAAGCAAGAGTATAAGTAAGTACATAAAAAGAGACCAGACTCTAACAGATCCATCCTCTGCCCCAGAAATCAATAGGGACTGGTCGTCAGAGAACACTAAGCAAGTAACAGCCCTACAGTGAGCATGCCACTTCTTAAGCAGTCCACCAGTCGCAACCTATGAATATCACGCAAAATCTATTGTGAGCATAAATCTAAAAAACACGCCTCTTGCTAACATTGTTTTTTCTTAGTTCATAAATCTTTTCAATGCCAATAGCTACATTTGTAAAAGAACATATTAAGACAATAAATCTTCACCTCCCATATATATAAATCCCCAGAAACACCCCCTCCAACTATATAAGTCCCGTCGATATTAGCAACAAGTGGATTTATTGGTTCTACTGGGAAGCTCTTAATTTCTACCTGAGGCTGCACGATTTTGGAAAACAAGGTTTACGGATTAAGGTAGCACACAAAATAAATTTCTGATTGTAAAGAGGGTAATTGATGTAGCTAGAGCTTCAGCAGCAGTACAAATTCCATGTGTCAGTTCATGTTTCCGTTCTTAGAAGCATTGTATCAAACAGGTTAGCTTTACAGCCCACAGTTAAATTTTATTTAAGAGTGTTCAATGTACGCGTCTGTCTATTGTGTAACCAATATATATGTATATGTGTGGTGAGACTGACCTTGTTCCAGGACCAGTAGAGGACGGAGCCGGACGAGGAAGATGGGTCGAGGAGTTGAGAGGAGGCGAGAAAGCGGCAGCCGACGCAGACGAGGCCGTGAGCAGGGGAGGCGCATGATCGGTAGCGGTGGTGCTCTGAGCCTGAATGTAGGTTCCAGCAACCGATGCTGGCCTCCGTCGGCGACGAAGCGATCAGCAATTCCGGCTCCATTGATGTGATTTCAGCGTTGGCAACTCTTGAACCCGGTTCGAATAGGCACGAACCAGGGCGTAGACATAACTGCGGTAACACGATGTCGTTTTCTTGGCCCACTTTGGTCTTCCGTTTACGGTAACACGATGTCGTTTTCTGTAGCAAAACATAATTCTCCCCTTGTTTGAAATTTTTTCAAATTTATCTCGATGTGTTTATTAAATGAATAAATTAAATTCGATTTTATCTAGAATATTTTAATTTCTCGAATCTTTTTCCATAATTTTGAATATTACAAACAATTTCCGCATTTTCTTCAAATTTCTTCAATTATACAGGACAATTACCAAATTAGAACTCTAATCTTTAAGTTTTTCAATATACTGTTATTTTTAAAACTATTAATAATTTTTTCCTAATGACTCCTGAAATACGAATCATTTCAATGCTGAATAATTTTCAAATCCCAATTTAGGACCATAGTTTAACCTTTCTGGATATTAGAATACATTTGGGCCGGTTAGCTTGTGTGTGACAGCAAAGTCCATGCAACAACATCGTAGTAGATTTATTTATTTGTATTGTGTCCACTACAAAATCAGTAGTTTAATTTTTATTGTCTATCTCCGTTAAAATAATTTAAGGATCTAAATAAAACACCCACCATTGTTTACTAGAATGGCTGTGTGATTTTGAGTCTCAATTTAAGGATCTGAAAAAAACAACCACCTGTTGATTTATTGTAAACGGCCCTAGAGCATTCCTTATCTTGAAAAGAGCAAAAGAAACAGAGTTTGATCGAGAATACTTACATAAAGGAAAGGAAATGTAGTGTTATATGAATAATTTTTGTACAAAATTTTTATACAGAATGATGTGACATTTTGTGTTTCTTTTGTTTTGATAAAAAAAACCACCATTATAGCTTATAGTTTTAAAAATAATATTACCACATTATTTTGGAAGCAAATTTTTGTATAAAATTTGGTTTTATATCATTTTCCTAAAGAAAATTACAGACCAGATGATTTGGTTCATAATACTACAAGTTATCCCTCAAAAATTGCCACCATACAGAATATTCACACGAATTGCACACAGTAGCAAGTATAGACTCATCATACAGAATATTTCTCTCTCTCTCTCTCTCTCTCTCTCTCCTTGTTTTTTTTTTTTATTAACCAGTTAATAACTGAGCCAAAGATCTTGGGTCTCAAGAAATTAATAGAATCTTAGAGATTTCAAACTTGAGAATTTGAAAGAAGTAGACTCCAAATTCTAAGTCTTAACCACTAGGCCAACCTCTTGCGGTTGCTCTCCTTGATTTGTTTGGGTTTTGAATGCTCCACATATATACCTCTTGGGCTCGTTTGTTTGCAAGATAAGAAAATGGGAGATAAGTAATATTGTGAGATTAAAAAAATGATGATGGGTGATAAGTAATACCTGATGCGATGTAAGATTATTCATACTACGTTTGGTTAGGATGAGATTATGATAAGGATAAAAAATATTATTTTATCAAAATATTACATTAAAAATAAAAAAAATAAAAAAATAATTTTAAATTATAATATAGCTATTTAATATTATATTAACTTATTATAATAATAAAAGAAGGGTAAAAATATCATTTTAGAGTTTATCCCATAGGAGGGGATAAGTAATACTACCTTTCCCATGGTATTACTTATCCTCCATTAGAGGGGATTAATAGTTTGGAAGGATGACTAATCCTATATAATATTTTCTTTACCAAACATGAATTTTATTGGACCTACAAAATAGCTAATCCAATCTCCCACTTTTTTCCTTCAACCAAACGCAGCTCTTGAATCTAATTTTTCTTTGTTAGGCTTCAGAACCTTCTCCAGTCTCTTTACAGTGTTTCAAGCCCACTACATATACTCATACTCTACACCAGGTTTGCTTGTGCTACCTAGACATATGTAATTGTATATAAATATATAAAATATATACATATATATATTTTAGTATAAACTTTATATTGTCAATAATAAAGTGGACGACTGTGAAAAAGAAAATGTCAATAAAGTGCATTTAAAAAGACTAAACGAAGCAAAGAAAGCCTTTGTTCATTCCATTATTGTTTCTTACTTTCTCTTTTGCTCCAACTTTCAAAACTGGTAGACATGGTCCAATACCGCTGTTAAGCAACACACAAACACAAACAGAAGCACTTCCCCCCTTACAAAGCATCTTTACCGGATGATTCGTATACAAACTTTTTATATGTATATATAGCCCCTCCACGTCCCACCACTTTTCTCCCTTCCTTGTCTTGGACTAAACGTATCCTCCCTCTGCGATGCACGTTCAGCCTCCAATCACGTGACATACATACCCTTCACCAGGAAAAGGACAAAGTAGGGCTTAGAGGGTACACATGTTTTGTGTCAAAACTAGGGTTAGGGTTTCTCGTATAAGACCAAATCATTGCACGACCAAAATTTTCTAATTCTAAATTCTCTCTCTCTCTCTCTCTCTCTCTCTCTCTCTCTCTCTCTTCTTCTTCTTCTTCTTTACTTCTCTTCTTTCACATGTGAGTTGCAGAGTTTCTCTGTTTAACAAATAAATAACAGCATGAAAATACATAAACAACAAGAGTCAAGAAAGCAAAAGCTTGTAGAAATGCTTAGTCAAACTTTATGGTGAAGCTTTAATTGTATGGGGATATTGGGCAAAGGAGCAAGCAAAGCAATAAAAGAATTGGCATTTTTGGCAAAGGATGTCTTTTTTTCCATACATGCGCACGCATATATATACATATACATATACATATATGTATATATATCTACCAGTCAAGGAGTGTATCTCTGCACCTTCATCAGTCACCATTTGATTCTTGGAGTTATGCGAAAGAGAAGGAAAAAGAGGTTGGAAGAAGCGAAAGGAAGGCAGGGGGAAAGAGGAGGTGGATCCAAAGAGAGTTTTAAAGATTTTGATCAGATACTTAAAGTAGGTAAAGGCAAAGGTTTTCTGGTCCTTAGAAGAAGTATAGAAGCCTTGATAGAAACGTTTCAAACCTCATTTCTAGTCAGTTTTCCTGTATTTCGCTTTCATCGAATAACCCAACTTGTTTTTTTCCATTATATACATATATTTTTGTACTCATCTCTGTGTTTTTTTCCTGACTTTGCGTGACTGACTGTTCAAATAAACGAGAAATGGAGATCATCACCTTAATCAGAAGATATGATGGCCTTCTTTTCTAAATCATAGTATACTTTCTTCTTGGCAATTGTAGAAGTGATAATTGCCACAATAATGATACTAGTAATACTAGATTTTGGAGAAACGATTTATCATTTGGTGTCAGCTGCTTTCCCCATTAAATTTCAAAAATTTTCAGAGCATTCCGAATATTGAGTTTAGTATTTTCTATGTCGTACGGATCAACCATTAAATGGCTGCATCAGCAAAAGCCCCGGAGAAATCTGTCCATGAACCAGCTTGAAACCCTTCTCAGCTTTTCCACAAGAGAACTGAAAAGCCTTCGAGCCCTCTCTCTCTCTCTCTCTCTCTCTCTCTCTCTAGTAATTAACTTTACTCGAACATTCAGATATCAAACCCAGAAAGGAAAGGAGCAGAAGAAGAGATCCGATAATCGAGGGCAATAAATTGCACCATTGAAAAGGAAGAAACCTCAGCTAAAAGGATGATTTTAATCATTAAACTTGCTTTTGATCTTCACTCTAACCAAAACCCACCTGCATTCAAGGCTGGGGGAACAAGATAATACCGGCACTGAAGTTCTATATACACACAGTCACAAACACCCACACATTCATCAACAATATCAGACCCGAGAGCGAGAGAGACAGAAAAAAGAAAATCAAAACAATACAACTAAAAATTTAGTTAAAAAAAAAAGAAATAGAAAGAAAGGAAGAAAAATACAAAGAAAGCTAAAAAGAAAGGCAAAGAAACTTCGATTCTTGGATGGGTGTAGAAAGCTAACATGGGGAAGGAGGCATGAGATTCAACCCTAAATCATCCTTTTCCAAAACCAATCGAGCTTTGTTGGTCTCCATAGAAGAAGAATATTCTGGGTGCAATCTCTTCTTAGATTGTAGAGGAACACCAAAAAGCTTCGTCCTCGTGATGCTACTGTCGGGTTCTTCAAGCATCGTCAAAGAGTTATGCGGAGAAGCTTGTTTAGGGCTGAACTGATGGTAACCAATGAGATGATTTAGAGGCTTTTGCACCATTGAAGAGTTGATAGGAGTAGCAGAAGATGGTGAAGAGTTACATATAACCAGAGACGAAGGGTAAGCGTTACTAGGAGCAACAGGCTTCACATGGTTCTGAACAAAATATATAATGTCATTGTATAGCTTCCTCATGTGAGTTAGCTCGGAAACGAGCATGTTGTTGCTCCGGCGGAGTCTCTCGTTATCCTCCGAAAGTGAAGTCACCGAGCTGTTGTAGCCGCCACCGTTGGCGACGGAGAAGCCAGTTCTTCCCGTCGGCGACGAGAGGGGCGGGGAGTCGCACCAATTGGCCTGCTCGTCTGAGTCAGGCGGCGAGATGCTAACCCGGCTTGGGTACGAAAAGAAACCCGGGCCGCCGATTGGAGAGTGAGGGTTGTTGAGGTGGTGGTGGTGGTGGTTGATGGCCACTTGCGGCTGGGAGGTTTTCCTCCGGTGGATCTCGCACAGCAGATTTTTCTCTCCTTTCTTGAAGAACTCGTTCGCAAATTCCCATCTGTCTGGCACAATCTTTCTAAAACCCTAATTTTTGCCACAAACAACACAGAACGAAATCCAAATCACAAACTCGTAAATACCCATATATACGCATACACATTCTTTAGAGAGAGAGAGAGAGAGAGAGAGAGAGAGAGAGAGAGAGAGCATACGTAGGTGTTGAGCTGGCGGACGAAGCTGGAGAAGTTGTTGTGCTTGAAGTAGTTGGGGAGGAGGTCGCGAGCGAACTCAGGGGGACGCCAAACGACGAAGGTGGTGTCATCTTCTCCCCAAGAAACTATATGGTCAGTGGCAGGGTCGTCGACCAATTGGTAAGTTTTTGTGAGGAATGGTGCGGGGACTGACTTGTGAGAGTCCAAAGAGAGTAACATGCCTTCGCAGTTGTCCAGCATCAGAGCCATTGCATACAAAAACACTCTTTTTTTCTTCTTCTTCTTCTTCTTCTTCTTCTTCTTTGTTTCACAGAGAGAGAGAGAGAGAGAGAGACGGGATTTGGGTTTGGGGTTTGGTGTGTATGAGGAGGTGTGAGAGAGAGATGGGAGCGATGAAAATGAGAAGAGGGGATTGTATATAATGATTTGTTAATTTTCTATTCTTTCCTCGGTTATGTAGTGAGAGAGAATATGTGTCTGTCTGTCTATGACTGTGAAAAATAAGGGCCTTTCAAGACAAACCCGTGACTTCTCTCTCTCTCTCTCTCTCTCTCCTGACTTTGATCCCGCGCACACCCACTTAAAAATCACGCACAAGAGGCTGCAGGCAGTAGAGGAGAGAATTGACGGTGACGCCCTTCCCTTCTTCCTTTTTATTGTCTTTTTAGGAAGTCTTTCTCTCTCCCTTTTTATTGCCACTGGCAACTTACTAGTCAAGATTCCATAACTCTACTTTTATTCTATGTTATAAAAATCACATTATCCTTTTTTTTATTTTTTATTTTGGGTTATAGCCAGTGAAGTAATTATCATTCTCTAACTTTAGTTTTCAGTGAAGTGTTACTTATCATAATTTTGAACTTCTTCCAATTAATTTTAAGATAAACATCTTGAGCATCAATAGATGACAAACATTGAAGAAAAGACCTAAACAATTTTGGAGTTTGTTATTTTTACCGCTATTACGATGAATTCAATTTAGCTTAATAATATTATTTTGAATCCCATCCAAGGTTTAAGTACTCGAACTTTGAACGAGCTAGAGAATTATAAATCCGACAAAGAAACTACAAAAGTAGACCCTCTGATAATTTAGTAGTGTAACCCAATTCCATTTTTAATTTTTTTTTTTTGGCTTTTTTTTCAGTATTGTATCTGAATTAAGAAAAATGCGAACAAAATAAACCTTGCTTAAACGAGAATGTGTTTTCCTTGATTATTACAACTAGTCTAAGATCTAGTCAACCTGTTCAAAGGGCAATTTGGTCATTAAGTGCAATGCATTCTGTGTAATTTAGTAAAGAAAGAAAGGAAGAGGAAGGTGGTTTCACTTCACGTCAAACGAGTGTCTTCTTTTTTACTCATTTTTGTAGCTTTCTCTTTGTTGTTTAATGGCACCAACCCACCACTCTCTCCAATTTTCGAATCCCCCCCATCATTTTCTACTACTACTACCCTCTCTCCTGCAGATCATATAAGGTAAAGGATACATCGAATTACGTGATGGGATTTAAAGCCTGTGGTGTGACGACATTTCACTTCTTCTTCTTCCGCTTCTTCTGCTTCCTTCTATTGCTTCTCTTCTCTCACCTTTCTTTCTTCTTCTTCTTCTTCTCACTTCCTTTTCTCTCTCATGCATAATATTCCAAACTTCTATAACATCATACAAATAGACAATACTCTCTGGCCACTACCTTTACTGACTATATTGCATATCAGTGTGTGTATATGTATAGCTCTACATTTAGATCCTTGGGTTAGTGCTTTGAGCCTCCAATTTTGGCTTCTCTTGGCTGGGCTTTGATTGCTGACGTGGCTCAGGTGTTTGAATTATTGGCCCAAAAGTTTCCATGAATAACTGGAAAGAAAATTACCACAGCTTTTCCTTTTGAAATGGCCCGTGAAAAAAAAAATCTGTTTTTTACTCCTTCAGTCTCTCCCCGAGCAGTGGTGTCATGGACTTTCGTGCCTCTAAGATGAGGTAATGACATCTATCCTGACAAGCATACTGGATGACCTATAAGCCAGGATTTGTGGTTTATCTCAAGCATGGATGCAAGAAGTATAGCTGCAATTTTTTTTTTCCTTTTATTTGATCAAGCTACTTAGCATTTCTCTAAAATGCAAAAATAATTAAAGACAAATCTTTTTTTTTTTTTTTTTTGCATGATGTGGGAGAAAATGTATAAGGCCACTCTTCGAATTTGTCCTAGCGAGTAAACTTCTTCGGAGACAGACAAATGCTCATAATTTACCAGTCTCAATAAGACACTGGTGGCACAAACAAGCAAATATTTTTAGAATGACAAATATCAGTAAGACACGGATCACACAAACAAGCAACTGTTTTTAGAATAACAAACTTCAGTGTAGCAATTCCCAAAAATACTTCATACAACCAAGAGAACTCAAGCGCAAGTAGAGCTGATATTACACAAGCGTATACTTTTACTTTTATTCCATGCTCTTTCAAGTTTCAACCGAGCAAACTCGGTGGAGCACATCTCGAGATTAAAAGCACTTCTATGTATCAAAATAGGTGTCGCAATTTGAACACTGGTACTTGAAAATCCATGCAATTAGTGGTTGCCACCGAAGGATGGGATAAAAGTAAGATATTGATTCGTTTCTGATACAAGTGACAGTAGGGGTAGGGACACATATAACATGGCCCAAAGTGAAACAATAGGAAAATGATGGCTAATTATTTCACAAAGATACCCAGCTGATTATTTTGATCATGTCTATGATACTCATTATTGGGAAAACAAATTTAAACTGTTCTAGTTCCCCCACCCTTATGATCATTTCTATCTTTTTGTTTTTGTGGGACTTCTCCATATCCAAATCTAATGTAAATTTAAGATAATGGTTTAGTATCTCAGAAGCCTTTTAACATCATGCTAATCTTACTTAACAAGCCAACAGTTTCCAATTTCCTAAAGTAGGAGACAGAGAGAGAGAGAGAGAGAGAGAGAGAGAGAGAGAGTCATACTAAAATAAATTGGTGAAATTTCAATGCATTGCCAATTACACTGCCTATCCATTGTACATATATGTGTTTGTTCATATAAGCAGAGCCAAGATCTACAAGTATTTATTAGTGTGATAGAGGGACATGTAATTGCACATGAGGTATAGGATGTGTTTGCATGTGACAGGTTTAGAAAAATAGTAAGAAGCAATGCCAGCTTCAAGTCCCGATATTCAATTACATTTGGAAATGCTTTCCCAAGTCGGAGAAGAAGACCTTCTAAACCTTCCTCATGATCAACCCTACTATCTCTCTCTTCCGTGTCTTCCATTTTCCTCTAGTTCAAACCCTTAGCCCTTCTGCAGTCTGCACAAATTGCAGCGGCTTACATGGAGACAGGTCCTCTTTTATTTTTGATGGGTTTTTGTTTTGTGCCCTTCTCGTGATTCTTGTTTTGGCCTTTTTCCCCATTACCTTATAGTTTATCCCCACCCCTCCATTCTCCTATTCGTGTTACAAGCACATATATGGGAATATTTCACATGCTGCGTTTACCCAAACACTGTCACCATTTTCTTTTGGATATAAAATTTTAGCCTCAGAGTTAGTGTATAAAATGTGAAAGAAGTATCCGATACACCTCATTTGAAACTAACGACTGCCACTGATTGGTTTGATTACCCTGATCATGTGGTTAACTCATTTCTCTTCGAGAATATATATGTTGGTATAGTAAGGGCTCGTTTTGTCTGCTCACTTTTTTTTTTTTAATTTTTTTAATTTTTTTAAAACTTTTTAACCAAAAAAACTTAAAAAAAATAATACTAAAGGACCCTAAAAACTCCTAATTATGAAGGTTTTTTTTTTTTTTTTCCTGACGTTTTTGAGTGTGTGACACAGAGTGAGATAAAGAGAAAGATGAGGATGGGGGTTCAGGAATTAAACAAAACAAAGGCTGAGCCCTCTCACAAACTGTCAGCAACTAAACAGATCATACGGAGCCCACCACCATGACTTACTACTAATATATGTATACAAAACACACACACACACACATATATATATATAAACAGCACAACACACTTGATCTCATTCATATAAACGTTGAAGAGGAGAGAGTGCCCCAAAGAAGATTCTATTCTAATATCTAAAACGCAGTGAAAGTGAACCCCACCTCCCCTCTCACATGACCACCGCCGATGCCTTTCAGAAAGAACAATAATTTGATAATATCACAATTATACAATAATGTTAAATGAGAATTTCAAGGAGAGACAACTTAAAACTCAGACAGAATACGGATAAAACCCCATTACAAAATTGGTCTGATATCATGACTAATATACATACAAATATATTATATTATGTATGTATGTGTTTTCACTTTCTCTCTCCAAAAAACGAAAGGGAAGAATCAAAATCTGTATTATACAGGACAAGCTACAAGGTTCTTTCTTCTGTCTCTTCCCACACTCTCTTTTGTCCGCTTCACTGAGCCCTCCCTGCAGGGCGAGAAACACAACATTTTATACCCTATTTTATGTTTCTCCTCAACTTGGGTTAAGACACTTCTCATATAATACTACAAAAGCATGAACATATGTGCAACAATCACATCTACCTATTCTCTCTCCCTCTTTCTCTCTCCAAAGTCTGATTTTAAATCATGGTTGTGGAGAGAGGGGATGTGGGGTCGGTCAGAGGGTTCGACCTCTGCACTGCAGCATGCATGGCATGGTTCGTTGTCTTGTGTCTGAGAGCCTGAAAGGATTTATGGGTCACGAGGGGCGATGGATGCATGTATTATATCATATGTATCATCATGTATGCATATATATATATATATAGATATATAGATCCCACGAGAAAATGGCACTCTCGTATGAATTAGACCGGACAAAGGTACGTGTTTGTCCCTCTAGAGAGTGCCACGGCCATTCTTTGTCCTTTCTTGATTTGCTAATGGCATCTCTGTCCTATCTCAAAGTTACGCACTTGCATAAATGTATACACATGCATTGTTCAAAAATTTCTTCGATTCTGAAGTTTTCGCCTTCGTAATTGTGATTTTTCTTGAAATGCAATAGGAGAGGAACAACAGTTAAGAGGGTGTTGACCAATATGTTGACGAGTTTTAAAGATGGAAAGTCGTATGGTTCTAAAATTTTTATGCAGAAAGCTCTACCAAATTAATCGGGCAATGGTCTTTTTAAAATTATAAACTAAAATAGTGGGTATTTTGATTTGAAATGATACGAATCACATAATTTTGTAAAGAAATGTTGTAAAAAAAAAAGGTTTATATATCATTTCTCTTTTAAGAAGAGTATTAGTATGTTTGGATCTCTACTTCTTATTAGTAATAAAACAAGTGCAGTACATTGACAATTGTGCAAGCATGACATTTAAGTAAAAGGGTAGAATAAAAAATTCAATTCTTACCATTAAGCGAAAATAGGGTTCCATCAGTTGATTTTCCACGTTAAGTTATAGAAATTTGGCAAGCAATTAATTAGAGCAGTTCGAGAAATTTTAATAAGCTTGTTTACGGTTTGTCACAGTTTTGCTGACCTTGGTCCCTCACATCTAACTCTAATATTAAAAAATGGAATAAATATCAAGGTTTTCAACTTGTCCTATCTAATCAAAGGAGTTAGTGTTTTTCAACTTGCCAAATCAAAGGAGTTAGTGTTTTTCAACTTGCCATATCTAATCAAAGGACTTAATATATGTTGAACAAGCTTGAAACAATGAAAAACAGACACTCAAAAAATAATTCTGAATTTTTTTGGTTGAGAATTTTACCCAAGTTTAAATTAATTCTTAAATTCTTCTCAACACAGTGCTGTGCCTTAGCAATTATTTTTAAATTTAAGCTTGAGCCTGGCTGGTTTGTCAATATTTGGATAAGGTGATTAAACCTTGACCATGCATACTTGAATTTTACCAACGGAGGCAGTTAACATAAAGATAATTCAAAAGAGTAAGTCACCATACCAGAATACTGTGGGCACTCAATTTCTGTTGTACCCAAAAAAGAAAAAGGGAAAAAAAAAAAAAAAGAATACAGTGAGCACCAGCATCTGTATCAAATTCATATAGTACTTTACATCCTAAAATATCTTTTCCAATTTTGCTAAATAAACGTTAATATAATTCGTTGTAGAGATTCACTTTCAATATGTGGAATTTTTCATGGAAAAGAAAGAAGTAAAAACAAGGACTCTGGTATCTAGAAATCTGACAAAGAAAACCTTCGAATTCACCTGTGTAACAGAAACATAAAAACGGAAAGAAAGATTTAACACAAACTGCAAATAAAGTTTTATTCAAATTCCCTCTACGATCCTATATGAAGAAGTCTTACTCTACATTTTGACGGAAAGAGATGCAATAACTTGTGAGCAATCCTTTTGTCGTATTTCATATTTACAAAAAGGAAAAAGAAAAAGAAAAAAGACAAGGAAAATACACAAAGGCACTAAACTGATATAGGTCTCACCACAATTTCTTTTGTCATTAATTATTAAAAATTTAAGAAATATAGAATGTTTTGGACGTAATTTCCATAGTTAGATATGATGTATGTTATGTGAACACTCAATAGAATGCTTGCAATCATCTAATGGCATATCAATGAACCACATTCTTCTTCTGCTCTAAATTTCTCCAAGTTATACATGTCAAGGGCATCAAAATTAATAGTAAATTCTTAAGCTTTTGCCACAAGGCAAAACCCATAGTCAAAGTAAATCTTTGAACTTTGAATGAGACGCAAATCATTTGATTTTATCACTTTCAACTTTGCCGGTTAACACCCTTCTACCGGCCTCTTGTTAAGATGTATGTATACGTAGATTAGTGTCGGGGTTATGCTTTTTACCATAGTTATTAAAAAATTCATTTAAAAAGAAAAAAAAATACTTTTTTAGTAGGGGAACAAAACTAGTTTTGAATTTTGAAAATTCTAAGAAAATATTTAAGATATTTTTGAAATACGTGCTGAAAACTCCTAGGAACCTAGGACAAAACTGGTAAAATTTTTTGCAACATTTATTTGAAAACTTGAAGTATTGATTTTTAGACCCCCCAAGATTCGAACTAAATATTTATTAAATTATTTATATAAGTTTTCATTAAATTTTTCAAAGATTTTCAATAAGTATCCTAAAGGTTTCCTTTTAACTTTTGCAAAAGTTTCCTACTAAAATTTCTACTAAGTGTCCCAATCTATCTTTTTCCCATTTTCTGTTTTTTCTATATATTTTAGTTGCGTTTCCACTTCTATTTTCTTAATGTTTTTCATTTCCGTTCCCATTTTGAAAACTATAGCTTTTACCAATCAAGGTTTAGCTATGTCCGAAACACCTCTAGATCTAAAGTGCTCTAACTCGTAGCCTAACCTTCTAATGGTACTATTCAGGATTATCTTGCAACAGCCTTCAATATTTGGTACACCCTATCTATTTTGTAACACTGAGGAAAAGAGTCGAAGAAACAGCATACCACCGAATGGGAAGAAGATGATACGAGAGATATTTTGTTTTCACTCTTTAGATATAAGGTCCCATCTGTATTTCTTAGGGCCAATCAACCCATTGGATTCTAGAGGATACTTAAGAGTTTACGTGAAGTTAGTTGGTACTTGGGTATATCCAATAAAGAACATTCAAACAGATCTTTAAGGTTAAAAAATTGATTAACGTGATTGATGATTAGATAGGAGGGAATCTTCTGATGGAAGCTGGATTAGAATAATTCACATATACAGGGTTTGGTTTCCATGCAAAAGTTCCTTTAAAAGAGACATCAAAAAGCAACTTCCTCCAAGAGAAATTTCTCAAGCATTTTTGCAAAAGTCTTTTCCATGCTAAAGATACGTGTGAATATATATATATATATATATAGATATAGTCTTGCATGGTGGATTGTTTCTTATCAAATAAAGAAAGCCCATTTTAACATGCTTTAGAGAATTACATTAAAAGAAGAGAACAACAAGAGATGTCTTTCCTTCATTATCTTTCTTCTTTTCTTTCTTTTTCTTCCTTTGTGGAAGACATCTATTCAACTTCTACGTGAAGAATATCCTCTACTACAACACTTGAGTTGAGAAAATGTATGTACATTCGATGATTGGATAATTCATGAAGATGATGCATGTAAGCTCTTTGATGGGTGCTGATTTGGACACATCAAATCCTCTAATCACTGGCGGACACAGGGGGACGGGTGGGGACCACAGCTCCAAAATTTGTAAAAAATTTTATACCTCCTATAGATATATGGGTATTTAGTATTTACAATCAACACAAATCTTAAGTTTGCCACTGCCTCTAATCCTATGCTTTTGATCGGTGCGATGATCAGGAAATGGCCCACCTCGCATTTTCTTAAGATGGGTCTAAGTTAGTACAAACCACAACTATTGCATATGACCTAAACATGATTAACCAAAAAAGTATGGTCACCGAATGTCAAAAAAGAAGAGAGAAGATAGAGAATGGTGGGTTTGGATATTTGGGATATAAGAGGGGAACATAAAGGCTGTTGGATCACATGCACATCACCTTCTTTTTCTTCTTCTCTTCTTCTGTTCTCTTCTTTTTATACTGTGGCTGATAAACGTTAAAATAAAAAGGTTCCAATTAAAAGGGACCCACCCATCAAGGCTGCTGCTGCAACTCCTCAATCCAAGGGATTCCGAGTGATGATCAAAACGCCATCCGGGTCCCTCCATCATCTTCTCCATCATTTCATGCATATATAGGAAGACCCACCTCTCTCTCTCTCTCTCTCTCTCTCTCTCTCTCTCATGTCCATTATTTTGCAAAACTAAAGCATGCTTAAAGTCACATTTTTTCTTTCTAACCTATGAAAGCCAATAATGCAGGATGCAAATTTATGAAAGGATTGAAGATCGGATTCGCATCGAAATATGGTGAAATTGATCAGATGGCGATAGATTAATCAGTTTTGGGGAGTTTGCATTATCGTCGAATCATTTGCATTATTTCATCGGTCCAGATTGTCCAGTTACTACGGTTTTTTTTTTTTTTATATACATATTTTGTTAATCATGTAGATGTTATTGCCACCTAACAGTCCACTTGTGGAACTTTTGGTTAGTCAATCATTTCAAGCAAATACTTTTTTCCAATTGCCTGATGTTGTTTATCATTAGAAACATTTTTTTTCTTTTCTTTTCTCTTTTTATTTTTATTTTTATTTGACAAACATATTTGAACCACAATCTTCGACATTATGACAGTGAGAAATTATGAAATTTTGTTAACATTTTTAAAACAAATTAAAAGATAATAATAATTTAGGTTTTGCGAGCTCAGTGGGGAACCAACGGAATTACCTTTGAAAACCCCCATGATCATAACATAATGACATACCTTGGGCATGAATGTAGAAGGTTAATTATTGTCCACCTATATAGAGAATTGTAAGGAATTGTATTGGCACGGCTTCAACCAGCTAATGTGTGCATTCATAAGAATCACAAAAGTTATAATACGTACATGGTGTATGTATATATCGAGTAGCTTCTATTATGGTTAACTAAGCAAGAGAGGAAGAGAGCCATGGTACAAGGACATGCAGATGCAGTCGCAGAGGATGTATATCTAGGACCATTGCTGCTATAAGGTGAACCAACAAACACATGACTCGCGCTTTCCTCGGTTGGCTTCATGCATTTTCTCATTTTATTTTACTTATTTAATTTTTTTTTTTAACCGAGTGTTCAGGTTAGTTTGCATTTACTTTAACTAATTCTGGAACCTGTACAGTTCCATTGTCTAGAAATGGCAAAGTAGCATGACATCTCGGGTTTCCACCCCGTTCTCCCCTATTGGGACTGTTATGAGATAATACTAATCAAGACGGGTGAGTTTTGGCCAATGAGGTGCAATAATCCGCTCCATACATATTTACTTTTTATATGTGCATATTTTATTAAAATATGATTATTATAATTTTTTATTTATTTTTGTGATTTTATCCCTCGTTTTATCCATAATGTATTTGAAAAAATCACTAACACAAAGGAAGTGGGCCGGGGCTAGTGTGGGAAGAGGTCTCTCGACTCAAACCCGTCCCGTTGCCATCCTTATTCTTATCCCATACAAATTGGGTAATTACTAAATTAAGGAACCTGAGGATCGTCTTAAAAAGTTAATAGCATCTAAGATATTTCGAATTTAAAAACTTAAAAGGAGAAAATCCCAAAATCCTAAACCTTAACTTCCCGGCCAACTTTTAGATTATTTAATAATTGTTTTGGTAGAGGCTACCTGTGTTTTAAGTTTAAGGTAAGGAATTCTAAATATTAGCACATATATATGTATATGTATAATGCGCGTGGCACTAATAACGCATTTGTTATGGAATCCTTGCATGTATACGATCAACGAAACCTTTATACATAAGTAGGTGCCCCTGTGCATGACAACATACAAGTTCAGTACTGAGACCTACCAAAAGATGATAAAAGAAAGGAAGGAAGCAACTTTGACAGAGTATAAAATTGCTATTTGGGTTCCAGAATAAAATCCACAAATGTACAACATCCCTTGGTGGGGAAGATAATACAAAGTGGAGGTTAAGCCTTACAGAGAAGGCCAGGGACCCCACAAAAGGGACGAGGAAAAAGAAGGAGAAAAAAAACAGCTTTATAGGGAATAAGGAGGTTTTGATGATTGAACTCAAGTAGAAGATGACATTCTTCCGTAATTACATTTTCAATATTGCTGTAGTATCTATATATATACATCTCTCTCTCTCTCTCTCTCTATAGATATGTCATGTAAGTAAGTGTTAGGTGAGACCTGTAGGCAGAAAAGAAAAGGCAAAAGCATGACATGACTTGCACCGGCTGGGTTATGCGGTGGAAGTGGAGGTGGAATAATGGGAACAATAATAATAATAATAGTAATAGCAATAGTAATAATAATGGATAGATTGAAGGCATTAGTAGTAACAATCATGGGGGAAGCATATTCACTTTCCTCTTTGTCATCACTTTCTAAGGCATGATTAGAAAAAAGTTTATCAATCTTCACCCTACCCATTCAAAAAGAAAGCATCCTCTTCTTCCTCCCCTTCCCTTTTTTTTTTTTGTTTTATTCATTTAAAAGTTAATTACTTGCTTCCCAAAGCTTCTGCCATGCTAAAAAGGTGACTATAGTAACCAAAAAAGTATTGAAGATTGATTTGAGTTATGTATTATATTATTATAATTTTGTGATAAGCAACGATTTTCAGTTTGGCTCAAGCTTCTAAACGGTGGGAAAAGCTCAGGTAGGGGGATGGATGCTGGTGTATGGCCCAAGTACGTACCCGACTAGGTACTTACGACTCTTACCTATACTTTTTTTTTTTTTTTTAAAGATAATCCTATTTGTACAAAATTTTTAAATATAAAATTTTATCATGACAATAGTATTTTAGAAATTGTAGACTAAAATAGTCAATGTTTTGATTCGAAATGAAAGGGTAAAAAAATTTTGAATAAAAACTCTACTTGCATAGCATCACTATTTTTTTTAAATACTTCTTCGTTTTCTCTCCACCACATGCAAAACACCGAGGTTTCGAAACAATAAGCTAGAATCTTCCCAACCGTCCAGATATGTTAAGAATGTTTTGTTATTGACTAGGTTGACTCAATAAAATTACTAATCATAGCCCTTCTAGACAATTTTACACGATTGCACCTATAATTGACGATAAACTAGGTAAAGCAAGATATCTATATCTACCGTTTTCAAGCTAAAACCTGAATTGATATGTGGAGTCTTTTTTAAGGATAATATTTTAAATTTCATAACAAAAAGTAATGGGGTTATTGGATTTAGTGGGAGTAATGGACAATTAGTGAAAACAATTGGCGGAGTTACTGGGAGACTGGGAGTTAGTGGCAGTAATGAGTGTGTGGAGTTACTAGAAGCTATGGCACACAGTGTGCCTCTACTTCTAGTAACTTAAAATAATAATAAATAACGCCGAATGTTGGGGTAGACATTGGTTAGCCCGGATTTACACTAAAAATAATTTTTATTGAGCTTAAAACTAAATCTCAAGGCCCTCAAAATAAAAATTATATGCCCAAGTTTGCCCATTTAACGTAAGAAAATTTAATAAATAAATTTTTTTTCAAAAATAATATTAAATAACATAAAATCTAATGACATAAATATATTGCCCATTTAACCTGAGAAAATTTAATAAATAAATTTTTCCCTAAAAATGATATTGAATAACATCAAATCTAATTACATAGATATATTGAAATACATAAATATATTATTTTACATATATTTCAAACCGGGCTGTCAGGATCTAAACAACATTTGTAAGTCCGCCTATTAAATAATGAACGGACTTAACGGGTCGTCGGGCCTATGTCCACTCATAATAGTGGGCAAAGCCTAGGGCCAGAAGATGAAAGCAACATACACAAATTACCTTAAAATTAGCTCAATCTTAAGTCCCCAATTTTGTAAAGCCTTCTATTATTAGCCTGCACTTCAGCATGCGCGAGCGCACACGCGCAGGCCTAGGTGGGCCTGAATTTAACCCATTTCTCACTTACCCACATGCCAGTCTATGGGTAGTGCTATCATACATTAGGTTAAGCCAATTACAACTTAGCCCAATTGAACCACCAGGCCCGAAAAACAAGTAATTACGAACAGCAGAGTAAAGTCAGACCCGTATTCTATAAAAACAAGTCCAAATGGTGGGAAAAGAAGACTAAATCCTCTCTCTCTCTCTAACCAAAGTCCTGACGAAGGCACAAGACTACAAATTACTAAGCCCGTCTGGCCATTACTTGAACTAAAAATGTTAGGTAATCGACGTCCTATGTGAGCAACCAAACCAACAAGAATAACCTAGTAGTGACAATCCCTGTGAACATCAACTTGTTTTCTCTGAGGAGGAATATGCATAAGCACTTAGTTGCAGGAAAGGTTTCGATTTGAATATGCATGAAAACTTTATTAAAACCACTAGCAAAAACTTGTTTCAATGACTGGGGGGAAAAAACTTCTCGAATAATCACCAAGTCCATAAGCATATACATATGAACATCTCACCCTCTAGTCTCCAGAAAACACACTACAGAGAAATTCTTGAACTGAGGAACCGACTTAGTTGGGAATGCTAATGCACTAACGATGAAATGTGGAGATCAAGCAAGTACTAAGCTTATAACTACTCAGATTGGTGAAACCATGAACACTCGGAATTTCACAGGCTTCCCAACACCCATTCCTGGAACTTCAAGAAAGCTGAATGACAAGCTCAAGATGCACCCCAACCAGAAATCTCAATAAGCAACAACTACAAGGACAAAACTGAACATCAATGAACTACAAACATATAGATCTCAGATCTCAATACTCTAATACCCTAACCCTGACACTTGATACGATCAACAAGGAGTATTACATACATCTCAAGCCTCTTTCTTCTCAAAACATGCATAGGCCAAAGTTATCCAATGTATCTGCAGAAGCCTGCAGCTATTCTAGCTACAGAAAGCCATACCGCTTTACTACAGCTGACAGTCCATTCAAAGTCACCCTAAGCCTTATGCACCCCACGTATCCACGGGCATCAAGACAAAAAAATGACACTCCCAAAGAAAAGATCGATCCACCCAAACTAAACACAGCAACTTTGATAACTATGTACAATGGCAAGTAACCACCAAAACTAGAGTCATACATTGGCAAAAAAAATAGTACAATGTAAATTTTCACACATCAATAGAGCACAACAGATGAAGTTACTAGGCATTGCATGTGCCTGCATTTCCTTAGCCTATAGAAATTACCTGCATAGACACAGACATGGACACAAGACAAAGATACTACACAACATGGGTACACCAAGGCATCATATCCCCTGAGAAAACGGAGCATAGACAGTGTGTATATTGTACATAAAAATATGTGCTATCAAATTTATACACATTATAAAAGCACAAAACAGAAATCAAACAAATATATATATATATATATAGCCAAAAATAAAAGTTTGATTAGTTTAATAAAGGTTTCCAATTGAAGCGTTCTGCTATTACAATTTTGAACAAATCACCATGACGTCCACATGCTTTATAAGAGAAAAAGGCAAATGAAATTGAGCAAATAATGTCACCCTAATTACACTCAAGTCTAAAAATAATTTTACACCCTACAAAAACCTCTTTATTGCTATACATAGCACTTTGTGATGAGGTACCTAGGCCAGCATAGAATGTGATTCCAAGCTTGGTAAAAACATCTTGAAAAAGTCACGATTAATACTGTCAGACTGTGGTATTGATACTCTGCTATTCATCCCAACTGAAATTAGTCTTACAAGATGTATTTTTTTTTTCAAATAGAAACACTTGTAGAGAGTCCAAAGTTAATAGTTGGCTTCTAAGCCTTCAACTTCCTTTCCAGGAAAATTTCTAACTTGTAAGTACAACATGCATTTGTTACAATGTGAAAGACTTCCTAAAAGAAATTTCTTTTCCCAAACCAAAGATGTTTATTTAGTAATTTCAATAGTTTCACTTGTTTTAGAATTACATTTTTAGTCCATCAATAACTTATCGGTTGCAACCATCTTTCAAGGTTCTTACTGGGATTATAGTTACAAACCAAGATATGATCTTGCAAAATAGTTTCTTGATTTAGCGGTTGTGGTATTTTTTTTCTTCATCCTACTTCTAAGGCCATTTTCTTTACTGCAGATAATTCTCCTTCTCTTTCCACTCCTCCATCACATATTCTTCTTGAATCAAGGTGTAATTAATGCTTAGGGTTGAATATATGGAAGCACTACAACTTGAATCCAGGTCTTCAGCTTGACATTTGAGACTTACTAACGCGGCTATTCAGTTTAGTCATCGACTATTCGTCTAAAACCTACTTCACTCTGTCTAGTATTCTGATATTAACTTTTCTAATCTACATTAAACAACACCACACATTGCTGAAATGATAACAAGTCATCTCAACTCTGCACTTGTAACATCATCCCTAAGACTCTGTGCATGTGTCCACACATAAGCAATCTTCAAGACCGTGTGCATGTGTCCCCGCATAAGCAATCTACCGTACTGAAGATCCTTCAATCAAGTAGTGCAAGTGCCATCATTATTAATTGTGTTTCTTACTTCCTAACTCCCTTACCCATATAACAGGGACAACCAAAATAAAATGTCAATGGCTGACTAGGGAAGCATGACAGCCCATAGCAACAAAACCTTAAAGGAGATAATGTCAAACCAAAAAAGAAGGCAAAGTTGTTCCAATTACTACCAATGCTGAGAGGGGTGGAATGGTTACAAACCTAACCTTTGGTATTATTTGTGCAACATGGATGCCTTAAAACTCAACCCGTGTTCTGACACATTCTTTCTTTGTATGTTACTCTAAATTCTTCCTTTACTTCTTCATCACTGACATTCTCAGCACATGTTTTCAGATAAAGTGTTCTTATACCCTCCAGGGCACCTAGATAAGCTTAAAAGTGTGCACTAAACATTTGATACAAAGAAAATGAGTAATGAGCATGTTAACCAGTTTCTCTTCACAATACATACAAAATACACACCAGAGCAGCCTGAAACAAGTTGCAAAACCATTAACTAATACATTCAAAGCAATGGTATTATGCCATCAATTGTTCGAAAAGTGAGCAGAAGTCAGCAAAAACACACACACATGCAACAAAGTTCCTAAAATGTATTAGACATAGGAAGTGTCAGAAAAGAAAAGCCACATGCCAGTAACAAAGAAGAAATTACCAAAACAACAAGAACAATGCTTATAAAATTAACATGACATTAGACTTTCTAATATTCATCTTACATATAGACCTCCACACCCATAAACTTTGAGGACCGACACAAGGGACAAAGACTAAGCTTAACTTCACATTCTTTACACAGGCAGAGATGCTTACAAGGTAACAAAAGCATGCAAACTTCATTAACTCTACAAACCTTACAAGTCATCAACCCCTTTCTTTCATTGGTCTCCTTGCAGAGAAGGTGGAAATCGATAGCACGACCATTGCAGCAAGAGGCTGTATCATCTACCTCACTGTCGCCACAGCCTTCTTTACTCTCTCTACTCTGAGCATAGACTTGCTGAAGATTGAACTTAAGGGTGTTAATCATGTTTTCATTGTATTTGGTCCGCTGTTGCCAAGCACCCGCTTCCACAGCTAACTGTTCCAATTGCAGTTCAAGCTCCATATTCTTCTTGTTGAGATCCTCCACCTCTGCTTCTTTCTCACGGAGTTTTTCAAGGACTTTTTCCTCAATGCAGGAGATAGTTTGAAATTGGTTTGCCTGAACCTTATCTAGGAGTTCTTGCTTCAATCGATCACCCTTGTAGCCAGAAAAAAAAAATTACAAATATTTAATATTGTAAAACACAATCAAATAACAAGAATATAATATCAGCAGATATTAGTCAAATGAACTGAAATCTTCAACTTATTTAGTAAACAAAAATGCTTCCGGATTTCCAATCTTGCATCATACAAAATTGATTTGAGCTTGACAATTGGTAATTGGCTTGATCTTCCAATCCAATTAACATAACATAAAATTTACCATTCAATTGCTGCATGGAAATTGAATTACGCCATGTTTAGGCATCACATGAGAACTGAATGCCAACATCATAATTAAGAAAAATTAAAAGGAAAACATCAACAGTTTCTAGCACTAATCTAATGGAAACGGTTTCAGAACCAAAAGTAGCACCATTGGAGAAGCCAAATTCACAACTGATTGCCATTGAATGCCTACAATTTTAATCAATGATCAAATTCCCAAATGCTAGAGTTCTATGCTCTAATTCTATGCAAAGTAGCCATACAAATTTATATAAGATATACAAACACAACCTAATGATATAATGTTTTGCATGGCAGTTAGCATGTGTTAGTGTGCCATGACAAGCAGTGTCACTATTATTGCAAAAGAGATAAGTCCTAGAAAAATTTCCTAAACACTTTACTCCATCCTTTTCAAATGTGCAATGAAGAACATGTATGCTTCACGGGTACAGAAAGTCAAATGGCATCATGTCAAATGTAAACAAAGCAAGTTCATCCTGTTTTGGCAGCATACCCTCGCTTCCAAATCAAGTTACTGCACTGAAAAGCATGTAAGCTTTCCAAAAACATAGATGCTTAAATTCAACTGTCTCATTCATATTCTAGTGAAGGCAACAGTGTAATCCAATTTTGGAGGGATAAACCTCTCTCTTATATAAGTGTAGCTAAATAGATATATACTCTCAAGGAAGTTTACCAGTTATTCCTATTTCACAGGACACCCAGAGGCTCCACAAATTGCCAATCTCACATTTGCAATTAAATAGCCATATCATTCCCGGGAGGTCGCTAACAACATAAAACTAAAACATGCATAAAACTAGAAAACCAATTCACTCAGACACCGGAAAGACCAAACACATTAAACAAATAAAGTGAAGAATGAAGATTGTAATGGCAATAAATATGCTGCAAACCGCGGAAGAAACAGCATTAAACACAAGCCCACGTAGATACAAAAACATAGATATATAGCAAAATTGAGTCCCATAACAAAGGAAAACACTTGCAAATTACAATCATGGAAAGTAAAACAAGAAAACCCCATTTTCCCATTTAAGAATACTTGATTAACTATCTAGATAGCGCCTTTGTACAGACACAGACCTGAACTTTGAGGAATCTATCAATCTCAACATCCTGTCGCTGTAACTCACGATCAATGTCACTGCCGATAAAGCCGAGAACAGGTGAGTCACCTGACGAAGCCAACCGACCATTGTCGAGCGACAAACCCAAACCTGTCGAGACCGATCGAGCTTGCAAGAAATCCACGGAGGACATCTGAGAATTGTTTTCCAAGAAATCTTGCTCTTTTAGTCTCTTTTTCTTCGGTTCCAAATCGTAGTTCCATTGCAATTCGACTCCACCGTCACTGCCGTCCGCCGCAGGAATTGGACCGGGTGCGAACCCGACCACGTGAACTGGAATCACAAAGAAGCAGACCCAAGTCAGAATGATTTGTGTAATTAGTAAATCAAACTCGAATTCTACAAAGAACATAGAGAGAGAGAGAGAGAGAGAGAGAGAGAGAGAGAGAGAGAGGGTACAGGGAGGGATGTACGGAGGATGCTGGGACTGATCAGGAATACTAGGGCCGTTGAAATAGGCGACCGGCGGCGAAATCTGACCGTCGATGCATAAATTTCTGAAACCAAATGACGAAATTAAAAAAAAAAAAAATTGAATGTACAGGTGATTGAAAAGAAAAAAATATGTTTGAAATTGTAAGGGATTTTGAAGATGATGATGGCTTTCACTAACCCAATGGGCGTAGATTGTCGTTGGTGTTGTTGGAACTGATGGTGATGCCGGGGCATAGCCATGACTGGCTAGAGAAAGAAAGAAAATTGAGAAAGTGAGGTCTTCTGCAAATATACTGTTTGCGTGGGTGGGTGGGTAGAACCGTGGAAGGTGGCCGAAGGAAAAGATTCTTTCAAATTGCTTAGTTAACCCTGTTGATATCAAAATTTCTGGAAACACCATAGATTTTCATTAGATTAACAGAAAGGCCTACTTCTGTAGTCCGTACTCTATAGCAGTAGACTTCAGTGGGTTTCCGGGTCGGTTTCAATTACCGAACGCCTGCATCGCCAATTGGGCTGGGCTGCCTACGACGTGTTCAGATAGCAAGTCAGAGTAGTATTTTAATCGGACCAAAAAAAAAGAGAGAAGTATTTTAAGAAACTCTAATTTATACACCAGAATGATTTATACTTCACCAAAAAAAAAAAAAATTTACTACACTTAAAAGTGTAGAGGATTTTTATACCATAAGGATATTAAAATGTGCCAAGTATCTTTAGAATTTAAGTACAACCAAAAAAAAAAAAACAATACCTCTAAACATTTATAGTATTTTAGTACTTGTGTATACAATGTAGCAAAACTTAAAGTTTTTTTACATCGACATTATATGATGATTGATAAGGCCTACATTAAAAAAATTGATATCAAATACTAGAATAATTTTTTTTTTTTTACCAAATTATGGACAATCCTTAAAAAACATACATGAGCAGAAATTGCATTATCAAGTGTTATTAAACTTGTCCATGTTAAGTAGGGTTAGCCTATGGTTCAAGGCGCTCCGCTCACACTTAGGGTTCGTTTGGTAACGCTGTCAATTTTTATTTTTTTGCTGTGTGTTTTTGTTATATGTTTTTGATGTGTATTTTTTGTGGTTTGGTGATGGGCGTTTATAGGTTATCGTTGTGCCAAAAATACTAGACCAATATTTTGATAAGAGAAAATATACTTATTTTAGTGTTTTTAGTTTTCTTTTTTTGAATTTTGTAAAAAACTAAAAAAAAAAAATTTAAACAAACACCGTTTTTTGTTTTTTCTTAAAAAAAAAAAAAACAAAAATAATAAACGTTACCATACGAGGCCTTAAATTTTGGGTTCGACTTCCTTCTCATTTCCCAAAAAATGTGATGTCATCCCCTTTACCTTCTAACTATAAACCCCAAAAATAAAAAAAAAATTAAAATGCTCATATCCAAGTCCCTATACTCAATGTTAGATTTTTATACAATAGTCAGAACGAATTACCACGGGTTCAAATTTTGCCACCTATGAGAAAAGGAGTTCGGTTTGTTAGAAAAATATTATATAATACTTTTCATATAAATTGTGGTCATAATAAAGTAAAATTAAATATAATAAATAATGCGTATGTAATAATGTGACATGATATACTAAATAATTCATAGGCAATTGTAAGTGGGATTTTACTGGAAGGCTAGGCCGAACTCTCAAGCCCAAAAATGGATGAGTCCAGGTATCTCCTACAAGACGAAGAGATTAGAATGGGTCAACCCGTAGCGGGCCGATCACACTCCGAAGATTAAGTCAGCAAGCTTAATCAATGAAGACGAATGAGAGTGGTCAATACTGGGGGTTAACTGTCCATATCTGGCTCTCGGTGCCTTGGGTTTTTATAGAACCCCTGAGGGAGTGTGTTCTGCCTTAGCCTACCAGCAGGCTCTCATGGCCTGCTGGGTAGGCGTCATCATTGGCGCCGCCTGATTATCCACAGGGCCTGGCGCACCGTCGCGGGGGATTTCGGCTGACCGGACGTGCACGTTGACGTCGCGTGGGCAGCCGCATGCGCATTTAATGCGAGTCATCTCTGCATTTAATGTGCAGAGACCGCTAGCGGTTTAGGCCGCGCTGCGAAGGAGGTTGGCAGTTTGGCCTTCCCTCTAATTCTGATCTGGGCTAGCAAAGCAGTCCCAACTCTGATTTGCGCAGATTGGGCCTAATCCATTGGGTTGGGCTGGGGGTTATTCCCCCACAATTGCCCCCCAGCCATTGCGTCGTTTTGGGTTCTGAAACGGCCAAGGGATGTAATAGTCACCCGGCCACATAAATGGCGGGGATTTTAAAAAATTCAATGGTGGGGCGTTATTGAATCGACGGCCGACGTGACGCTTAGGCAGAGCGTCATGATTAATGTCGTTTTACTGTGTACGAACCGACGGCTCTGGTGTGTATAAAAGACCAACGCCCTAATCAGTTGGAAGATACTTGCTTTTTTTCCTTTGCCTTCTGAATATCGTGTGCGTCAGCTGTTTCGGCACCCACCACTGTAAGTGCCTTTTGAGCCCGCAACTCCTTTGCTCTTCATTGTGTTCTGCGTTTTGACGGTTGCCCCCTGATGGCATCTCGTCTTCGTAAAATGTTAGATGGTCCGTCGGCCCTTGCCGCGTTTAGGGCTAGGTTTGAAGTCCCGGATGAAATTGGCCTAGAGTTGGTCGATCTTGAGGACTATCGCATGAGGGAGACCGAAAAGGGGGTGTCGTTCCCAGTCATTGCCATCGTAGAAGGGGGGCTTAGATTTCCCCTCCACCCTCTTCTTCATAAATTTATAGTAAAAAATAAGGTGTCGCCCTCCCAGTTAGCGTCGAACGTATATAGAATCTTCTTTGGCATGCTAGAAATAAATCGGCGCCTGGGGGTGAACTTGGGCCTTGCCGAACTGGACTACTGCTACACTCTTTGTAAAGTCGGAGGTAGTTACAAGGTTTACCTCCGGGTAGTAAAGAAGTCCTTAGAGTTAGTGAAGTGTCTGCCTTCCTCAGGGAAGGGCGTCGACGACGTTAGGGTCTGGGTAACCGGTCCATGGGAGTTCGGCAATGTTCCCGAGAAGGATAGATCGGCGATTCGATGCCCTAGAGTGCCCGTCAAACTAGGTTTGATGCCGATCTCTCGCACTGTGCGTCATTTTAAGTTTCAGTTCTTTAGCCAAACTAACTCTCGAACTTTTGCAAACACAAGGAAGCGGTCAAAAGCTCGCAACTGGTTGGTCAACTCTGACGACCTCGACAAGGTCTTGAACTATGTCGGCGAAGGTCGACTAAGATACATAGCTTGGGCGGCATATATCTTGCTCTCCTACCCACTGCGATACTCGACTTTCACTGTCGAGACGGGCGTCCCCCAGAGTGTACTAGCAAGATTAGCGGACGAAGGTGCTGAAGGGGACTTCGAGGAAATCCCTACCGGAATAACGATTGAGAGGGCGCGCATCCCTATAGGCGTGACAGTCACGGTTGCTCCTCCATCTGCATCACCTAGCGAAGGACGTCAAGAAGAGCGAACCAAATCACATAGCTCGGCATCCACCTCTTCACCGTACACTGTGCCCGACCGCCGAGTTGAGATTCCCAACGGAACAAGTGATTCGAGCTCATCCCCCAACAAAATGGACGGCATGAGCTTGAAGGAGAGGATGTTTGCTCTTGCAGGACAGCCACTAAAGTCGGCCACACCTACTCCCGCCGAAACTCCTCCAGCCGAGCTGGCAGTTACTCCCGTGGAGGAGGCCCCTCCCGTGCAACAGAGGACGGAGACTCGGCAACATAGAAAGAGGAGGCCCGATGTCACTCCGACTCCAGCGCCCAAAAGGCAGAAAGGCAAAGGCGCGGTGGACGAGGTTGGCGAGACTATGACCATCACTCCGGACATTCTGGGTCGTCCTATGACGACAGCAGATTCTATGATCGATCAGCCCGAGGTTGCTTTTGGTGTTATGAAGAGCGTCTTTCAAAAAACGGACGTGGCGAAGCTGGGCGAAGCAAGCGACTCAGCCGTTTTTATGGGCGCTTTTCATGACTCGATATTGGTAAGTCGGCTCTGATTTTTTCAATGATTACAGACTTTTTAGACACTCGCCCTAAAAACGACCTTCTTCGATTTGTGTAGGGCTGTCTGAATACCTTGGAGGCGATGACGCGCTTTCAAAAGCTTGCCGAGGTTCACTAGCAACTTATTGAAGAGCACGGCCGTTTGAAGCTCGAATGGATTGAAGCGAATAAGAAGCGGATCACCTTCAGGAAACAGGCCGAGCAGGCTTCCGCCGAGCTTTTACTGATGAAAGCCGACTTTGAAAAGAGGGATAGGGATCTTGCCGACCTCGAGAAGAAGTTTGATGTGCAGTCCGTAGATCTGCACATTGCAAATGAGGAGGTGGAGACCCTTAAGACTGAAGTGGCCAAGCTGAAGGTGGAAGAAGAGGCCACATTGAAGAGGGGTGAAGAGAGGGGGGCCAAGCGTTTGGCTGAGGAGATGATGGACCTCAGTCGCACTATATTCCGACAGGGCTGGAATGGTGCCCTTGTCGTTGCGGAGCTGGATAAGGCCTCCGACGTGTGGGGTCTTTGCCCAGACTACTTTGATACTACCGAGGACGGCGTCGTCTGTCCGAAGAAAGTGCTGGCCAATGCCCTGTACAAACGAGAGCTTAAGTTAAAGGCCGCGGCCGAAGAAGCTACTGCTGAGAAGGAGAGGCTTAAAAATTTGAAGGCTGCAGCTGAACCCTTCGAGGATGTGGAAGAGACTTCGCCAGGGGTAATTGTAGAGCCGGGGGAGAAGTTGGCATAGCTTTTCTTTCTTTTTCTTAATTTTTGTAACCATCGATGCTTTTTAGTGAGAAAAACTCTTTTTGTTGCTTATCTGATATTTGCTGTGAATCTGTCTCATCTGATTTTGTCGTCTGCATTTGATTTCTTTCTTGGCCTATTTCGGCCGACCTACCCAACTATTTCAGGACCAAGTTTTAAGACTTGGTTTTATTTTGGCCTTCTTTGGCCGAGCTGCCCCACTTGGACAGGACCAAGTTTTAAGACTTGGTTTTAGTTTGACTTTCTTTAGCCGACCTGCCCCACTTGGACAGGACCAAGTTTTAAGACTTGGTTTTAGTTTGGCTTTCTTTGGCCGACCTGCCCAACTTGGACAGGACCAAGTTTTTACACTTGGTTTTTATTTTGGCCTTTTTTGGCCGACCTGCCCAACTTGGACAGGACTAAGTTTTTACACTTGGTTTTTATTTTGGTCTTCTTTGGCCGACCTGCCCAACTTGGACAGGACCAAGTTTTTACACTTGGTTTTTAGGTTTTCACAGAATGCTCAGAGTAGATTCATTTGAATAGCTTCATTTTCATTGATTCTTCAGCTGGGCTTTACACATTTCATGGACTGTTACAGTGCATGGAGCCTTGTATTACTGGTAGAACTTCCTCAAATTGGTCGCATTCCATGGTCGCGGCAGTTGTTGCCCTTCTTTGACGGTCTCCAGTCTGTATGCGCCGATGCCGACCTGCGATGTGTCTCTGTAGGGGCCTTCCCAGTTTGGGCCGAGCTTTCCATCTGCTGCCTTCTTGGTTGCCCCCAACACTTTTCGCAAAACTAGATCTCCTGGAGCAAAGTTTCTTGGGCGGACCCGCTTGTTGTAAGAGCGTTTTAGCTGTCGCTGATACTCTGTGAGCCTAATCAAGGCGGTTTCCCTTCTTTCTTCGATGAGGTCCAGGTCTCTTGCAACCGTTTGGTCGTTGACACCTACGTCAAATGCTGCCGATTTGATTGTTGGTAGTCCGATCTCCAAGGGGATGACTGCCTCCACCCCGTATGCTAAGGAGAACGGCGTTTCCCTGGTGGATCTGCTAAGGCTTGTTCTGTAGGACCACAAAACATTTGGCAGCTCCTATGTTCACTTCCCCTTGGCTTTTTCGAGTCGCTTCTTGACTCCGTTAAGCATGGTTTTATTTGAAATCTCGGCTTGCCCGTTGCATTGGGGATAGGCCGGTGTTGAGTAATAGTTTCTGATCCCCAATCCTTCGCAAAATGATTTGAAGATGTTGCCATCGAACTGGGTGCCGTTATCTGATATAATGGCACGGGGCAACCCGAATCTGGTGACAATGCTTTTCCATACGAACCTTTTGGCATCAATTTCCCTGATGTTTGATAAAGGTTCCGCTTCCACCCACTTTTAAAGTAGTCTGTGGCCATGATGAGAAACCTTTTGTTGCCCGGGGCTTGAGGCAGAGGTCCGACAATGTCCAGTCCCCACTGAGCGAAAGGCCATGGACTGGTGAGGGTGGCGAGGTCCTCGGCTGGCTGGCGGATGATGGGGGAAAACCTCTGACATTTGTCACACTTCAAGACGTACTAGGCTGCATCCTTTTGCATGTAAGGCCACCAGTATCCCTGTGAGATGGCTCGGTGTGCTATCGATCTTCCGCCGACATGACTTTCACATATCCCTTCATGGATTTCGAACAAGACGCTCTGTACTTGGTCCGGATGGACACAGTGCAAATATGGACCTGTAAAGGAATGCCTGTAAAGTTCCTTACTTGGTGATAGCCAATACTTGAGAGATGCATGCCTGATTCGCCGAGCTTCAGCCTTGTCGTCTGGCAGCTTGTCTGCGTCAAGGTAAGAGATGATTGGGTCCATCCATGATGGTCCCAACTTTTCTGCTGTTAGGGCTTCCTCCTCCTTCCGAAAGATGCTGGGCTTGGCAAGGGTTTCTACGTTGATTGTCCTTTTTGAACCAGATTTCAGAGCCATGGCCAGAGTTGCCAAGGCGTCCGCATGTGAGTTGTTGTCTCGGCTAATCTGTCAAAGCTTGTAGCTTTTAAATTGCCCGAGTAGTTCCTTGGCTTTTGCTAGGTACTGCGTCATTCTGTCGCTTTTCGCTACGTATTCCCCTGTGATCTGGTTTACGACAAGTAAGGAGTCTGAATATATGACGATTTCTGGAATTCGAAGTTCAATGGCTCGACGTATTCCGGCGAGCAAGGCCTCGTATTCTGATTCATTATTGGAGGCAGTGAACTCCAGTTTGATGGCTTGCTCGATGGTTAGACCGTCTGGTGTGATGAGTACGATACCGGAGCCTGCCCCCCGGTCATTGGAAGCTCCGTCCACGTAGAGTTTCCAATGATCTGATTGTTCCCAAAGGTCCAGGGGGAGCTCGTGTTGTGGTTGGCCAGGTGCTGGGATTTGTTCTATTTCTAGTGCTATTTCGACAGAGAACTTAGCAACAAAATCTGCAAGAACCTGCCCCTTCACTGCTGATCTAGGTTGGAATTTGATGTCGAACTCTCCTAATTCCACGACCCATTTTGCAATTCTTCCTGAAAAGTCGGCTTTCCTTAGAAGGGGTTTGAGCTGGTGGTTTGTGAGGACGTTGATGGTGTGAGATCTGAAGTAATGCACCAACTTGCGGGATGCTACTATCAGTGCGAGTGTCAGCTTTTCGAGGGGTAGGTACCTGCTCTCGACTCCAAGAAGGGTTTTGCTGACGTAATAGACCGGGAATTGTTGCCGATTTTCTTACCTGAGTAGGACCGCGCTGACTGCATAGTCTGATACTGCAAGGTAAAGGAAGAGTTCCTCGTGCTGGACGGGGGTGGAGAGCAGGGGTGGTTTGGTGAGGTAGGTTTTTAGATCGGCAAGGGCAGAGTCACACTCTAGGGTCCATTCTAACCGCTCCTGTTTCTTTAGGAGCTGGAAGAAGGGTCGGCACCTGTCCGATGAACGGCTAATGAATCTGTTGAGTGCAGCGGCCATTCCTGTCAATCTCTGAACTTCTTTGGCATTCCTTGGAGCTTGAATACTCTGAATCGCACTGATCTGCCGTGGGTCCACTTCGATGCCCCGATGTGTGACCAGGAATCCCAAAAACTTGCCTGAGCCGACCCCGAAGACACATTTTGAAGCGTTCAACTGCATTTTGTAGTCCTTCAGGATACAGAGTACCTCCTTCAGGTCCGCCAAGTGGGTGTTGCTCAGTTTGCTTTTTACCACTATGTCATCGATGTAGACCTCGACAGTTTTGCCGAGCTGCGTCTTGAACATCTTTGTGACCAGTCGCTGATACGTTGCTCCGGCGTTCTTCAGTCCGAAGGGCATAACTCTATAGCAGTAGATACCCCTTGGAGTGATGAAGGCCGTCTTCTCTTGGTCGTCGGGGTGGAGTGGGATCTGGTGGTATCTTTAGTAAACATCCAGGAAACTCATCCTTTCGAAGCCGGCGGTTGCATCCACAAGCTGGTCAATTTTGGGCAGGGGGAATGGATTTTTGGGGCATGCCCTATTAAGATCAGTGAAGTCCACACAGACCCTCCACTTTCTGTCCTTCTTTTTTACGACCACCGTATTCGATAACCAGCTTGGGTAGTTGATTTCCCGAATGGCCCCAGCTTCCAAAAGCTTCTCTGTTTCTTCCAAGACAGCGTCCACATGCTGGGTAGCTGCCCTTCTCCCCTTTTGGACGACAGGTCGGCAGTTTGGGTTAACATTGAGACGATGACAAGCAACGTCAGCGCCGATCCCAGGCATGTCGTAAGGGGTCCAGGCGAACACTTCCAAAAAGTTCGTCAGCAACTCGAGTAGGGACTTTTCCTCTCGTTTAGACAGAGAGGTGCCGATGACGAAGTACTTGTCTCCTTGCCGATCAATGTATATCTTTTTCAAGTCCTCCACAGCTTTGTTCTCGGGTGTCTGTCCCACGTCATCAATTATGAGGGTGTCTTCATGTAGCTCCATCATCTGCACTTTCTCAGGCTTTGTCTTTATCGCACATGCCGTTAGGAAACATTGTTTGGCGGCTACTTGGTCTCCCCTGATTTCTCCAACACCCGCCGGGATCGGAAACCGAAGCAGCTGATGGTATGACGACGGAACGGCCTTCATGAGGTACAACCAAGTTCGTCCCATGATGGCATTGTAGGGGCAGGGTACGTTGACTACTAGGAATTCAGTCTGCAATGTGATCCCGCCAGCTGTTACCGGAATCGTCACCTTTCCCATTGGCCAAACTGGGTTCGAGCTGAATCCGACCAATGGGTTAAACGACGGTTGGAGGTCGGACTCATTCAGTCCTAACTGCTTGAAGAGGCTGTAGTACATAACCTCGGATGAACTCCCCTGGTCAATGAGCAGCCTTTTGACGTCGCAATCCACCATTCTTAAAGTAACCACCAAAGCATCATTATGAGGGGTCTGCACTCCCACGAGATCCTCGTCGGTGAAAGAAATTGGTATGTGGCCACTACCGACCTTTGCTTTCTTACTGGGTTGTTGTATCTGCAACACTTCCCTTAGGTGTGCCGCCTTCTGCATCTCGGCCCGGTACCTGTGTGGGTCGACGATTGACGACTCAGCCAAACCGTGCAACACATTGATTACCCGTACCGGCCTTGATTCTGGTTCTTTCCGTGCTGTGTCTTCTACCCGCGGTTGCTCGGCTTCATTCTTCGTCTTATCCCGATCGATGAATTGATCGAGATGGCCTGCTTTGGCCAAGTCCTCCAAGTGAGTTTTCAGATGCCGACATTGCTCCGTCTTATGTCCCTTCTCACGGTGGTATGAACAGAATCTCTTCTGGTCTCAGGTCGCTGGGTCCCCTCCCAACTTCGGCGGCCATTTGAAGAAGGGCTTATCACGGATCTGGGGCAATATTTTATAGATGGGGTCCTTAAAGACTGTATAAACCCCCTCAGTTACCCTTTTTCCTCGGCCGACGTCTTCTGACCGAGGCTTCTTGGCATCCTTCTTACTTGTCTTTTCGGCTGCAGCGTCGGCCTTGGTTGATACTACCTGAGGTATGTCTTCGTGTAACCGTGCATAACGCTCAATTCTGAGCATTAGTTCCTGTATTGTGAGTGTTGGTTTCTTCATTAAGGACTGTCGCAAGCGATGCTCCCTGGGAAGGCTAATCTTGAACTGAGTTACAGCCAATTGCTCGCTACACTCGTCAATTTCGTTATAAGCTTCCCAGTAGCGTCGGGCGTATGCTCGCAATCCTTCTCCTTCCTCTTTTCGCAACGTCAGCAAGAAGTCAACCTCCTTTGGCTGTAAGCTGTTTGCAATGAAACGAGCTGTAAAAAGCTCGGCTAGTTGCCTCCAGCTTAAAACGGACTTACGTGGCAATTTGTCAAACCACCGTAAAGCCACACTTCCCAGACTGGAGGGGAAGATTCGACACATTAGCGTCTGGTCACTGCACCACACTACCATGAGCTGTTTGTAATGCCGAACATGGTTAATTGGGTCGGACTCCTCGTCATAGAGGGTGAACTTTGGTGGGGTGAATTTTTGAGGAATTGGATGGGATTCAATATCCTCAGTGAATGGCGTGGACGCAATTTGATTGAGGGCCTTTCTCATCAGGTCATGGGTTGTGCGCTGCTTAGTTTGCTGCCTTCTATCCTCCTGCTTTTCGTTGTACCACTTCTCCCAGTCTTCTTTCCGCTGATCTCCTTTAGCTGGACTGTCATTCGGCGGAGTTTTGCTCCTTTCCCGCCGCTGACCTGTATGCCTGTTTATGTAACGCCCGGTACTAGGGGTGTAACTTCCCCTTACCGACGGTGCTGGTTCGTCCCTGGCGCCGACGACCTGCTCCCGATCTGGGGACCCTTCTCTCCCACGCCCATTTCTACCGGAGAATGCCTCCCTCATGGCCCGCACCTGGGAGGTGAGGTAGACTATCTCTTCTCCGCGCCACTAAATTTCCCTCTCTGCTGCACGGAGCGTATCCTCGCTCGGAACCCGCCCACTGGAGGGCGACGGGGCCAGATTCCGAGGATGGTTCCTGTGGAAATTTCTGTCCCTGACATAGCCCGTATCCCTCCGCATTTCCTCTGGTGCCTCCTGGTGGCTTTCAGCGGGCGTGCGTATCTCCGACCTTAGTGTTCTCCTTCTTTGCCGATCTTCTGGTGTAGATTGGCAATGCGCCGAGTTGGTCGGGTCTCTACTGGAGGAGGCTCCGAAGCCTCTCCCGTCGTGGTTTTCTCCCCTACGTCTCCGGTTATCTAGACTCATAGTTTTTCTAAGCCTTCCCACAGACGGCGCCAATTGTAAGTGGGATTTTACTGGAAGGCTGGGCCGAACTCTCAAGCCCAAAAATGGATGAGTCCAGGTATCTCCTGCAAGACGAAGAGGTTAGAATGGGTCGACGCGTAGCGGGCCGATCACACTCCGAAGATTAAGTCAGCAAGCTTAATCGATGAAGACGAATGAGAGTGGTCAATACTGGGGGTTAACTGTCCATACCTGGCTCTCGGTGCCTTGGGTTTTTATAGAACCCCTGAGGGAGTGTGTTCTGCCTTAGCCTACCAGTAGGCTCTCATGGCCTGCTGGGTAGGCGTTATCATTGGCGCCGCCTGATTATCCACAGGACCTGGCGCACCGTCGCGGGGGATTCCGGCTGACCGGACATGCACGTTGACGTCGCGTGGGCAGCCACATGCGCATTTAATGCGAGTCATCTCTGCATTTAATGTGCAGAGACCACTAGCGGTTTGGGCTCGCTTTTCGTGGTTTGGGCCGCGCTGTGAAGGAGGTCAGCAGTCTGGCCTTCCTTCTAATTCTGATCTGGGCTAGCAAAGCAGCCCCAACTCTGATTTGCGCAGATTGGGCCTAATCCATTGGGTTGGGCCGGGGGTTATTCCCCTACAGCGATAATGCAATAAAAAGTAGATAAAGTCGAGTGTTGCACACTCTCTCATTAATACAGATTTGCCCCCCCACATAGGTGCCCATGTGATTAACGGATATCTATCTCCAGAATAAAATGATCACGACACTGAATAAGTAACACTACAATATTCAAGTCCAACAAATGCAAACGTGAAATTCTACTCTCTCCATGTACAGTATGAATGTAATATATATAAAGAAAAATATAAGAAAAATTTTGTCTAATTCAACACAGAATTATGACAGTAAATTTCATACAGAAACCTACACCGTTTCTGACAAAATCAATATGGCATAATAACTAAAAACAATATTTTTCACATTAAAAATATACTGCAATTTTGTAGAATTTCAACGTAGAAATTCAATACAGAAACACAGAACAAATTAATTGAATTTTCACATAAATTTAACATATAGCACGTAAAGATAATCATCTGAAAACACGACCGGTAAAACAAAGAATTAACCAGATAGAAATTCGGACAGAATTTCTAAGTCAAACAGTGATGAAAATTCAGAAGTCGCCTGGAACAGTTGTCGAAATCTGGGCAGAGAAGTTGCATTAACAGTTGTCGAAATCTGGGCAGCACTTCGGCAAAGATGAACAGACGTCGTCGAAATCTGGGCAGAATCTCGTCGCCGGAGACCGAGAGAGAGAGAGACGAACGAAATAGAATATAATATATATAAAACTATAAAAAAACTCTCTTTGATTCGGAGGGGAATATTTCTATGTATAAAAAGATTCATACCCTTTTGAAACGGAGCCAGCCAAACGCGCCCTTAGTGAGGGTCGCAACTGTTAGAATTAAATTTAAACTTGAACCGGTTTGGTTCTACCCGGTCCACACCGTTATGGTTCAAATCATTCAAAAAATTAATATTAAATCAACCCAAGCCTTTTTAATATTTTGTTAATCGCACCCGCACCCGAACCGAGCCGAGCCGAGCCGAGCTGAGTTGGGCTGGCAACGGCGGCGGACGGGCGTGTGGAGTATTGGGTCAACCCATGGATTCCATAGGTCTTCCCCCTTCCACAAAAGTGGAGTGCCCCTTAGGGCCCAAACCCATCTCTAAACCTAGGCTTTATATACCTATCACTTTTTCCATAGAAAATCAATATGGGACAAGTCTTTAGTTCCACCCAATAACCATACTCATGGTACCTACTTTGGAGACCATTATCTTATTCAAACCTCTATAGATTTAAGCAAGTAGACACTTGCTCTTCATCTTCTCAAGGAGGAGAACACAAAGTACATTGGACCTACTAAAAAGGATAAGTGAGTCTTACCTTAACAATGGCTCAAAGTTGATGTGTCACATCAAATATTTCAACAATCCCCCACATGAATGATATTGGCTGTCAAAAAATAATGCACAAAGAAATGCAGATGCACAAATGTAAAAGAGAGAGTAGAGCGAAAAAGTCACCACATCAGGAGGGGTGGCTTTTGGCTTTGAATTTTTCTTAGTGAAATACTATGGGGTTTATAGGCTGACCAGTAAATATGATGTCTTAAATGTTCTGCCGTTTGTATAAACCGAAGCAATAGTACTCACACGGTTTCTTCCCTATCCAAGTTTGATTCTTCGGTTGTGTTCGTTTTGGCCCTGAACGATCCTGGTATTCATAAATGCTTTTAGAGAATTGAAGCCTTTGCAATTCTCACAGAAGCGGCCCCTTCTCACTTATATAGGTGATTTCTTATAGAGTGAGCAGATATACATACTCTACTTGGTATCCAAGTAATAAGAATTATTAAAAGCATAAGCTTATTAATATAAGTAGTCTATCATACTCGTTCTATATTAAAAGTTGTAACTTATCCTAATAATATTTCAAGTAGTTAATATTTCACCATAGAATTAGGCAGTGGAACAAAGTTCCCCATTGATTTATACTAAGTCGACCTTAACTTGGTTGTCCCGTTGAACCTAGATCTTGGGATTTCCAGTCAACTAGGTTGGGTTTCCATTAAGGTAACTTTTAAGATAATAGGCTTTAATGCCTAATCCTCTCGATGAATGAATTTCGATCTCTTGCCAGACCTAATAGTAAGATGATCTCTCAATATCCTTTGATTAAATTATTAATAATTGAATATTACATTCTTGCGAGTAATGACCTTTAACAGACATGTTTGTCGTGTTTTATAATTATCGAAAATTTCCTGTGTCTTAAGACATTTAAGAAGTCACTTGATATTTATTTCCTAGCTCTTGATTCCTCCACAGAATCTGGCTGTATACTTCCATTACGAGAATTTCCTAAGAAATTAATGCACTTCTTATAAGACTTATCCATTTATGAATTTAGCGTCTTCTGATCTATAAATTCAGTTTTCACAGTGTACCCTTTCTAGTACTTCTGGATGCATATGTGATCGGTGCTCATTTGTAGCACAAGGCTATCACCTTCCAGTAGATCAACCTTGGGTTTAAATAATATACTTTATTCCTGCCAAAATATGTTTACCCTTGCCACTTGTGTGAACTCATATCACAAAGTCACAACTACTGAGACTAGATCTCGTCACATATCTATTAAGTATTTGAGTTTAGATTCTATACCTTGAACCATTTGGATAACCTCATTCGTAGATCCATCAAGTATATTGTCTGTTACCCATTTAGTTTTACCTCTATGTACACTATTATTGTGGTTCAAATATAACGAAACTCCGTACATCTCTTTACTTTACTAAAGTTATCGAGATTGCATTTAGTTCCTTTTCTCTTGAGGTTTCACCTCTGACTTTAAAAGTTAGAAACATTCGGATCAGTCACTTTTTCTTTTATTTATCTGAAACTATTTTTCCCTCCAACCATAGAGTTAGAGTCTTGGATCTCTTGCTAATTCATAAAGTCTTCAAGACTCTTAGAGTGAAAAGTAAATGTACAAGGAAGTCCATTCCTAAAGAATGTCCCACTTTTAGAATTAAGAATTGTTGACTCAAGGTTAATCCCCATATTGATTTTGATAATAACAAAACCATGTGGTTGTTATCTAATGATTTCAATTGAGTGTGCAGGTTAGATTATAATCATTTGATCACAAGAAAATAATTGATGTGAGACCCTAACTTTTAATTTCATCAGTAATTAATGATGATAGTATTGCATGGTTAAGGGGTATATAAAGTAGCATTTATGTAAAAACATTAATGACCTTAAGTAATGTCACTTAGTGAATGAGAATTGATGGGGGAAAAAAATGGGTGACACCTAAGGCTTTTACCTAACTAGTTGACCTAACTAGTTAAAAGAGATAGTTAACAAAAAAAAAAAAGAAAAAGAAAAGAAAAATGAGAGTGATAGAAAGAAAGAGAGAAAGTGACGGAAGAGGAAAACAAACAGAGAGAGAGATAGAGAGAGAAGGAGAGAGATATAGAGAGAGAGAGAAGTTGCAGAGAAATAGAGAGGGAGTAGCAGGAGCTGCTGCAGTGCAAGAAGAGGCTAATTTCAGGTATAAAAATTCGTACCTTGCTGTAGATCAGGTTATAGGTAGATTAGATCTCGAAAAATTACTTGATTTAGATACAAAATTCATCTGATTTGATTAAGAATTGAGAGAGAAACTTCTGTCCAAAGTTGAAAGATTTCTGCTGCGAAAATCTGCAGAAACAGCCACTTCCGAAGGTGGTTTGACCTCTTTAAAACTCTAATTTGTAGCTAAAGTTTTGCACACTTCAAATTTGACATCTTAGGAAAATTTGGGCTTTAGTTTCAGTCAAAAATGTTTTATATTCGAATTATGGTGATTTTTCGAAATTAAGCTGCCACTGTAGAAGTTTGATACTCAGATCTGCCCAGATCTGCAACCTCTGGTTTGACAGAGTATTCGACCAAGTTAGAGTAGCCCAAAAATTATGAAATTTTGACTGTATCCCGTAGAACGATTGATGATAATTTGTACCAAAGTTCAGGTTATTTCGATATTTTTTACCTATGCTACGAATTTATCAAAGGTAGAGCATCTGCTGCTGAATTCAAGTTTCTATAGCACTGCCCTGTTTTAAAAAATACCTAATAAATATTTAGGCATGTTCAAAAAATGTAAAATTTGGTCTGGATTCTCTTTGATATGCCTATTTCGTATGTCTAAAGTTTTAGAATTTTTGGGTATAAGCTCACGAAATTATGTCCAGATTATGAAGTCTGTGTTAGGTTTGGCAGGTTAGAGGACTTAATGTATTTTGGTATTTTTCAGCTCTAACTTTATATTGGGAGTTTAATTGAGATTTTTATATGGTAGTTCTAATGCATAATTTCAGTGTTATAACTTGTTTGGAATATATTCATTATATCTATGATTATTGAAGTATACATTGAGTTTCCTAACCTAATACGGTTGTGATGTTAAGAGCTAACGGAGAGCAAGATCCTTCAACGTCAACCCAGAAGTGATCTTTGACGTAGTGTGAGTGCGGTGACAGGTGGGATCATAGGATAATCTTATTCATATAGAAGTGAATATATATTGCTTGTGTTATTATCTATGTTGGTGTTAATTGTGGGATTGTGAGATTTTGAGATAATCTTATTCATGTTAAATGCATCGTGTATTTTTTATATATATAATGGTGGTGAATACATATAAGGTGTTGAAGGTATTTATATGAGGTGAAATTAGTATTATATGAGAAGTTCTGTGGAGACATTGATGATTTTATATATATGGTGACATTGCATACCATTCATATTGTATGCCTTAAATTGCACTGGAGAGAGTTAACCACGGTGAGTTAACCAAGGCTTAGTCATGGTGGACTAGCCTAGGGGTGCCATGGTGGGCATTCCTTGATAACGCGCTATCAATATATTGGGCCAACGTTATCTAAAATTACACGCACATGTGGGTAATACATGCATTGCATTGAGACATCCATGATATAAATATAATAATCATTTCTACCTCTGTGCATTTGAGTGCTTATTATCATTCTTTATGAGTTTGATTATCTATCGTAAGCACGTTGACAATTAGCTTACACCCACACAGACTGTTTTGACAGGTAACTTAGAGATGAAAGTTTGGTTCACTGCAGTGTTGGTCCTTGCCGTTGTGGCATTCAAGTTGGTGTTCGGATGTCATGTCTCAAGCCTTGAGTCGTCTTTTCTATTTGTATTTTGCTTTACATTAGCTTGAGTTTGGAATTTTTCATACACCTATACTTGACATGATGTGTGTAAAGTTATGGGATGAGTTACTCCGATGTATGTTATATTTATGTATGATTGGTTTATGGTTTCATAAGGCAATGGTGTTTCTTCCTTTGTATTCTATTTGTGGGGTGTGGATTGAGGTATCGTTCGCAGGTACAGTGACCTATGCGATCACACCCTGCCTAATATGACATAATTAATATTTAATTCGGATGGGGGTGTGACAATTGAGCTAATCGGTTGTGTATCCAACAAAATGATTACTTAGATAATCTTATTCTTGAAGAGATTGAAGATGCTCGAGAAATTCAACAAGTATTGAAAAGAAGGATGCAAGCTCTGGAATTCTATCATAGTGATTGATAGAAGAACTTGAAGATTGATAGATTAACATATTGGATTAATTCTTTAACTAAAGATCTTATGAGAATTCAAGAACTTATTCACTATGAAGACCCTCAATTCTCATGGCCATATCAATCCACTAAAGCATCAAATGCATAAGAAAGGGGGAACAAAAGTTTATATGTTCTGAGACATAAAGCACAAAAGAAAGGGGAAGCGAGTTTCTATTTCAATAAGTTTATGCTTGTCACAATAGAAGATATTGAAGAATCAAGAAGGATGTAAGGATGATGAGTATGATGGGTTAACACATTTAACAAGCTCATGCATTATAAGTCTTGAAAGTTTGAATATAAAATTGGAAGGATGAAGAGATTAAAGGTGTTCAAAGGAGTCAAGATTTAAGCAAAGTTAAAGATCACAAGTTCCATTGAAGATTTGATGAAGACGTGAACGAATGAATGATTGAAAGTATTTTTGAATATCCATATGATTTGAAGAAGACCTTTCAAGCTTTAGAAGTCTCAAATTGATGATTCTTGAAGAGCTTGAAGAGGTTTGTTATATTAATTGAAAATCCTAGAAGAAATCAAGTTGATGAAGATCAAGTAAATATATTAAAGATGTTTAAAAAAAAATCAAAGATTAATTGAAGAAAAGAGATCTTAAGTCTTGAAAGCTCTCTTGAAGATTTTGAAGAAGACTTAGATCAATAGAAGAAGTGATGTTGATTGAAAAACTCTACAAGTAATCAAATGGAGTAAATTCATCTCGAAAAGATTGAAGGGGTTCTTGAAGTCAACATACCTTGAAGAAATGTTTTCAAGTCTTAGAAAGCTTATTTGGATGACTCTTGAAGAACTTGAAAACATAGGAGAATATTGGACAAAATCTGCAAAAATCAAGTTTTCTGGGCTTATGTGTCGACACATGGATTTGAGGTGTCAACACATGAAGATAGTAGCCAAAATCTGAAGAATGGATGGTCATGTGTCGACACATGAAAGTCAGGTGTCGACATATAGAGGCAGTGAACAAAATCCAGAAAATACAGACTTGATGTGTCGACACATGAAGTTAGGTGTCGACACCTAGGCTCCAACAACTATATTTTTTACCGTTATAACAGTGCGATATTGTATCAAATGGTCTCTCACTTACCACCAACGGCCATAATCTACTCAAAGCTATATATAGAAGATCCCCAACCCATATATGTAAGAGAAGAACACAAGATCAAGTGCTAGAAAGTGAGATTTAATCTCCTACATCTAATACTTTGTTTTTATTCATTTGGGAGGGTTCTTGAGTGAGTTGAAAATTTATTTATCTACTTCTTGAGAAAGAGTTATTCATTGTACCACATTCATCTATTATTAGGTGGGTTTGTAAACTTGTGAGTTTGAGTGTAGCTTGGGAAAAACACTAGTAAGTTTGAGAGAAGCTTGGAAAAAATCTCTTGTAAGTTTGAGGGAAGCTCAAAAAAAATCTCTTAGATTTTGAGAACTTGGGAAAGAGCTCTTGTAAGAAGTGAGTTGGGCACTTAGAGCAAAACCAGCAGTTGTGTACGGAAATTTCACATAGTGAAATACCTTCGAGAGGATCGAGGAAGAGAGAACGTAGGCAAGGGTTGGCTGAACCTCTATAAAATTCTTATGCTTTCATTCTTCATTTCTTGCTTTGTTTTTTCTTTCTTGTTTGTAACACTTGCTTGCATTGCATCCTATTATTTGCTTACTTAGTTTTTAGTTTTATTACCCACTGCTACATTTCTTAATAAGTTTTTAATTGCATTGTTTGCTATTAATTTCATGAAACCTAATTTACCCCCTCTTTTGGGTTGCCTACTTGGGCTAACAATTAGTATTGGAGCTAGTGCTCTATTTTAAAGGCTTAACATCCTTAGAGTTGATCCATGACAACCTTAATTGGAAGCTCTTTAGGTGAAGGTCAATCTATTAGTAGACCACCTTTGTTCAATAGAACAAATTACAACTATTGGAAGAACCGTATGAGAATCTATATTCAATCTGTAGATTATGAGGTATGGAGAATTATTTTAAATGGTCCTAAGTTCCCTACCAAAACAATAGAAATAGTGGTTGTTATTAAACCAGAAAATGAATGGGATGAAGCTGATTTACGGATCATGCAGATGAATGCTAAGGCTATAAATTTAGTATACTGTACATTAGATCCTGTGGAATTTAATAAAATATCTTCTTGAGAATTTACTAAAGAAATATGGGATAAATTAGAGGTTACTCATGAGGGTACCAACCAAGTTAAGGAGTCCAAGATTAACATTCTTGTGCATAATTATGAAATGTTTAGAATGTTATCCGGAGAAATCATTACTAAAATGCTTACACGATTTACTAATATTATTAATGGATTAAAATATCTTGAAAAGATCTATTCTAATAGTGAGCATGTGAGAAAGATTTTTAGAACTTTGTCAAAGACTTGGAAAGCTAAGGTGACTGCTATATAAGAAGCAAAGAATCTCAACACTTTGCCACATGAGGAACTACTTAGTTCACTCATGACATATGAGTTTACCCAAAGACAGAATGATCAAGAAGATGATGAGAAAAAGAAAAGGTTATTACTTTCAAATCCACAACTTCAGAAAATGAATCTGACAATGCTGAGGAAAATAAAGAAGAACTTGCAGTGCTTATAAGGAAATTTAAAAGATTCATGAATCAGATGCTAAAGAAGATTTCAGCAAGCATGACTCTTCCATCATTTGCTTTGAATGCAAAAGGTCTGGACACGTCAAACCTTAATGTCCTCAACTCAAAAAGAGATGGAAGAAGGGCAAAAGAGCAAAGGCTTTAGCTGCAAAATGGAGTTAAAGTCAAGACTCAAGCTCGGATGAATCTGAAACTCATAAGATGACTAATCTATGTCTTGTGGCACATGAAGAAGAAAATGAGGTAACAAATTCTGATTTTACATTTGATGAGTTACAAGATACTTTTAATGATTTATTTGTTGGATTTAAGAAATCTAGTATAAAGAATAGTATGCTCAAAAAAAGGATTGCTTCTCTTACAAAAGAAAATGAAGATTTACAATCTGCAAATGATCTTTTGAAAAATGAAAATTCTATCTTGAAAGAAAAAGTAAATGATTTAGAAAATCTCTTTCGAAATGTGTAAATAGAAAATAAAAATTAGATGTCATCTTAGGAAAACAAAAGTGCTCACTAGACAAAACTAGACTTGGTTTTGATCTCTTTAAAAGAAGAAAATTGTTTCTTCCACTGGAAAATCACAGATTTTATGCTTTTATAGTCATAAACTAGGACACATTGCTAGTAGATGTTATACTATGCAAAAATCTATTGCTCCTAACAATGTATAGGTCCTAAAAGGCCATTAAGGACTAACCCCCAAGGACCCAATATGATGTAGGTACCAAAGAAGAAAATTTGAATTGTTTTCATTGTAAGATTGCCTATAATCCAATCTAAAGTCAAGAAGGATTGTTGGCATTTGGAGAGTGATTTCTCAAGGTATATGATTAGCGATAAGATTCAATTCACCTCTTTTATACCAAAGGATGGAGGTATGGTGACTTTCGATAATAATAGAATATCAGTCGCATTGCAATCAAAGGAAGAAATATTTGAGTACATCAAGCACTTACTTCAAAGGTTTGATGTGGGGAACTCAAATCTATTAAATAATCTCATAGCTACATCAACCGAGTTGGATGGCAATAAAAAAGTACTCCTCTTAATACTAAACTTTATAGAAGCATGATTGGTTATTTATTTTGCTTAACCATAGATTACATTTGGTGAATGTATGTTTGCCAAATTTTATGCTAATCATAAATAATCTTACATTATGGCTGTTAAGAGTATTGAGCATGTGCAATCTTTAATTTGATTAATTTTGTTGATATATATACTATGTATTTCATGTTGAGCATGAGAAATCTATTATCTTGAGTGTTTAGATTGCTATATATGTTTGTTAATGTATATGAATCTTTTGAAATCGATTATATGTTTACTTGCTGCATTTCATTCAAAATTTTTTTGCATTTTATGAGAAAATGAGAAATGTGTTTGAATCTTATTCACACTAACATGTACATACATTTTGCATAGATTTCAATCCCCGTTGTCAACCAATTTTTATCAGTTATATTTTCAAACACCAAGAATGTTTTTTTTATCTACCTATTCAAATTTTCCATAATAACCATTGCATACCCAAATCTTTTTACCCATCGTGTTTTATAAACCTCAATGGCTTTGAAATCAGTGGAAAAGGGATGAATGAATCCTCAAAGGCGACAAAGAAGAGAAAAGAAAATGAAGTCATTGAAGAAGAAAATTGGCTAGAAAATGATCCTTATTTTGAAAAGAAATCTACAACGGAGGATAGATCAAATTTGAATATCATGATGATGAACTGTTTTTCATTTGGGCTTATCTGACTGAGACCAAAGATACTTTGGCAACATACAAATTAATCCACATGGCTGGAATTAAAAAGATCTTGCTTGCACCTTGAAATGATCTTGACCATGATAAATTTTTGAATGGATTTGAATGAGTAAGCAAATAAGAAGATAATGTCAAAGGCTGCAGTCCACTATGAAGAGAATGAGATACTAGTTGAATAAAAAGAGAAGAGTTTAGTTTTTGAAGCAAGAAAGAACAATAACTGAATATCATTTTGAGGGGGAGGATACTCTCATCAAGAGGAAGTTTTAAAGCAGGAGAAGAAACTTTAAGAGTTACAAAACAAATTCTTTCCATGATGACAACTTTTGAAAATGGAAAAGGGGATGTCCTAAATGTGTATAAATATTAAGAGAATATGTTTACTCAACTGAATACTGAAGTGGATAATGGAATCACAAGGCTTATGATTATAGAGAACAAGGTAATAAGAATGAATCAAACAATTGTAGCTACAAGCAACAAAACAAACGGGGAGATTAGAAAAGAGCTTGTACTATGGACTACACTTCAACAAGAAGGGACTCAAGCAGCAACTCCTTTGAAAAATAAGACAACACTTCATCCTTATTTAGTGAGAAGGTTTTAATTAATGATGACTAATTGATGATAAGCCACTTACTAAAATTTAGCCAGCCATTCTCGCTCAAACCTGTCTAACTTTTACTCCCAAAACATCTCCAAAGCCATGCCAATACTCTTCTGAACCGAAAACTCCCATCTGCATGATTTTCAATGGCATTACATTGTTACATTTTAAATTTACTGATTGCATGGGTTATGTATGCCTAGATGACTATCTTGATTTTGATGATTAAGTGCCTTTGTTGGTTAGTCTCCTCACAATACTTATAATTCTATTTTAATGTTTGTGCTATTGTACCTGTCATAAATTTCTCATAAATTCTTTTTGATAAGTTTACAAAAAGGGAGAAAACTATTATATGCCATAGCAAGGAGAAATCCTCTATTAAGGGGGAGAGTTAATCTGTATGAAAAAAGGGAATGAAATTTGAAATATGAATAAATGTTTTCTATTCTATATGTGCATTATATTTTATTGTTCATTTTTGATTGATTGACAAAAAGGGGGAGAGATGTTCTATAAAAAATATATGAAAAAGGGAAAGATATATTATGTATAAAGAGTATTCTTATTCTGAAGTAGTAAGGAGGAGCCTTATAAGAAGTATGTTGCTTTAAATTCCTTAATCCATATGCTTCATTTATATTAAGCTTAATTGCATATATTTTTAAGGTTTTGTCATCATCAAAAAGGGAGAGATTGTTGACTCAAGGTTGATCCCCATGTTGATTTTGATGATAACAAAACCATGTAGTTGTTATCTAATGATTTCAATTGAGTGTGTAGGTTAGATTATAATCATTTGATAACAAAAAAATAATTGGACTAATCAGTTGTGTATCCAACAAGAAGATTACTTAGGTAATCTTATTCTTGAAGAGATTGAAGATGCTCAAAAAATGCAACAAGTATTGAAAAGAAGAATGTAAGTTTTGGAATTATATCATGGTGATTGATAGAAGAACTTGAAGATTGATAGAGGAACATATTGGATTAATTCTATAACTAAAGATGTTATGAGAATTCAAGAACTTATTCACTATGAAAACCTTCGATCCTCATGATTATATCAATCCACTAAAGTATCAAATGCATAAGAAAGGGGGAACAAAAATTGTATGTTCTGAGGCATAAAGCACAAAAGAAAGGGGGAGTGAGTTTCTATTTTAATAACTTTATGCTTGTCACAATGAAAGACATTGAAAAATCAAGAAGGATGTAAGGATGATGAGTATGATGGGTTGACACATTCAACAAGCTCATGCATTACAAGTCTTGAAAGTTTGAATATAAACTTAGAAGTATGAAGAGATTGAAGGTGTTCAAAGGAATCAAGATTCAAGCAAAGTTAAAAATCACAAGTTCCATTGAACATTTGATGAAGATGTGAAAGAATGAATAATTGAAAGTATTCTTGAAGATCCACATGATTTGAAAAAGACCTTTCAAGCTTTAGAAGTCTCAAATTGATGATTCTTGAAGAGCTTGAAGAGATTTGTTATATTGATTGAAAAATCCTAGAAGAAATCAAGTTGATAAAGATCAAGTAAATATATTAAAGATGTTCAAAAAAAATAAATAAAATAGAAGATCAGTTGAAGAAAAGAGATCTTAAGTCTTGAAAGCTCTATTGAAAATTTTGAAGAAGACTCAGATCAATAGAAGAAGTGATGTTGATTGAAAAACTCTACAAATAATCAAATGGAGTGAATTCATCTTGAAGAGATTGAAGGGGTTCTTGAAGTCAACATACCTTGAATGTTTCCAAGCCTTAGAAAGCTTATTTGGATGACCCTTGAAGAACTTGAAAACATTGGAGAATATTAGACAAAATCTGTAAAAATTAAGTTTTCTGGGCTTATGTGTCGACACATGGATTTGAGGTGTCGACACATGAAGACAGTAGCCAAAATCTAAAGAATGGATGGTCATGTGTCGACAAATGAAAGTCAGGTGTTGACACATAGAGGTAGTGAATAAAATCTAGAAAATACAGACTTGATGTGTCGACACATGAAGTTAGGTGTCGACACCTAGGCTCCAACAGTTATATTTTTTACCGTTATAACAGTGCGATATTGTATCAAATGGTCTCTCACCTACCACCAATGGCCATAATCTACTCAAAGCTATATATAGAAGATCCCCAACCCATATATGTAAGAGAAGAACGCAAGATCAAGTGCTAGAAAGTGAGATTTAATCTCTTACATCTGATACTTTGTTTTTATTCATTTGGGGGGGTTCTTGAGTGAGCTGAAAATTTATTTATCTACTCCTTGAGAAAGAGTTATTCATTGTACCACCTTCATCTATTATTAGGTGGGTTTGTAAACTTGTGAGTTTGAGTGTAGCTTGGGAAAAACACTAGTAAGTTTGAGAGAAGCTTGGAAAAAATCTCTTGTAAGTTTGAGAGAAGTTTGGACAATATCTCTTGGGTTTTGAGAGCTTGGGAAAGTGCTCTTGTAAGAAGTGAGCTGGGCACTTGGAGCAAAATTAGCAGCTGTGTAAGGAAATTTTACATAATAGAATACCTTCGAGAGGATTGAGGAAGAGAGGACGTAGGCAAGTGTTGGCCGAACCTCTATAAAATTCTTGTGCTTTCATTCTTCATTTCTTGCTTTATTTTTTTTCCTTGTTTATAACATTTGCTTGCATTGCATCCATTATTTGCTTGCTTGATTTTTAGTTTGATTACCCACCACTACATTTCTTAATAAGTTTTTAATTGCATTGTTTGCTATTAATTTCATAAAACCCAATTCACCCCACTCTTGGGTTACTTACTTGGGCCAACAAGAAATACTCTCTCGAATGATTCTAGATTATTAGACAAATTATCGTCTACGACAACATTCACTTGTACAACTATGTTCAAGCAGATCGGGGAATAAACTCTTACACGATTTTATAACTTAGTTTCGGATAACCTGAGCTATAGTTCTGTCCATGTTAACACAGTGTTCTGTGGGGTATCTTAATAAAAACGTGTGTTTGAGAAAACAAAGCTTCCCCCACATTTTGTAGATTATCTAGAATTTAACAAAGTAGTACACATTAACTTAATGAAGAGTTGGATTTCATTTTTCTAGCAATCAAGTTATTGGATCAACTAGGTGTTTATAGACAGGCGAATCTAGACGTTAAGCTACTAAAGTTACATTATCATCATGTCCAATACCTCTTACTTATTTACTACATTCGTTCTCAAACTCATTTGAACATTATAACATGTGCGTAGATTACTTTAAGTATACTATTCCGGTAGTACCACTAGGAACATGGATAACTGTAAGTATACTCTTCGATGGTACTTTCTTAATTTCATTATATTTCAAATAATCCTATGAAATACAATCACCACATGACAATTAATATAACAATTAAATATGTCATTACCATTCCAAACATAGATATATACAGATATATATATGGTCACTATAAGTGTTCCAAGGTTAGCAACTAAACAAGTTATCATACTAACCAAATTAACTATACTAAAACATAACAAGAAACTAGTAAGGACTAGATGATCCTCCAGACGATGAACTCTCAATCCCTACCAACACAGGATCAAGCGTCCTCTTCCGTGCGCGCTCGAGGGTGTTTGGCCGATAAGGAGAGTCCACATCGTAAGAACCCTCAGGTTGTGATAGAAGCCTCAACCTTTGGAAGTAAGCGGGACACGAAACGCTCTTACGAGCTGTGCATCAAATCTTCCTGTAGTAGTTTTGATAGTGCCCTGGTCTTGCCTCATTCGGTCTAATCACCTACCTTAGCAGAATAGGCAGTACCACTGGCCTAGGAAGAACAACGTCCTCTGGGCCATGAAGATGATACATCGTGTGTAATACAAGAGGATTCGCTGGTTATGCAGGATTCTCTGACTCATCCTTACCAAACCAGTTCTAACCCATCTCTTCTCAAATGTCCATCATGTGAACTGAAAACACATGGTAATATTGTTATGATTAGAAATCATAGAATAACACAAATATAATTTATTACAAGAAATTAAAGACTCTAGCAATTAAATTTGCTAATACAAAAAGTATCATATGCCCATATTCTTAAGGTTAGAAACCATAGAATAACACCATTTTAATTTCTCAAATGAAATTAAAAACTCTAGCAATAAAAATTGCTCAACCACAAAGTCATGCTTTCACCAAAAACACATAAGCATGGTAAGATAAATAACATGTAGTATTTAAGATACATAAAGATGTACTAATACAATTTATCATGCTAAACATGCAACGAAAATAGAACTTTAACAAATTAATAACCACTATGCAATTTAAGTTCATCACAACATTAAGATTCATGTCAATTACTATATAATACGAAACTCAAGTTTCTAGATTTGTAACAGGTTCATTTTAGAGAGGAACAATCAATTTCTAAGCAGCAAATAAAATAAATTTAGTGCCTTAGAAACATGAAAACTTTACGTTGCCATCAAATATGAATTCACACATGACTATGAACATCCTATTCTCAACAACACACAATCACATGTAACTTCATAGTATTATTACATATGAAAAATACATACAAGTCGAAACAAAATTTGTCTTAATTCTGTTGGAAAAATATTGTATAATGTTTCTCATATAAACTGTAGCCATAATAAAGTGAAATTAAACATAATGAATAATGTGTATGTAATAATGTGACATGGCGTACTAAATAATTCATAGGCGATAATGCAATAAAATATGCAATGAAAGGTAAATCAAGTCGACTGTTGCCCACTCTCTTATTAAGATAGATTCGCCCCCACACAGGTGCCCATGGGATTAATTGGTGTTTATCTCTTGGATAAAATGATCACGACACTGAATAAGTATCACTACAATATTCAGGTCCAGCAAATGCAAACGTCATATTCTACTATCTCCATGTACAGTATGAATGTAATATGTATGAAGAAAATCATAAGAAAATTTTTGTCTAATTCAACAAAGAATTATGACAGTAAATTTTGTACAGAAACCTATTCTGTTTCTGACAAAATCAATATGACATGTTAACTAAAGACAATATTTTTCACACTGGAAATATACTACAATTTTGTAGAATTTCAACGTAGAAATTTAATGCAGAAATTCAATATAGAAACACAGAACAAAGTTATTGGATTTTCACAAAAATTCAACACACATCACGTAAAGATAATCATTGAAAACACGACTGGTAAAATAAAGAATTTACTGGATAGAAAACTTGGATAGAAATTCAGATAAAATTTCTAAGTCAGACAGTGATGAAATTCAGAAGTCGCCTAGAACAGTCGTTGGAATCTAGGCAGAGAAGTCACAGTAACAGTCGCCGAAATCTGGGTAGCACTTCTTGTCATACTTCCAACCCAATTAAACATTAATTATGTCATATTAGGCGAGACATGATCGCACAGGTCACCATACTTGCGAACGACACCTCAACACATACTTGAAAATAAAAGAACGCAGCAGAATATAATAGATAAACAATATAATGAGGAAAATATAATAAACTCTCCAAAGAAAAATAAAAAATCATAGATACATTACCACTGGAAAATAATCAACATCCTTTCAAAATTCTCTACCATTGTACCAAATTAAAACATAAGACCAACACCCAACGTCTCATATAAAATTACAACCATGAAACTGAAAGTAAGACAATGGAGCTTTCCTAAAACTCTGAGACTCGACATCCTGACTGTGACATGATTGCCATCATGACAAGGATCAAGACTGCAGTGAACCAAACCGTCATTTCCAAGTTACTTGTCAAAACAGTCTGTGTGGGTGTGAGCTAATTGTCAACGTGCTTACGGTAGATAATCAAATTCATAGAGAATGGTAATAAACACCCACAATGTACACGATATAAATGATTAATTTATATATCATGGATGCCTCAATGTAATGAATGTATCACCCATATGTGTGCACAATTTTAGATAATGTTGGCCCAATATATCGATGGCACGTTATCAAGGAATGCCCACCATGGCACTCCTAGGCTAGTCCACCGTGACTAAGCCTTGGTTAACCCACCGTGGTTAACTCTCTCCAGTGCAATGCAAGGCATACAATATGAATGGTATGCAATGCCCCCATATAAATAGAATCATCAATGTATCCACAAAACTTCTTATAGATATAAATGTCATTTTCACCTTATATATGAACACTTCCAACACCTCATATGCATTTACCACCACTATACATATACAAAACAAACAATACATTCAACATGAATAAGATTATTACAAAATCTCATAATCTCATAATAAACACCAATATAGATAATGACACAAGCAATATATATATTCACTTCTATATGAATAAGATTATCCTATGATCCCACCTGTCACCGCACACACACTACGTCAAAGATCACTTCTGAGTTGACGTTGAAGGGTCTTGCTCTCCGTCAGCTTCTATCACCATAACTGTATTAGTTTAGGAAACTCAATGTAAACTCCAATAATCATAAATATAAGGAATATACTCCAAACAAGTTATAACACTGAAATTATGCATTAAGACTACCATATGCTAATCTCAATGATACTCCCAATGTAAAGCTAGAGCTGAAAAATGCCAAAATATACCAAGTCCTCTAATCTGCCAAGCTTGACACGGGCTTCATAATTTGAACATAATTTTGTGAGCTTATGGCCAAAAATTCTAAAACTTTAGAAATACCAACTAGACATATCAAAGAGTATCCATATCAAATTTTACATATTTTGAACTTGCCTAAGTATTTATTTGGTATTTTCAAATACAGGGCAGTGCTACAGAAACTCGAATTCAGCAACAGATAGTCTATCTTTGATAAATTAATAACATAGGTAAATGACATCTAAATGATCTGAAATTTGGTACAGATTATCATCAACCTTTCTCCTAGATACAGTAAAAATTTCATAATTTTTGGGCTACTCTAACTTGGTCGAATGCTCTGTCTTAACCAGAGATTATAGATTTGGGCAAATCTAGGCATCAAAAATCTGCAGAGACAGTCCCATTTCAAAAATTCACCATAATTTGAAATTACAACATTTTAAGTGAATCTAAAACCCAAATGATCCTTATAACTCTAACTTACAATGTTCAAAAATTCAGCCACAAATAAAATTTTTAGCTAGGTGAAAATGTCTTCAAACAGTAGCTTTTTTATATAGAATACTCTGTTATGGCTGTCATGGGTGATTCTAAGTTTTTACCAGGAAGATCTCACCTCCATCCTCCTTCTTCCATGGCATGACTCATACAACATGCAATAATTAGAGAAAATAAGATGAAACAAGCATGATACTCACTTTAGATGAGGAAAACAAAGTGCAATAAAGCTTCCTTAGATTTTTTTTCCCTCTTTTCTTCTTCTTCCTCTTTTCCACCGATTGTTCCTTCTCTTTCCAAGCTTCTCTGTCTCTTTCTCTATAACTTTATATATATATATATATATATCTCTATAATGACAGCTATCTTTCCTCTCTTCTCTCTCCCATCATGCTAGACCACTCACCCCCCACCATTCTTGTTTTTTTGTTTCTTTTTGTTTCTTTTCTTTCTTCATTTGCCTCCTTATCTCCTCTTGTCATCTTTCTCTCTTTCTCTCCACCGACACCCTCCTTTCCTCTCACTTCATTTCATTATATAGATGTAATTTAAATTAAATAAACTAATTCAACTACGTTTAAGATGTAATTCAACTAATTATGACAATATGAGATCAGGGTTTCACACTTCGATAGAGATGAACAGACGTCTTTGAAATCTGGGCAGAATCTCGTCACCAGAGAATGAGAGAGAGAGAGAGACGAACGAAACAGAATATATATATATATATATATATATTTGTAAAAAAACTCTCTTTGATTCGGAGGGGAATCTTTCTATATATGGAAAGATTTGCACCCTTTTAAAACGGTGCCAAGCAAACACGCCCTTAGGGAGGGTTGTAACCGTTGGAATTAAATTTAAACTTGAACTGGTTCGGTTTTATCCGATCCACACAGTTATGGTTTAAACCGCATCAAAAAAATTAATATTAAACTAGCCCAAGCCTTTTTAATATTATGTTAATCGTACCAGCGTGTGCGTGGAGTATTGGGTTAACTCATGAGTTCCATAGGTTCTCTCCCTTCCACAAAAGTGGGATACCCCTTGGGGGCCAAATCTATCTCTAAACCTAGAGTTTATATAACCATCACTTTTTTCATAGAAAATCAATGTGGGACAAGTCTTTAGTTTCACCTAATAACCATACTCATGTTACCTACTTTGGAGACCATTATCTCATTCAAACCTTCATGGATTTAAGCAAGTAGATACTTATTTTTCATCTCCTCATGAAAGAGAACACAAAGCACTTGGACCTACTAAAAAAGACATATGGATCCTACCTTAATAATAACTCAAAATTGATGTGTTACACCAAATATTCCAACACGATTTAATAACGAAAGGAGGTTATTCCAATTTCTCATAGTTTATTCGAATTTCCCCACCTATGAGAAGGGTGCTTAATTTAGTGAGGAAAGGGCTGAGTTTATTATGATACATGTGATCCCAACAGTGGTCACACCTGAAAAAAGTTAGACATAACTGTAGCACTTGATTTTTTTCCATTTGTAATATCTTCTTGTTAAGATGAGGTAAGAGCTAGATATAACTGTGGCACTTGATTTTTTTCCCTTTTTGTAAGATAATCTCGTTAATCGAGGTAAGAGCAATTAGTTGTTTTAAGACTGAGAGATTGGATGAGCAATAACTCGAAATATTTGTTTCTATAATTATGTGTTTTTTTGTATGTGTATGCATACGTTCGTTGAAATTCAAGATTATATGTGCTTGAATTGTACTAGCTTGAAATTCCTATAGCTATATTTGCTTGAGTCGTACTTTTTTTTTTTATTTACTTTTTGTTATGCGATCGAAAATATCCGGATCAACTTTGTGTAATTTGATTAATTCTTTTTTCATTCTAGTCGTAGACCATCCACGCAGAACTGCTATCTCTTTTACTCTTGGTTATGTTGTGTCATATTTTTTTAGTTTTTGTTCCATTAGATGGAACACAAACAAAACAAGATTGCGGTTCATTTGACTTGTTATGGGAAATCCCAACCAGCAACAACGTTGCGGTTGTTCATTTGACTCGGAGGGTCAAGGTTCCTTCAGGTCATTTTTCTTGTGAAAAAGGACATCCGCACAGCTATTCCAGTAAAAAATTTAACAGTTGCCCAACCTTTTTCCGTCGACAATTGTTTGCTCTTTGTAACCTTTATTTCGAGTGGCATTAATTGGCATGGTTTTTTTTTTTTTTTGGTCGTTGTTACTACAGGATGCCCAGCCTTCTATTAATAATGTATTTGAACTTGGGCAAGTAACCATTTATACTAATCGTATAAATATTATTCATTAAATAATAACTTTGTAATATTATTACACTCAGTTATAAGGGGCAACTTAAGGGTGTTTGAATTGTTTTTCAAAAAAATTATAATTCATAAGCTTAAACTAGTTTAAAAAACTCACTTATTTACATGGCTTTTCAAGTTTAAACTATTTCTAAAAAATTATTTTTTTTTGTTGGAACTAAACACAGTTTAAAAAAATTATAAGTTTAAGTCATAAGCTATTAAAAAAGTCACTATCCAAACACCCCCTTAGTAATCTTTACATTCTATCATAATTTATTTATGTGATATGATGGTCTATTACATTGATGTCATGTGGGGGTCGTCACGGTCCCATGGCTCGCCCAACCTCCCCATTATTTATAGAACTTGAAATTTTTTTTAGATCTGATTAATTTAATGGGCAGACTTAATAATTGTATTTAAAGTTTCGCTTGGCCGAGATATATATAAAATAATATATATTACTATTTTATTATATTTATGTATTTAAATTTTATATTATTTAAAATTATTTTTTTTAAAAAAAATATTTATTAAAAATATATTTAAGTAAAATGGGTGGGCTTGGACAAGTTTAGAAATCATAATTTTTATTTTAAAAAGACTTAGAATTTAATTTTAAGCTCAATAATAATTTTTTTTAGTGTAGGCTCGATGAAGCACGGCCCAGCCTGGTCCAGCCCGCCAGTTTCCATCCCTCCTGTGTCAAATTTAAATGAGAGAAATACTCAGAACAACCGCGATTGCTTAACACACCCAATGAGCAGTCGTCAACTCAGCTGAATTCCACTAATAAAATCCAACTGAGTTAGCAGTTGCCCATTACTTGTGTTAGACAGCCACGATTGCTCTTTACACCGCTCTTTAAATGAAGCATCACAAGAAGTGATCACACACAAGCTTATTATAGTAGGGTCACGGTAAAAAAATTTTACAGCAAGATGCAGCGTTAATTGAGGCAGACGAAAGGGACTATCCACGTACCAGCTGTACTCGAAGCGGCAGATCCACGTACCAGCTGTACTCGAAGCGGCAGAAAACTTCATTGTGCATGTGACTCTCCCTCTCTCTCTCTAGAAACCACTACCCCCCGCCGGGTTGAGGCGCATACCGACGAAGTCAATGGCTCTTTCATCTCTACGAGGTCCACTATTGATCCTCTTCGGGCTTCTCTTCACCGCCACTTCCAACTCAGGCGTTCGGGCTCAGATCGACCACACTAGCCTCCAGCTCATGACGGAAGCCCTGGAATGGCCGTCGACAATGTCCGTTGACGACGAGCTCAGCATCATCGACGAAGACCTCGACGCTAGTAGTACAGTTGGGATCGACCGGAGGTCTCTGTACTGGAATACAAGGCACTACTACATCTCGTATGGGGCTCTGTCGGCCAATAGGATCCCATGCCCAGCCCGGTCGGGAAGGTCCTATTACACCCATGACTGCTACAGAGCCAGTGGCCCTGTTCACCCCTACACCAGAGGCTGTTCTGCAATCACCCGTTGCAGGATATAGATATAGAGGTTTTTACTGTATTTTTTTGGAGTTGTGGTCACTTGCTCTTCTCGTCAAATTTCTTTGCTACTGTTAGTAAATGTTTGGTTTGTGTTTGAATTCTGCAGATCTAGTAAGATCGGAGCTAGAAATTGTTTATGAATATGAAGTGGATTGTCTTTGATTTTGTGGATATTGGTTTGTCGTTAAGCAGAGTTAATGACCAAACAACAACTATTGTTTTGAAACTTATTTTTCAATCTTGAGTAATTTTAAATTTTGTTTACCAAAATTAAGTTGTTCAAAAGTTGTGATTTTGAAAATACAATTTTAAGTTTGAACTCGTGTTCTAAAGACACAATTTTAAACTTAAAGTCGTATTTTTAAATTACAATTTATTAGCAAATTTTGAGTTTGATAAATAAATTTAAAATCACTTAAAATAGATAAATAAATTTTAAAATAACACCGTTTTTTTTTGGTAATAAACTCTGTTAAGCATTGTGCTAAGGTCCAATAAAAGGAGAAAAAACGAAATACTAATTTATTGCACAATTGTTTCCTTTTTTTTTTTTTTCTTCGTAGAACTTCACCTCATCGCCTTTGCAACCCAAAAATTAAATATAAAAAAAATCTAATAAAGGAGATAAAAAGTAGTCTATTTGTTTTTCTCCACATTGGGGCTTTGGTCACGCAGCGCCAAAAGAGTCCAAAATTCATGCAGAAGACCCTATTGGGTGTAGTTTGTAGAAAATTATTCTCGTAAACATGTTACTTGAAAACTGAAAATTTTGAGGACTCAATGGTTTTAGATAATTTTAGTATTTCTATTTAGAAAATAAAACTAAATAAAGGAACACGAACTAGGATTTTTTGAAAAGTTTATTCTTTTTAACTTGGCTTTCGGAAAACAATGCACCAATCGAATTTTCAGTTTTATATCATGTTTTCTCTGGGTCTGTTTTCTGTAAATCTAGTAATGGAAAACTGTTTCAAAACTCGGCCAAAGACAACCCCTTTTTTTTTAACTTTAAAATAGTGATGATAGAGATCAAGTAAAAATTTTGTTGTTGTATTATTAAGATTGTCAAATTCACGTTACTACCAAACCAAGTAGCTTTCAATTTAACTCCTTCCTTACTGTTATTTGTGCTTAGGCAACGATGGACGCAAGCAGGGGATTTGCCATTAGTGATGTAACAAATTGGGCCTATGTGAAGTAACCACTTTTCCTTTTGCGTTTTTTTTTTTTTTCACTTATTGAAATATTAATATACTTTGTTTGTTAACGCCCGATGCAAAGTTAATGGGAGAAAAGAGAAACATTTTGTTTGATTAATTAATCATATTTTGTGATCAATATATAATGAAATAAAGGAGAGAACGAACTTGGAGTGATTTTCGCTGCTATAGTTGTCAACTAGCAAAACAAACCCATGTGCAATGTGGCATTAACTAGAACAACACAAAAGTGAATTAAATAGTCTCAGCTATAAAATCAGTAATCTTTATTGACTAGTATGTATTATCTAACAAAATCGACATTTTGCCAAAATTTGAAATTTGAGCCATCATTTTTCATACCGGTCATTTATTTATTGTTTTTTACTCATAAAAAAGTATGCATAAAAAATTTCGTTTCTCTCCCCTTTTCTAACATAGCATAAATTTTTTTTTGACAAAGCAATTAGGCTGCCCTTTAATGGGTAACACAAACTCAAATACATTACCAAAACCTCAAATGTAAAAAATTTATTATATTATCAACAGTACAATTGCCAAAATAATGAAATAAACACTGATTTCTTCTGGTAAATAAATAGATCAAAGAAAAATAATTATTTCCTTTTTTTTTTCTTATCCGTTTTTCCACTGTCCGGGCAATCCAGCAACTAAAAAGTTCCCTGAAAGTCCGAAACCGCGTCTCTGCCCGTGCCCAAACATCTCAAAAGCTGCCCGCGCACAGCTGTCTAACAATTATACCGTTCTCTATAGTTGTCTTCCCCGACGAGGAAAATGAAAAAGCAAACCATCCAACAAGCTGTAATCAATTAATCGTATGTACACGAATTCTTAAGCGAGATCGGAACGTTGAGCTTTTTCTGATCGAAAACTACAGAACATTCGATCCTCTTGTAGAACTTTGGATTAACTAATTTACCCAGAACGTTCGCTTTAGATCTAACCATGAAGTTCAATTTCAGAGGCACCGGCACTGTCGTCGTCGTCCCTGTTGAACTGCTCAAACTCGATCCGCTTCCATATAGAGGAATCTTGTTTCCCATCACTGAAACAGCTACAATTCTTTGGCTTTTCCTTGATTGGTAAAACTTCTTTATCTGCAAGGCCCAATTTCATAAACCCAGAGAAGAAAACTTAAAAATGATTCGTATTCTAAAGATTTAGATCTTAATTTTTGAGATAAAATGTGGGGCTTACGGTTCCAGAGCCGATTGTGATTTGTTCGTATGTTAAATCTAGAGGTGTTGATGTGACGTGGACCCCAAAGAATGTAGCAGTATTACGGTAAGTGAGTTTCACAGTCGAGTTCATGGAGATCATTTCAGTGGCCACACCCGTAAAATCTGAACCAGCTTGAATCAGAAAGCTCTCGAATGTAATGCTCTGGAAAATGAATTCAGTTGACACCCATTTCATAATTGAGAATGAGAAAGTGTAATCAAATGAGAAATGAGTATAAATAGGTGAAATTTTTAAGAAAATGTGATGTAAGAGTGACTAACCTTCATTGCGATCTTTGGTTTTTGTGGTTTACTAGCACCCCACAAGATCAAAGAGAAGAGAGAGAAGAGAACGAAGAAGCCCAGAACAAAAACGGGGAAATAGCAGCGACGAGGGATGCCTTTCTGAGACTCTCCGTCTTCCAGAAGGCCTTCTTCTTCAATGACGTCGCATTCTTTCCAAGGCTTCTGGCCCTTCCCGTTGTGCCTCCCGGCTGCGGACCCATCGTTGGGGGAGATCTTGCGAGATCCGGGCTTCAGAGACCCGGAGAACCGGCTGGAAGAGGACTCCCGGGAATGGCGGCCGACGGAGGAGTGAGAGTGCGGCGGAGAACCCATCGGACTGAGCACCGGCGTGGAGTGGAACGACGTGGTTGTTTTCTCCCCATCGTGCGAGTCCCGCGACGGGCTCTGGACGTAGTACACCGGCCTCCTCGGGGACCTCGTCGGCGACGATGGCGCGAGGCTCGTCACCTCCGAATCGGTCTTTGCGTGCATGTGCATTTTGTAAGCCTCCCTCAATTCACTCAAACAGTCAAAACTCTTTAGATCTCCTCCACAGTTCACCCCCAGCCCAACCTAGAACTCAAATTGCAAGCGCCCTGTGTTTCTCTCTCCTGAACTGCTGCTTTTCTGCCTTTTTCTCTCTCTAGAAGCCTTGAAGAGAGAGATGGTGGGGCTCTTTCACTGGAGACTTTATTGTGGATGGGATGGGATTGCTTGTGAAATGGGATTGTTGTGAATTTGGTGCTTCTCTGTTTGTTTGGCACCTTCATAACGCGCGGAAATGATTACTAACACCGACAAAACTGATACGAATACAAAGATGTTGTGCTTTTGATCCGTTGTCAATCAGTAAAACGGGAACGCCCTGACAGCTACATTACAGTTGGCACGCACCATCCTACTGCCACTGCGAACGTTCCGCGCGTACCTGAAATTTGGAATTTAGAAAGCGGACTCGGAGAATTACTGAGAAGAGAATGTAATCAACTTATAATTAGGGTGGGTTTTCCGCCGCCAATACAATTGTTTGCTTCCAATCTATTTTTTACTCGTAGAGCAACTCTAATAGATAATCTTATCTCGTTAGTTATAATACGGAGCCAATGTTTATTTTGTTTTGCTCTAATAGGCTCGCTAGTGTCTTTGTTATTTTAGCAAATCCAATTTTTACTCGTCAAATGTGACTCTCCATTCATAATGGTAAATTTTACTTAATATTTTCTCTCCTCCTTCGTTCAGTATCGTCTTGGTAGAACTATAGCATTTCATCTTGCAAAATTAAAGCACAGATCTCATCAAAGTATGGAGTTCTTATTCTTTCTTCAGCCACTGCCGAAAAGCACCGTTTCTTTCCCTCTGCTCCCCTCTCTCACAACCTGCTCCTACCCACTGTCAAAGCCCCTTTTTCCCTCTCCTCTCACCTCCCGCTGAAACCACTTGTTGATGCCCATTTGTTTGTGAACTGATTCCTTGCATACACATTTGTTTGTGAACTGATTCCTTGCATGTTTACTTCTGTGTGTTTGTTTAGGTTAAATTTAGTGCTTTTACTGCTTTGAAATGCTAAATGTGTCTTTGACAATTTAATTTTTAACTCTAAATTGTTAATTTTTTGTTGCTTTTATATTAGTTTTAGTGCTTTATTGATCATGTGAGGCATTGAATTTTTGTTCCTATAAAGGAACCTTATCCTTTCTAAATGTTCTTTTTCTTGCCTTGATATGCAGGGCCATTAAAAATGAATTTCAGAAAGTACCTTCAGATGGAACCATGTCAAGCCGAGATGAAAACTGGTTTAAAATTTTTGTAGGAGATAAAAAAAAATGTACAGAGAAAGATGGTAATTTGAATTAAAAAAAATATGAATAATATGTTGATTTTAGTCTATTTGGGAAACATATAATTTGTTACTTTGATGCTTAATGCCCAGTTTTTCTGGTGGATACAGGGACTTATATGAACTGCTTCTTGAGTGTGGCTCTAGTTCTTTGAAAATAAAAATTCATTTTCTTGTTAAGACTATTGAGAAAATTGGATTATTTTTATTTTTTTATGAGATGACATTTTTAATTAACAAATTAGACTATTTTTACTTTTTTTTGATGACATGGCATGTTACATCATCATGTCATGTCACTACTAAAAAGATGACTTGGCATGTTATGTAACATTTTTTTTTTTTTAAATATGAAAGTTAGTTAGAATGGGTAGCTAAAATAAAGAGTATAGTTGGAGTTGTTGTAAAAAAGTGGCTTGCTAAAATAAAGAGTGTAATATTTTATAATATTTTGACTAGCTAAAATAGAGAGTTGAGTTAGAGTTGTTTTTACAGGACATTTTTATCAGCATTAGCTAGGGTTGTAAACAAGTCGAACTAAACAAAGTTAGTTCAAGCTTGGTTTGATAATTTTAACGAGCTTGAAAATGTGTTTAAATTTGGTTCGTTTAACTTTCGAGTCGAGCTCAAACAAGTTTTAATTGAGTCGATCACGAGTCGAGCTCGAGTAATTTCAATTTTTAAGTGTACATAGCCTTATTAAGTTGAGTTCGAGCTTAGGTTAGAAAATTAATGAGCTCTAAAATATGTTTAAACTTGACTTGTTTATATAATGAGCCGAACACAAGCTTTTAACTAGTCGAACACGAGCCCAACTCAAATAGGTTGGTTTGTTTTACAACCCTAATTTCAATTTGCAACTAATAGTTGAGGTTTGGCAAGGGAACGTTTTTATGGGTTGTGTGGCTGGTGACAACTCCGTAAATTTTTTGTCAGTAGTGTAATTCAAAAACTTTAGATTCACAGAATTTTAAAACTTACACTAATATGACAATATTCGTAAATTATTTTCAATAAATTGACAAACTAATTTAAACTTTTCAAAGCATAACGAAGAGAGTTTTTGCATAGTAATAGTATTGTTTTACTAAAAGAAAACATGCAAATTTTTGAACTTTGATAATTGACCTCAATAAGTTTTCTTAATTTAAAATTGTTGACTAATAACCTTGCCTTGGGGGAGGAGAGGGAAGAGAATGAAAAATTTTAAAATTTTCTCTCATTTTTTGTCCCTTTGTTTGATTCTACTTAAAAAGGAAAGTGAAGGGAAAGAGTAGGAAAAATGTAAGAAAATTTCCAAATCACTCACTTTCTTTCTCGCCCTTCTTTCCTTCTATTTTTTTTTTTTCAAAAGACCAAACAAGGAAAAGAAAATATTTTTCTTTCATTTTCCCTTTCCTTTCTCTTTAACAGGCTCTTAAAGTTTTTATAGAGTTCAATAAATAGATTCTGGGGGTTCAAATACCTTCAAAATAGAATGAAAAATGCTATAGCCTTACCCAAATAAAACCTTATAGCTAGTAAAAAAAAAAAAAAATCTCCAAGGAATTCAGGTAACACCACTCAGTCATGAGTGACTTTGCCCTGTTTATAGCTCAGTTGTGAATCTATTACTTTAAAATAAAGTACTTATCTAGATAGTCTTTAATTATAAAATTATTGCAATTGTATCATTCTAATGCAAATTCTATAGAAAATAACTTTGAAAAAAATCACATTTTCCTTTTCTTCATTATTAAAAAAATAACATTTCCCTCTTTTTAATTATTAATGCTTTGCTTCCTAACTATCAGTGTCCGAGAAGTAATTCGAGAGAATGTGATTTTCATTATTATTTCGCCATTCATATTAGTTACACAAATTCTCAAAATCACAATAGAGGTCCCATAAATGTATGTCATGAGCTTTGTGAGTTGGCCCATTGCCTTGCATACTCAAGCTCATAGTCTCAGGTTCGAACCCTTGCATGCTCGAGCATCCTCTCCCGCACCCCAAGATAGATAAATAGATATATATATATATATATATATATTTATATATATATCGTATTGATTTCGTGATGTTTCTAAAGAAAAAATAGAATAAACTCACTATCACATGTCATAATTTCGTAAGTGCACGCATTAGCAGCTTAACTTGTCAAGTCGCTGTGAGAGGGAGGGAGGAAGGCAATTAAAGTCCATGATAAGGTAGGGATGAAAATTCTAGGTATACCAGCTGGCCGCAGTGGAAAAGGTGGGGCAAGGCATGTTGTTCTTTCATAGAAGTATTTTTTGCCGTGGAAAATAAAGCATATGCTCTTGTGAGTGGGAACCACAAAGCATGTGAACCCATGTGGAAAAGGATGCCTTCTTCGTCTACAAAAATCTTTCCACAAGGATATGTTTTCCCTCTTGTCCAAGAAAAAAGAAATATATGGCATCATGTTTGCAACTCCTCTCTCTCTCTCTCTATATATATATATACCAAGAGTATTTACAACCGTCATTAACAATTTCAGGTTTTATTTTATGAAAAGGTAATTTCTCATTCACTCTTGTTGCTTTTTTAGTGGTTGGTATTTTTTTCTTTTTGGCTACATACTATAGTTTATTTGGGTTTTGACCGATTACTCAATCTCTCGAACTCGTATAGGACAATGTCTACACAAATTAGGTAATCTTCATGTATTGCATAAATGATATATGTTTATATAAAAGTTTTGAAGGGATCAAACTTAAGATCTCGTATTTATCCACCGGCTATTGGGCCTTTTGTTGATAGTATGCATCCAAAACAAATGAGCTCATAGTTATTCTTCAAAAGAATCCTTTGTTATCCAAATTTCCATACATAAAGATATGATATCTTAAGGTCTTGTCATTTTAACAAAAGACATATCAGTTAAACTCATAATTACAAAAAACGAAAAAAAAATCATTGTCAACATGCAAACTGCAAAGTATAAAATTAATATTATATTATTGGTCTTGAAAATTTAAAAACATAAAAATAAACGAGATAGACAATTTGGTTAGGAACAATGTAATTTAAGTGGGTTATAATTTAAGTTTTAAGAACTTAAATGGCAAGGGTTAGAGAACAAGCCAATATGTAATCCCCTCCACATTGTCAATCTATGTTTATGGGCCTACACTTTTAGGTTTCTTAAAAACATTTAAATTTTAGAATTTGTATTTATTACCTTTACTAGTTTTCAAGTATTTACTAATTTATCTCATTGATTCTTTTGCTAAATAATGACATACTTTTTATTCCGTGTATGGGTTATTGCTAGTAAAAACTGACTAGCCATTGATCGAGCTGGGCCTAATGGCCAGCCCATAGGCCTAAGACCCCGCTCTGCTAGTGTAATGACCAGAACCCAATAGATGATGAGGCCAAATCCATAGATGAAACTATTAGGCCCTTTACAAGTCAAAGAGTGGCCCAAACTTGCAGGATAGCCACAGGGGCGGAGGGGCACTACCCCAAAAATTTTAAAATTTACCTTCACACCCTCAAGAAATGTGAATCAAAAATAAAATATAATGTATTGCCCCAACGTTTTAAAATTTCTCTCTTCACTCATTGAACATAAAACAAAGAAAGTTGGCAAGAAGGCTGCTGGGTCTCATCTCCTCAACTGAGAAGAGAGATGTGAGTTTCTGCAGCTTCAACCCTTACTCTGCATCTTTTTGTTTGCATGCAAGTTTGGACTTTGAAGCGCCAAGGCATGGGTTTGGAATTTTAAAATAAGAATTAAAAATTCGATAGGCCCGTTGGGGTATATATATACACGATATTGCACCTTTCTTATTGCCATTCCAACAATCACAGGTTGAAAGTGTGGCTACCAAAACAATAAGAGTAATTAAAAATAAAAATTTTAAGCAAATTTTATCTGATTTTATAAATTTTGTTTAAAATATGTTCTTAGAACACATATTAGCAATGCCATTGTTAATTAAGGAGATTTGGAATGTCCGTTGAAATAACATTTTTCTAGTTTTCCCTACACACACATACATTCACTGATTCACATGGTGGAGTTCTAAAAGTTTAAAAGTTTAGCCAGAGAGAGAGAGAGAGAGAGAGAGAGAGAGAGAGAGAGAGAGAGAGAGAGAGAGAGAGACCAGAGGATGTGCAACTTGTTGGGAATTTTTGGCCCTCTTAAATACATCTATTTTGAAAATATGAAAGACAATAATATCAAGATAAATAGAGAAAAACAAAATATAAAGATTTACGTGAAAAACTTCAAAAATAAAAGAAAAAACCATCAACCCAAAAGAAAAATATACCATGTAAAAAATTATTACAATCACATAATTTTTTCTTCCTCACCCTACCGCCACCCACTAAAGTATCCTACTAGCTAACCTTTAATTTTCACTTCTTTAAGAATAATTTTACTAAAGTTAAAAGATACTAACTAAGTTATTGATTGGTGCACTTAGTCAAGGAGACTTAACTCTCTTTATATAACCCTTGTCCCCTTCTCACTCCCAATCGATGTGGGATTGAGAAAAGGAGCAAACACCATACCAAAGCTCCACCCCACCAAAAGGAACCTTTAATAATTTTAAGAAAATTTTTTCTGATGTGGAAGATCCGTTAAAACTAGAACCACAGAGCATACTCAGAAATTCGAAAAAGAAACAAAACAACCAAAAAAGGCTCTGATACCACTTGTTGAGAATTTTTGACCCTCCTAAACACACTCCTTTTGGAAATAGGAAAGACATGAATATCAAGATAAATAAAGAAAAACAAAATACAAGGATTTACGTGAAAAATTCTAAAAATAAAAGAAAAACCACCAGCTTAGAAGAAAAATACACTATGTGAACATTGTTACAATCATATAATTTTTCCTTTCTCACCCTGCCGGCATCCACTAAGCTATCTCACTAGCTAACTTTTAACTTTAACCTCTTTAACAGAAATTTTACTAAAATTAAAAGTTATTAACCAAGCTATTAACTAGTGCATTTAACTAAGGAGACTTAACCTTCCTTTAACGCGTCCGTCTATATATGGTCAGACTCTCCAACATATGTAGACCAAACAGGTAGTATTAGTATTATAATTATCAATATAGTAAGTGGTGAGGTTTGGAGCAGAAGATATTTTCTTCCTCTGATATTGTATTAAATTATGGATAAATAATTCACTTAGAATTTAAATTGTTAGATGCGTTAATCAAGTATTTACCTTTTATATCCTCGACATATATAATAGACTACGTCCTATTATATATAAAAATAATTTGTTGTTTACTTCTATAGGTCTACGTCGTAGTCTTTGTTGATTTGAATTAAAATCACAGAATTATTAAATTTAGGTACTTTGGCAATCCTTGGCGTCAAAGTTTAATTCTACTACCATATATAAGTTATCAAATGTATATAACTACTGAAATAAAAGTAGTTTGGTTGCCTTTCTTGTGGCAAAACATGATGTAGTTAATTAGAACTGGATAACTACGATGAACCTTCACAACTGGCTATTACGAGCTTTCAAAGAAATGCAATGCTGGTCAACTTATAATATTGCCTACATATATAGATACATACTATGTTGCATGCATGAACGATATATATTAGGAATATTCTATTGTTGTAGAATTTTAATTCAAAATTTTTCACCAAAATAATTTGATAGTGCCATTTTTGCAACTATAACTCATTTCAGTAGGTATTTTATTTTAAATTATACCAATTCTATATACTTTTTCTTTTTGTGTATCATTATTCTGATATTTATGGGACTATGAACACAGGAAAAAGGATGTTATTGCTATTTTAATGCCTAAATTAATGCCATGTTTTGAAAAAGGATTTCTTCTCGCAGAGAAATTCCAGACGTCCACATTAATGAAGCTCCTACGTTTTGAAATTGTGTTGTTAATCCACTTCTGCTCTTCTAGATTCTTGACATTATACATGAGATGACTCTATTTGCAAAAAATATTTAAATAAAAATTAGTAACATGAATACATGCCAAATAGTGTGCTGCCAGTATGAATTGTGACCACCAAGTTGGAGAAAAATCATAGCCACCAAAAAATTTATCAAGGATAAAACTAATTAAGGTGGTGGATTGTTGCTACTAAAAGATATAGAAGAAGATAAAATTATTTAAAGGCTTGAAAAATAAGAGAGTGCTGTCAAATCATTCTTACATTATTTTTCCGTCTTTCAATAAGATCGCGAGACACACCGTCTTATGACCAAAGGTTTTAACCACCTATATTAATTTAATCTAACCATTTGAGATAATATTTTTGTATGCTTCCAGGCCAATACTTGTACTATTGGGCCATCAAATGATTGGACAATTATCCTTTATAGAATATGATTCGTTGAGCTGGTCCTTCATCGAATCATCCGTAATGTTCAAATTGTGGGATTCCCTCTGCACAAGACACGTGCAGAAAACTAGTTTGGATGAGAGAGAGAGAGAGAGAGAGAGAGAGAGAGAGAGAGGGGGGTCATCCCCTAAAGTAACAATTGTAGCTGTATTTTTGTTTAGTGTGAGTTTTTGAATTGCACCATCTTCTGCTCTAGGAGTTGTATTCATGCAAGTCACAGTTTTGTCCTCATAATATAATAATTCGACTTTCATATGTTAGTGTGATTGATCAAGCCACTTCATTACAACCACACAACACCTTATCCATTGATCGAGCTGCAATCTTCTTCACCAATAGATCAATATTATGTGAAAAATTAAAAAGAAATTTTATTAAAAAAAAAAAAGGAAGGAAATGATCACATGCTAATCCAGAAAAGGAATCAGTTAGTTCATCCCTGATACTGCTTCTGAACTTAGGCTTGTTGCCACTACGGGACTTCTGACTACATGTTTACCTTTAATCTCCACCCAACTCAGAGAACCATGCACCACCATCTCTTTTATCATTCTTGGACCTTCTATACTCAGTTTGTAGCTCTGCTTCTCATCCTTTTCTCGAAAAACCAAATTTTCAGGCACGACCCTGACTTTTAATCCTTCCATGGAGGTTAGTTTTGCAGTATATGTAGCCATTCCCTCTCCAACATTAGTAACTGTCCTTCGAAATTCCTGAACTGTTGTCGAATTCGATGCTGAGTCGTTTGCATTGAAGAATGCAATGAAAGATGGGTAGTTGAGGTCCAAGGACGGGCTTGAGCAATTGTAAGATGATGATCTTGTGATGGTTTGTATTTGCTTCATGGTGTAGTTTAAGGCACATAGAAGATTTATGTAGTCTTCTGTTTTTACATCGTATACGAGTCCAGGGTCCAGAGCCTTGTTGGGATCGACGTGGCCGGCTCCCATGTCTAGGGGAGTGGCGGGTTGGTTACTATTTCCTATGTCTTGGATGGGTTTGAAGGTGTTGTCAATTGAATTGGATGTCGTCATCATGGCGGATCGGATGGCGGCGGGGCTCCATTCCGGGTGTGCCGCCTTCAAAAGTGCTGCAACTCCGGCAGCATGCGGGCACGACATGGATGTCCCGGACAAGATATTGAAGTTACTAAAAAGTTGGCCGGAGTTCAAGACAGTCGCCGGAGTAACCTGAGGCCATGAAGCTAAAATCGAATCACCAGGCGCCATAAGGTCGGGCTTGAGCACAAATGGGCAGCTTTGGGATGGCCCTCTTGAGCTATAGCTAGCCACTCTAGGCGCTGGTTTTGTACCAAGACGTGTTTCTTGGAATTCAAATCTTCCTTTTGGCTCAGGGCCGCTTTTTATGTAGTCCAGAACTGTTTCCCCATCGTGAAGATTCAGAAACACCGCCGGAAACGAGCTCGGGAAGAAGAATTCTAAGTCGGTGTTGTTCGTTATGAAGATAACTCCGGTGACGTTTAAATTTTGAACATTGTAGAATTGTTCAACGAGGGTATCATTCTTGTCCTGGCACACAACAATCTTGTTCCCAATTTTTTTCAATTCCCCTGCATCATCGCAAGTATCCATGAACACAATTCGCATTAGTCCTGAAGTTGAATTCCCTGGATAGAGAGACAAGCCTGTGATTGTATCTCCATTGCCAAGAGTAACAGTCCCATAGAACTCGCGATCCATGGTACCGGCAGCAACATTTAGAACCCAAGGCGTCCCATTGTGCAGGGACTCGAGCAATGGTCCCTCATTTCCTGCTGATGTAGAGACAAATATCCCCTTCTCCATGGCTGCAAATGTGGCTATGGCGATAGGGTCTTCGTACAACGGAACACTATCAATGCCCAAGGACAGGGACAGAACGTCAACGCCATCTACAATTGCCTGATCAATGGCGGCAAGAATGTCAGACAGGTAGACGCCCTCGTCCCAGAGGACCTTGTACATGGCCACCCGAGACCGAGGAGCCACGCCTCTAGCTGTTCCCGAGGCGTAGCCGAAATAGGACGCACCATTCGCGTAATTTCCTGTTGCTGTAGATGAAGTGTGGGTGCCGTGGCCATTCGTGTCGCGGGTAGAATTCATCGAAATGGTCAAGTTGGGAAATTTCGCAAGTAGACCTTTGTTGAAAAAGCGAGCTCCGATGAGCTTCTTGTTGCACATCGAGGAATTGAATTGGGTGCCACTTTCGCACTCTCCTTTCCATCTCGTTGGAATTTCGGTCATTCCATCGTCGTTGAAGCTCCTGCTCTCCGGCCATATCCCAGTGTCCACCAACCCAATTATGACATCTTTGCCGTAGTCCGACGCTGGCCATGCACCCGAGTTGGAGTTTAGGCCAAGGAATTGGGATGAGTGAGTCGTGTCGACTTTAACCGGCATGTCTCTAGTCGAAGAAACATAGCCTGAGGAATTTTTGATGCCTTTGAGCTCAGAAGGAGAGAGAACTGCACTAAAACCATGGATAACATTACTATAACCATAGACAAGTTTAGAGGAGGTTGTGGAAGCGGCGGCTGTGTTAGCTCTAGTGTTGTCCAATACCGACACAATGGTGGCCAAGTACCAACTATGATGGGTAGAGAAGGCTTTGGGCATGGCCGATAAGTCCATGTGGACAATGTAAGTGTCTAACTGCGCCAAAGTGGATATGAATTGTGGGATTGTGAGAGAGAGGATCCACATGTACAAAGGAATGGGAATAGCCATGGATGAAGAATGAAATGTGGTGTTTTTTGAATTGATGTGGCCTTTTATAACTGAAACAAGACGTATGGGAACTAAGCCAAGATTTTTCTTCCTTCCATAATTCCAACTTGTCCATTACTTTGTCCATATGGTGTGTAATAGGGTGATCCCCACTATGATTTATGTCCAACTTTCTGAGGACTTGAACCACCCACGCTACCCCACCCTAGTTGTTGGGGCCACCAACTGTTTGATTAAACGAAATCTAAATAATCGCGGCCTACACGCCCCAGTCTAATTAGGATCTGGATTGATAAGTAGGGTATGGATACAACATTTGTAGCATAATGCCAATACGATCCACCGTCCACCCAAGCATCTTGGCATGTTTGGTTGGAAAATCTGGGTTATAATCAAACTAACACTACTTTTTTTTTTTGCTAAGCAAAAATACAAAAAAGGGGCCACCATCGTAGTAATTTTCATTGGGTATGATCATAGAGGTTCTTACCCACTGCGAATGTTCGGTTTAAGCCATAATTACTGACTTGGGAAGGGCGAGTCCGTCATCATTACTTTACCAAAATGTAAAAGACATTTAATCTATTCTCAGTAGCTTTTGGTTCACACAACTACTACCGTAAGCAGATTTGAATACGTGATTGTTGAAAGAAGAGTACAGTTCTAAACCCAACTGCTGAAGCCAACTCGACTATTACCTTGGTGGTAAACTAATACTATTTATCCACATACTATCATCATTCTCAATTTCCCGAGAAAACTTGAGAATATGTTCCGTGCCGGGATAGAAAATTTCGTGACGCATTCCGACACGAAACATTTTCAGAGCAAGATGACTAATTATATATATATATATATATATAACACCATTAGGCCTGCTTTTAATCCACAGACAAAACCTTGGAACCCACCACGTGCATATATGTTCTGTACGAGCAGTAATATCATTTCAAAATATTGGCTTTGGATGTTGGAAATAGAAAGCAGGGTACTGCATAATATAATCACATGGTGCCATCGCAATCGTCGTTTGGCCGGGGGCATGATTGGTGACTCGATCAATAATTGTTTATATAATTACCTTCGGATTGATAGTAGGGGGAAATATTTGTTGCACACAGCTGGTATACATATATTGTATGCATTGCTATTTTGCTATTACAATTGGTGAAACCATAAAAAAATGGAAAGACTTGCGAAGGTAATGAAAGAAAGGGAAACCTTGTTGGAAAAGAATGTGTGAATTGTGGTACTCTTTCTCTCTCATTGTTTGGTCGCTGGTCACTTTCCGTCATTTTCTCTGGTAAAAGGGTGCCAACATTGGTAATTAATATGATTAAGCATCTCACTAACTAAAATAGGTAACATCATTTTGATTATCCAAATATAAAATTACTGTTCAACTATTTAAACTTAAAATATTAATTTTTTTTCTCTATCTCTCTTTTTATCTCATTTTTTTCTCTTTTCTTGAAGTGTGTTAAAAAGAAAAAATTACAAAGTGACTAACTAAAACAGAAAGTATTATTTTTGAAGAATATATTAAAAAGTAACTAATTAAAATAGAGATTGTAATTTTTTAGTATATATTAGCTGACCATCAATTTTATCGTTACTTTAGTTTTTTTTTTTTTTTTCCCTTTTGGAAATAAAGTAAGAACTCTAAAAGATTATTAAGAGCACCTCCAATACTACTAGTTATAGTTTTCAAGCGAGTTTGTCTTTTCAGATTTCATTTTCTCTATTTTGGAAGAACAAGAAACAAACAAAATAGACCCTTTGTCAGATAATAAAGAAAGATCATGTTGCACATTATTACAAATTCGGGCCATCAAAATTCTCTACAGAATAATGTGATAATAGTATTTTTATAATTAAAAGTCATTATTTATTTATTCTCTAATTACATAGCATTACTCTAAGAAATATCAGCTCTAATTAAGACAACAGAGCTAATAATTTGCATTTTTTGATGCATTGGGTTGGGATACCTGTCTCACGGGTTGGGTCCACCAAGCAACATCAAACATAGTCCAGCAAAATGAAACCACAAGGCCCACATTGATGCAACAAACTAGCGGCCCATTAGGCGTTGCCATTATGAAATCGTTAACCTATATTTTGTACCATAGTAAAAATGAATAAATAATTCGTAATAGACCTGACCAAGATTACTTGTACTGATAAGAGGTTAAATAAGTTCAGAAATCCAGTAGTGTTCAAAGAGGTTGGAGATACTTCCAGCATTTGGAAGGAGCAACACAGTTATAAGAAAGACAAGAGTCCGATTTTCAATGATAATTGTTAGGGTAATGTAACACAATCAGAAAATTTATACAGAATTTATTATAAGAATGATGTGGCTAAGTTGTGGGCCTATCACTTTAAAATAAGAAACCCATTAAAATGCTTGTTTATTACAAAACTGTCATCGCCACATTATTCTGGTGTAGAATTCTGTACAAAAATTCTGAAAGAATAACATTTTTCGTAATGTTATATAGGCAAAAAATTGTATAAAATTGATATAGAATGATATAACAATTCTTGATCTTGAGAAAGATATACAAGACCCATCAACTCACTTGGAAGGAGAAAAAAGATATAAGATAGAAAAAAGTCCAATTTATAATGATTGATGTTATACGAACAGAAAAATTATACAGAAATGTCACTTCCACATTATCATATTAAAAAAAATTATGTAAAAAGATTTTAAGAATAGATTTTTCCTTTTAAATTTGGGATGCCCCTAATTTTATGGCCTTACACTTTGGGTTTTCTTGGATAAGTTAAAAGCTTATATTTCGCTACTGTTATTTCGACGAAGGACCAATGAGTTACTAAGAGTAGTAAAGGGATGGAGAGTGGTACTGTCGAGTGTTTTAAATTCTGTTCTCTTTTAATAGAAAACATTTGAGAATCCAACGGACCTAATTTTTATGAGTTGGTTTGGTTCGAATTTGTTAAAGGTTTGATTCAATTTTGAGTTTGAAAAAAGGTAATTCTATCAATTCAATTTTGAACTAAGACCTGATCTTATATTGTTACGAAAGTTTATATATATTGTGTATGTGTTTTTAGATTATTGTTATTTATATTTAATTATTGATAATTTGTATTTTTATTGTTATTATTTTAAATTACTTGAAACATTCAAGATGCAAGATTATTTTTTTTTAAAATTTAAAAGAATGAAGTATGTTTTATACAATAAAAATAAGCCCAAATTAACTCCATCCAATTTTGAGTCACACTAATCCGAAGTATGAAATTAAACCGGACTAACTTGGATTGGTTCGATTTAATTTCATAAAAAGATTGATTCAGTTCTAAATTAAATATCTAGAACCGATCAAAACTAAGTTAATTTAAAATCTAGCACGGATTCGACCCGACTCATGCACACCATTATATATCTCCACTATCTAGGGCAAAGCATCATTCATGCATTATATAAGATTTACTTGATTCAGCAAATAATGACTTTGCAGGAGCTGAAGTTTTGTTCAAAACACGAAAGGCTGGACACATGAAAAAAAAAAAAAAACCCAAAAATAAGAGAGAGAGAGAGAGAGAGAGAGAGAGAGGAACTAGAAGTCCAAAACAGAGTATCACAGAAGCTTCCATAGCAGAAAACTAGAGACCAATGTCTAATGTTGCATAGCCCAAATGTAGCCCATTAACTTGCAAGAAACGTTTGCCCAAAGATACACGCAAATACTTAAACGGTGGTGGGGGGTAACAGGCGCTTGAAGGTCACCTCCGGCGAAACAACGATCGGACTCCTCACCGTCCGTGTTCCACCATCTTCAACCCAAACAAGCCAACCATAAGTGGACGTCCCATTTTTCTCAATCTTATGTTCTATGCTCAGACTATAACTCTGCTTCTCATACTTCTGACCAAAAACCAGCGTCTCCGGCGATACCGTAACCTTAGATCCCATCGGTGCCATTACCTGAGCATTATAAGTCGCCGCGCCATCTCCAACATTAGTAAGAGTTCTCTGAAATGTCTGAAACATCTTTGTTGATGTGTTACAGTAGAATGCAATAAACGATGGGTAATTTATGTCAGCGGATGGATTCGAGCAACTGTAACGATTTTCCCTTGTGATGGTTAAAATTTGGTACTTTGTGTAATTCATGTAGCATAACACATTCACGTAGTCTTGTGGGGTTGCATCATAAACTAGGCCCGGATCAAGTGCCCGATTTGGATCGATTTGGCCCGCACCCATGGCTAACGGTGAAGCGAATGAACGATTTTGGCCGTAGTCTAGGATCGGATTATTAGTATTATCAAGTGGGTTTGCCGTTGTCATCATGGCTGACCGAATGGCGGCCGGAGTCCATTCGGGGTGGGCGCCTTTCAAGAGTGCAGCCACACCAGCAGTATGAGGACAAGCCATGGAGGTCCCAGAGTCCATTCTGTAGTCATTGGACAAACGAATACCAGCCCCAATCCTGGCCACAGGTTTATTGGGTGCCCAAGCGGCCAAGACTAGTGACCCCGGCGCCATTAAATCTGGCTTCAAGATTCTTGTATAAGTTCGCGAAGGACCCCTCGATGAATAGGAAGCTACAGCCGGGGCCGGTTTTGTCCCGAGGAGAGTCTGCTTGAACGTCATGCTGGCCCATGGATTCTCAGTAGTTTTTGCATAAGTGATTACCGCAGCTCCATCCAATGGGCTTACCACCACACCAGGCCATGGGAAAGTTGATAACCGGAGCAATTCAAGATCATCGGATATGAATATGGCAGCAGCAGCATTGGACCTAGAGATAAGAGCTAATTGGGAAGAAGTGTCACCTGTGGCTTCGCATATTATGATGGCTGAAGGTAATTGAGATAACATTAACTCAATTGAATCACATGAAGCAAGGGTTTTGTTGTACACTAGTGGGGACTTTTCCACCAAGGCATTTGCAGGGAACATGGTCCGTCCAGTGATCGTTAATCCATTCCCCAGAGTCAACTTTCCGGCGAACGAACGGTCAACGCTGCCTGCAGCAACCGTCAAAATCCATGGGATTGAATCGTATAAGCTCAAGATATCTGGCCCAGTGTTTCCTCCTGCCTGAGAAACAAACACACCATTTTCCATGGCCCCAAAACAAGAAATTGCTATAACGTTCTCATAGAAAGGAATGTCAAAGTCGAAACCAAAAGAGAGTGACAATACATCGACCCCATCGGCCACCGCCTGATCTATGCCGGCAAGAATATCCGAGGATTTGTATCCTTCATCCCAAAGGACCTTATATACAGCCACTCTAGCACGTGGTGCAATCCCTCTCGCCGTTCCCTGCGCATAGCCGAAGAACGATATGCCTTCGACGTAATTCCCAGCGACTGTAGAGGCAGTGTGAGTACCATGGCCCTCACTGTCTCTAGCCGAGTTCATGCTGATGTTAAGACCATCCTTACTACTAGCAATCAGGCCTTTGTTGAAGTATCTTGCTCCTATGAGCTTCGAGTTACACATGGAAGCATTGAATTCTTGTCCTACCTCGCACGTTCCCTTCCACTTGGCCGGAACTGGGGTCATCCCGTCATCTCTGAAGCTTGGGCTCTCCGGCCAGACTCCGGTATCCACCACGCCGACGATCACATCTTTGCCGTAATCCGAAGCCGGCCATATGCCGGCAGAAGGGTTGAGGGAGAGGAATTCCGGGGTGTGGGTGGTGCGAAGTTTAACATCCCTGTCACTGTAAGCCGAGACAAACCCTAGAGAGTTCTTCACAGCTTCTAGCTCGTCTTGAGACAGGAGTGCACAAAAACCATGCAGGACGTTGTCGTAGTTGTAGATAAGCCTTGGGGCAGAATGTGAACCGTCGGATGTAATAGGACCCGCTGGCTTTACGGAGTCAACGGTGGAGGTGTACCAGTGGTCGTGGCTGGTGAAAGCCTTGGGCATAAGTGACTTGTCCATGTGGACGATGTACGTGGATCTCTCCCCCGCCGTTGATCCGACATGTTGAATGAACAGAAACCATGTGAAGAAAATTGACTGGAGTAGAACAGAAAGCTCAAAAGCAAACCCAATTTTTCTTTCACAACCAGAACTCATCAAATTGGTATGCGACCTGATTGGTTATGTGTGTATATATATGCACTGTTTTGTATCTACTACATCTATTGAGGGGATGATTAAGATTGCAGGCCAGCCAGGTTTTAAATATATCAGGGAGTGGATGGAAAGATGACAAATATGGTCAATACACGTTTGTCACAATTTTTTGTTTCACATTCATGCAATTTTCTCTCACCCTGATGCAAGACAAGTCTGCAGGCTTATATTTTTCGAAATTTATATATATGTATGTTAATATGTATAAGTTTGCCTTACAAATGAATTTTTTAATAATTTCATTACGTTGTCACATGCATGGCTTACTGTAAAGCTCCCTACGCTAAAATTTGAATGAAAGATAAAGTATGATGTATAATATAATTGAATTATTGATACATACAAAGTCACCTAAGGATTGGAGTCGATGGTCATAGTGATAACAGGCAAGTTCCAGGTAACAGAGGAACCAAGGTTTTTAATTTGGAGTTTTTGGAGATTTTTGTTATTTTACATTATACGTTTTGAGACACATCTTTCATTTTCTTTCTTTTTCAAGTTACTTGTCATCTTGACATAGTCGCCAGCCACGCAAAGGACGATAAACATGGGTGGAAGGGATGGGCCATGGTTAGAATGAAAATTTTTATTTTATTAATCCACATATCAGTTAACATAAAAATAAAAATTTAGATAAGTTGGTATAAAACTTATTTGAATATAAATGATTTTATAACTATATATATATATAAAGAAAGAAATTTTAATATAAAATAATATAATTTTAGTAAAATATGTAATAAAAATTCATGTTGAATGGAGATCTCAATTATTCAAATCTTGATTTCAGGACCAGTTTGTCCTATTACATGCAATTTCGACGAAATTTAAGCAAAGGTTTCTGTCACCAATAATACAAGGGTAATGCTATACAATCAGAAAAATTATACAAAATTTATCACCAGAATGATGTAGTTAAATTGTATGCCTATCACTTTAAAATAAAGAGTCCACCTAGATATTTATTAATTACAAAATTATTATCGTCACATCATTCTAATGTAAATTTTTGTACATAAATTCTGAGAGAATATCATTTTTCATAATACAAACGCACTAGTGGAGCAAGGAATCTTCAAAATGAGTGCTCATTCGGTCCATTCGTTGATGCTTTATGATTGATGAGTGAGATGATGACTGCTTGACTTTATATATAAGTATCGAGGGTAATGGTTTTCATAAACTCATTTATTTTTATCTCATTTTTTAATAGTAGGCATCAAATAAATGAACGTGAGAAATTAAAAATGAAATTATATATAACATGTGTGTAATGTTCTACAAACAGAGTTTTCATTCATACACAATGATATAGTTATTTGTGGTATTAAAAATATTATTGACACACCATTTTAGTAGTGTAATTTGTATAAAATTTTATAAGAATAAAATTTTCGATAGCATTTTCTTATGGATTAGTTGAATTGGGTCCATTGACATAATTACAACTAGTTAGTTTTCCAAACGAGTTTGTCTCATCAGATTTCATTTTCTGTACTTTCAACAAAAGAAAACAAACAAAACACACCCTTCTCTTTGTTAGATAATGAAAGAAGAGCATGTTGAATATTATTACAAATGTAGATGCTAGTATTTTTGTAATTGAAAGTCATTATTTATATTTTTTTTATTATATAGTAATAATAGTATCACTGTAAGAAATATCAGCTCGTATTAAGATAAAAATGCTCACAATTTGCGTTTTTTCACGGATTGGGTTGTGATACCTGTGTGACGGGTTGGGTCGACCAAACAGATGAACGTATGGCTTAATTGAGCCGGTCCAGCATCAAACCAATCCATCAAATAGAAAACCACAAGGACCACATTGATACAATCATTTAGGGGCTCACTATGCATTGATAAAGAATAATATGACAATTCTTGATCTGATATAACAATTAAGGCTATAAAGATATATGATAAATGCTATACAGACCAAAAATTGTACATAAAATTGATACAGAATTATATAATACAATTCTTGATTTTATCTTGTTAAAGCAAAAGACCCCTCAAGTCACTTGGAAGGAAAGCATCCAATTTTATAATAATTGATGCTATACAAACAGAAAAAATTATAACTTTTTGTTATATAAGATAAAAAAGAGTGTGATTTTATAATGGTTGATACTATGAAAATAGAAAAATTATACAGAAATGTTACTTCCACATCATTATATTCAAAAGTTTTTTGAGAAGAGAAATTTTCTTTTAAATTGGGATGCCACTAATTTCATGGGCTTACTCTTTGATTTTCTTAAATAAATTAAAAGCTTATATTTTGCTACTGTTAGTTTGATGAAGGACCAATGACTTACTAGTCGTGTGGTAAAGGGTTGGAGAGGGTATTGTCTCAGGCTTTTAAATTATGTTCTTTTTCATTTTTCTTTTTATTCCAAAATAACAAGAACAACAACATCAAAAACATGAGGCCTACATGAGGCCTCCAGTTCGAACTCTCTGACTTCTTCCACGCTCTTTAGTCTTTAGGACTAGTTATTATGAGGTTTACCTAGTTCAAGTAAACGAGAGAGAGAGAGAGAGAGAGAGAGAGGGGAACTGGAAGTCCAATACAGAATATGACAGAAGCTTCCATAAAAGAAAACTAGAGAGAGAGAGAGAGAGAAAGAGAGGAACTGGAAGTCCAATACAGATAGAATATGACAGAAGCTTCCATAAAAGAAAACTAGAGACCAATGTCTAATGCTGCATAGCCCAGATGTGACCCACTAACTTGCAAGAAACATTCGGCAACAATGATACACGCATATACTTAAACGGTGGTGGGGGGTAAGACACGCTTGAAGGTCACCTCTGGCGAAACAACGATGGGACTCCTCACAGTCCGTGTTCCACTATCTTCAACCCAAACAAGCCAACCATAAGTGGCCGTCCCATTTTTCTCAATCTTATGCTCTATGCTCAGACTGTAACTCTGCTTCTCATACTTCTGACCAAAAACCAGCTTCTCCGGCGATACCGTCACCTTAAAACCCGTCGGTGCCATCACCTCAGCATTATAAGTCGCCGCACCGTCTCCAACATTTGTAAGAGTCCTCTGAAATGTCTGAAACATCGTTATTGATGTGTTACTGTGGAATACAATAAATGATGGGTAATTTAGGTCAGGGGATGGATTCGAGCAACTGTAACTATTCGTCCTCGTGATGGTTAAAATTTGGTTCTTTGTATAATTCATGTAGCATAACACATTCACGTAGTCTTGTGGGGTTGCATCGTATACTAGGCCAGGATCAAGTGCCCGATTTGGATCGATTTGACCCGCACCCATGGCTAGTGGTGAAGCCAATGAACGATTTTGGCCGTAGTCTTTGATAGGATTATTAGTATTGTCAAGTGGATTTGCGGTCGTCATCAAGGCAGACCGGATGGCGGCCGGACTCCACTCAGGGTGGGTGCCTTTCAAAAGTGCAGCCACACCAGCAGCATGAGGACAAGCCATGGAGGTCCCAGAGACCATTGTGTAGTCATTGGACAAACGAACACCAGCCCCAATCCTGGCCACAGATTTATTGGGCACCCAAGCGGCCAAGACTAGTGTCCCCGGCGCCATCAAATCCGGCTTCAAGATTCTTGTATAACTTCGCGAAGGTCCTCTCGAGGAATAGGAAGCTGCAGCCGGTGCCGGTTTTGTCCCGAGCAGAGTCTGTTTGAACCTCATGCTGGCCGTTGGATTATCAGTTGTTTTTGCATAAGTGAGCACATCAGGTCCATCCTTTGGGCTTATCACCACACCAGGCCATGGAAAAGGTGACAACGAGAACATTTCATCATCATCGGAGATGAATATGGCGGCAGCAGCATTGGACCTGGCGATATACTCTAATTGGGTCGAAGTGTCACCATTGTCTTCGCATATTATGATGGTTGAAGGGAATTGAGATAACATCTCCAGGGAATCACATGAAGCAACGGTTTTGTTGTACACTAGTGGGGACTTTTCCACCAAGGCGTTTGCAGGGAACATGGTCCATCCAATGACCGTTAATCCATTCCCCAGAGTCAACTTTCCGGCGAACGAACGGTCGATGCTGCCTGCGGCAACAGTCAAGGTCCATGGGATTGCATCGTGTAAGCTCGAGATACCTGGTCCAGTGTTTCCTCCCGCATGAGAAACAAACACACCTTTTTCCATGGCCCCAAAACAAGAAATTGCTATAGCGTTCTCATAAAAAGGAATGTCAAAGTCGAAACCAATAGATAGCGACAATACATCAACCCCATCGGCCACCGCCTGGTCTATGCCGGCAAGAATATCCGAGGATTTATACCCTTCATCCCAAAGGACCTTATATACAGCCACTCTAGCACGCGGTGCAATCCCTCTAGCCGTTCCCTCCGCATAGCCGAAGAACGATGCGCCTTCGACGTAATTTCCGGCAACGGTTGAGGCAGTGTGAGTACCATGGCCGTCAGTGTCCCTAGCCGAGTTCATGCTGACGTTAAGACCACCCTTACTACTAGCAATCAGGCCTTTGTTGAAGTATCTAGCTCCTATGAGCTTTGAGTTACACATGGAGGCATTGAATTCTTGTCCTACCTCGCACGTTCCCTTCCACTTGGCCGGAACGGGGGTCATACCGTCATCTCTGAAGCTCTGGCTCTCCGGCCAGATGCCACTGTCTACGATGCCGACGATCATGTCTTTGCCGTAATCCGAAGCCGGCCATATGCCGCCGGAAGGGTTGAGGGAGAGGAAGTCCGGCGTGTGGGTGGTGCGAAGTTTGACATCCCTGTCACTGTAAGCCGAGACAAACCCTACTGACGACTTCACAGCTTCTAGCTCGTCTTGAGACAGGAGGGCACAAAAACCATGCAATACGTTATCGTATGAGTAGACAAGCCTTGGGGCAGAATGAGAACCGTCCGCTGTAGTAGGAGCCGCTGGCTTTACGGAATCAACGGTGGAGGAGTACCAGTGATGGTGGCTGGCGAAAGCCTTGGGCATCAGAGACTTTTCCATGTGGACGATGTATGTTGATCTCTCCACCGACGTTGATCTGACATGATGAATGAACAGAAACCATGTGAAGAAAATTGACCGGAGTAGAACAGGAAGCTCAAAGACAAATCCCATTTTGTTTTCACAACCAGAACAAATCAAAGGGTTATGTGACCTGACCAGTTATGTATCTATATATATATATATATGTACTGTTTTATAGATACTCCCTCTATTATTGAAGGGATGATCAACCTTGCAGGCCAGCTAGGTTTTATATATATCAGCAGCCGTTTGGCCGGGTCTTCTAATTGGTGGACGACAGAGTGAGTGTAAAGAAGATCAATGTGGATAAACACATTTGTCACAATTGATTGGTTCCGAGAAATAATGTGTTGATCTAGTACCCCTCTGATGCAAGTCAAGTCTGCAGGCTTGTAATTTTCAAATTTCAATAGCGTCATATAATTTACATACATTAATATATATTCTAGATCTCTTTTAACAATAATATTTGGTATTTGTAACCATAGATCATCACTTGCTTCTAATCCATCTAAGCTTGCAGGGCAGCCAGGTTTTAAATATATCAGTAGCAATTTGACCGGGGAGAGCTAGTGGAAAGATGACAAATGTGGACATACACGTTTGTCACAATTGTTTAGTTTCACATACATTGCGTTTTATCTCTCCTGATGCTAGTCAAGTCTGCAGGCTCATATTTTTCAAAGCTTATACATATGCATGCTAATACATATATTATACATTCTCTGTTAACAATAATATTTGGTACTCTCATGCGTTACAAATTAATATTTTTAGCAATTTCATTACGTTCTCATATGCATGGCCCTACTTAAATTTGAATGAAAGAGAAAGTAGGATTTTATAATTGAATTATTGATACCTACCACCTTTTACAAAATCACCCAAGGATTGGAGTCAATGGTCATAGTGATAACAGGCAAATTTATGGTAATGGGCTTGTAACCTGGGTTTTTAATAGGAAGTTTTTGGATTTTTTTTTTTTTTTTTTGGTTATTTTACATTATACATTTTGAGACACATCTTTCATTTTCACGTTCCTTCTCATCTTGACGTAGTCGCCACCCACGCAAAGGACGATCAACATAAATGGAGGGGACAGGGGGCCTAGTGATTTTCAGGACCAGTTTGTCCTATTCCATGTAATTTGGACAAAATTAAAGCAGAGGTTTCAATCACCAATAATTCAAGCACACTACTGAGGAGGGCGCATTCAGTCCATCCGTTGCTGCCTTTATGATTTTTTGTTTTTTTGTCGGGGTGGAGGTTGAAGGTGTTTTAGTAGTTTCCAAATTCGTTACGCCTAAAGTAATGATATACATAAACTTATTTATTTTTATCCAAGATCGTGAGAGTAATCATAATAAATGCACTTGAGATTCAATCATTTATATGAGAAATTTGAAATGATGTTATATATGTAGTATTTGATTAATGCTGTACAAACGAAATTTCCATTTATATCTAATCAAAACACTCTGAATCTTGACTCACATTTTTTTAAAATATTATTGTTAAATGATTGTGGTAGAGTAATTTGTATAGAATTATGACAATTTTCAGTAGAATTTTCTTATGGATTAATTGAATTGTGTCCATTGACATAAATGTCGCGATAAAAGTAAGGGATTCTTGGCCATGTTACATGAGTCTATGACAATTACAAGCAAATTGAAATTTATTTAGCGCCGTATATATCACAAATAGAGAAGGTTCATGATAAAGCAAAAAAAGGTTCGTGATAAGAAATATATATATTATATTTATTAAAAAATATAATATATATAACAATTTGCTTGTTAAAAATATATATATATCTCCTAGCTCCTCCGCAAACTAGGAGATCGTTATTTTTCAATTTCTTCAAGAAAAATGTAATTCTTTTAAAATTTTTATACAAAATTTTGAATTAAAATAATGTGACAGTGACAGTTTTATAATTAAAATGCATTTTGATAAGTTCTTTAGTTTAAAATAATAGACCCACAAATCAATCACATCATTCTAATTATATTTTCTGATTATATATTCTGTATAACACTTTGTTCAAACATCATCTGGCTGTCAGGAAGGATCATATGTCAACATGATAATGGTCCCAAATTCTTGGTTTGTCATCTTCCCAACGTTTAAATTAATTGACCCGGTTGCACCTATGCATCGGCAGCATTAATTACAATGAGTTTGCCTCATTTGCAGTTGTTGTGGCTTTAACACAACAATTTGATAATAATAATAATAATAAATAAATAAGTAAACAAATATCCTCATTTGTTGACTACGTTCTTTAAGTCTTTTTTTCTTTCTTTCTTTTTTGTATTTTATTTCAACGAAGGAAAATGCTCTACTTTTAAAAAAAATTGTATAAAAAATTTCACCAGAATGACATAACAATAATACTTTTGTAATTAAGAACAATCATAATAGATGTTCAGTTTTAAAGTCAATCTCTTGTTCGACATTTCTAGCTACCACGTAATTATGTACAAAAATTATGCATGAATTTTGCTGATTGTATAATATCATCATATGAAGAAACCTACTGTGAGAAGGCTAAATGCTATTGAAATAGAATAATAACTCTTAATTATAATAATTCCAATGCCATATTATTTTGGTAAGATTTTTTATACAAATTTTAAAAAAAAAATATCACTTTTCCTTTAAGAAATGCTCTGAAGCTTCGTTTGATATTTTGGGTTAGGTAGGAACCGTAGGATGAAAGCACAAGGCCGGTAGTTGATTTCATGGCAGTCGAGCAAAATGAATGCATGAATCTGCTATTTTGGGAGACCCTGACTAGGATTTATCATGTGGCAAATGGCATAGTAGTCTTACCAGAGAAATTATTCTAAAACAAATGTTATCCTTTCAAAACATTTGTATAGAAAAATCGACCATATATTTTTGAAACTAAAATTTACAATAATTGAGTATTTTATTTTAAAATGAAAAGCTCTCAATTATTCACATCATTCCATATAAAATTTTTGTATAAGTTTTCTGTTGTATAGAATTACCCTATTCAAAACAACTGTCACTTAGTGAGATTTTTACAATAATTTTAGCTTTCATGATAGGTTCCAAAATGTAAAAATACTCAACTTATAGCAGAAATCATATGCAACTGTCATTTGGGATAATTTTCCTTGCTTTGTGTGATTCAAAATGAGAAATTGAGTGAAATACTACTTAATTAACTAGAGGGAAATGGAGTCGGTTAATCCATTAATTAATCGATCAACAAATGGTCTACAATGGCCAAAAGCTAAATTCCGTCAAATTGGATTCAATTCCAATTTTTATATGCACAACTTTGATCAATTGGAAACCACAAGGGACTCCCTAAATACGTTGCTTTGATTGTTCTATAAATATTAGAAGAAAGTCCACTATGAGAATATTCCAAAAAGAAAGCATGTGTATCTCTGTAATGACTACTAGAAGTGAACCCGTAATATGCACTGACCACAAATATAGAATCATAAATTTATTTTTTTAAATTTATAAATTTTTTTTTTTGGGATCATGTATTTAAAATGTGATATTAAAAGATTAACATGTTAATAATGTTTTCTCTATTATAATAGCCATAAAGAAAAAAAAAATGTAGAAAGAACAACTTACGCTTTAATTATTATAAGTCACACTTTTAATTTATCTTTATTTATTAGAAGTAAATACATTAGTTGTAAATTCTGACATTAAGTTTATTGAATTATATTCAGATTTAAAAAGAAATAAACAAAAAATATCTTAAAAAGGTAAATCTAGGACACCATTGTATATTGATCCTATTCATTTAATATCTATCAAGAAATAGTCATTCAAATTAGCAAAACAATGTATACACTTTACTTCTTGAGAAAATATAAAGTAATAGTGACATGAAATTAATTGAATTCCCATAAGTTAGTTAAAATAAGTATAGGTAAATATTTTAACTCCATGCTTAAATAATGTTTGTCAGCAAAATTATTTAATAAAAAGTAAGTATACTTTATTTGTGTATTTTCTACTTAATCTTTTCTTGTTTCCATTTTTGGGGTAATTATTTAATATAATTAAATAAATTTGTACAATATGAAATGAATTAGTAATTCATTATTTGTTCCTAACAATGAAACATCATTTTAATCTTTTTTACATGTATGTCCTATAACCATTTCTTTTCGTTATCTAAATGATCTATGTAGTGGGTTCATTAAAATGAACATATATTTAAGCAGGTATATAAAATCTTAAGCATATTGTAACATACACTAAAAAAGTCATAATTGACAAAGTCAAAGCTATTTATCTTCTTCATTAATCATTATTTCATAAACTTAATAACCTTCTTTAATGTCATCTTTATTAGGTTTGGGAAAATCTAAACCACAAAAAAATCACAAATATTTAAGAATTTTAAAATTGTAAATTTCTTTGAAAGAAGCATTGTTTATAGAAATTTGAATAGATTGTTAGATTTAGTTATCATATTGATTGTAAAAAATCTATTATATATTTAGTTTTAAAATTTTTTTTATCTTTAATGACTTTTAAAGTTTCCATATTGAAAAGTTAACAATTCAAAAAAAAATATTGCTATATTAATTTAAAAATAATGACTTTATGACATTTATATTTTTATATTTTTTTTTAATTTAAAAAGTTAAAAAAAATAGATCAAGACTTTGAAGCTCTAATTTAAAATGTTAAAAAAAATAATAAATCAAGACTTTAAAGCTTAAGGACTTTCTAACGTATTGCTATAAAACATAGTATAGATATTGGTTATAAAGAATCTATGATATATTTAGTTTTAATATAAAAATCTTTGATGACTTTTAAAGTTTCCATATTGGAATGGTGACAAAACAAAAAACATTACTATGTTAATTAAAGAATATTTTTTATTTTTTAAATTTTAAAAACTGAGAAAAATGGATCAAGACTTTGAAACTCAAAGACATCCTAACATTTTGCTATAATATATAGTATAGATAGATTGCATAAATAAAAAAATTATATAGAATGTGGTCATTTAATTCTGAATATTTATTATTACAAAAATACTTTAATTTTGATATATTATCAGTGTAATTTTTTTTTTACACAAATAGATACTAAGATGCGTGTCTTTTAAAGTTTAAAGTACAATGTAAACAAGCAATACTGATAATATGCATTTTAGTGTTTGCTTGTAAAAAAATAAAATTCTAAACTAATAATATACTGAAGTTAAAATTATATATATATATATTATATATAATATATTAAAATATTATATATATATATATATCTATATATATATTAAAGTTGCAGGCAATTTCGATGAAACCAAAGAAAGGTTCAATCAGCACAATTCAAGGCCACCAATTAATGTTGGAAGGAATCCTAGAACTGGGGGGCCAATCGAGTGATCAGAAAGCTTTGTTGGTTCAAAAATGCTTTTCTTTCATAAAGATTGGACATAAAATCTTATTAATATGAAAATGATATAACAGTGATATTTCAATAATTAAAAATTATTATAAGAAATATTTTAATTTAAAATTAATAGTTCTCATTTTATCATATTATTTTGTGATAAATTTTGTATAAATATTTTGCTGGTATCATTGTTTGTTTCAACAATTAAACAGTTAATACGCAAGACTGGGTTCCATGCATGTAGGTTTGAATAATCTCTCTTTTACTCCTATTTTCTATATCCATTTATTTCTTTTTAACCTAACCCACATGTAGTTTCTTTGAATTCTCTTGTTCCTAATCCTCTTCTGAATAGAACTGTGCACCTTCCTCAACTGAAAAAAACTTTTATTACTTTTTGAAATACATTGCAACCGCATTCAGCAAACTAGTTTTTGAGAAATTTATTAAAAACACTCTAATTTTAAAAATAAGAAAAGATATTTTCTAAGTTTTCGTAGCCATTTTTCATATAAAAATGAAAATTATAATATTTTTAATAATTTATTTTTTTTTGAGAAAATGGAAAAAGAAAAGTTTTTTTTATTATTTTATAACTAAAATGAAACCGTAATCAAATAGGGCCTTAGATTGATAACACTTGAATTTTCAGATAGATAACTTAAATAGTCTTAGTATTTAAGTCGATTTTCAAATCAAGAAGCACCATGACATTTATCAAACCGCTTGAGGCTCATAAATTGTCACACTCCTTTCCTCTTTCTTTACTCTCTTTTTAAGTTTTGTTTTGTGTTTTTTTTTTTATAAATTCTTTAACACAAAGCTTCTATTGCATCAAAAGCATATCATCGTAACACATATAAATAACTACATGTGTCTATCTTCAAGGCTACTCTCTAAAATAGATAGTCAAAATATACTTAAAAATTCTATTTTTTATTTTAGCCAGTCATTTTTAAAAAAATGCTCTAACCATATTCTCTATTTTAACTAGCGACCTTATAAATTATTCATTTTTAACATTCACCCTAACAAAAGAAAAAATAAAAGAAGAGAGATAGTGAAAGAGATTTGTGAATTAAAATTTAGAGAGTCACTTTTGGCTCTCTACATTTGAAAAGTCAAAATGAGACTTTCTAAAATATAGAGTTATATAGAGAGTTGGTTAGAGAGTCATTTTTGAGGCTCTCTAAAATGAGACTCTCTAAAATATAGAACTATATAGAAAGCTGGCTAGAGAGCTTTTTTTGAGATTTGACCCTCTAATATAATTAAGAGAGCCACTTTAAAGAGTAATATTGTACTAGTCAATAAATTATAAATGATTTTTTTTTAAGACTAGTCAAGAATGTCTTTATCTCAGCTCTCTCTTCATTTCAGAGTGAAAGAACCAGCCTACTTTATCTACATGTATATATATATATATATATATATATAATGTATAATATGAAGTATTCCAGCCTAATTTCAGGTGTAGATTATCAGAAGAGGATTAAATGTATTCTCAATGTTGCTCATGCCTCACATCATTACCAAAGCATAAGTTGTGAATAATGATTCGAATCTCAATGAAGTATTGAACGATTAGAAGTACAAAACAAGAGCAGATTGTTAAACAAAATATGTTTTGAATTTGTCGCACCTCGATTTTTAAGGTGTCCAAGATCCTTTCGGCTCGGAGACCCTAAAGCACGGAACTCTGTCACTAGAACTCGTCTCCCTAGAAAGATAAGTGCGACTAGGTTTGAAAATTGGTTTGACTAAGGAATTTTTAGAAAGATAGGAGTCGCCACCTAACGTGATTAAGGTGAACTAGGACACCTAAAGCTAAGTGTTAATCCGAATATTAAACTTAGGGTCTTTGAAAATGATTTTGAAAATTCTCTCAAGAAAGGGTTTTTAGGAAAATAGGCTGTTTGGCAACCTTTGGAAATATGTTAGCCCTTTTTGAAAATAACTCCATTTTGGTCTTTTGAAAACAGAAATCTATAGTCCGGGGGTTGGTTATGTGTAGAGAAGATATTCTAAGATCATCACTCTACCCCGCCCTTTCGGTACCTACATGTCTAATCACCCTTTGTTCACTCACTAAAATAACCGGTTATCATTGTCCACTTAATATCCACTTTAGAACTTTGAAAAAGGGATTTAGTCATCACTTTTCGGATGAATGATGCATGATGCAAGTTTTGGATGAAGTTTGAAAATAATGGGGGTGTTGAAAGAGTTTGGAATAGAAACTTTGAATTGATTAGAATTTTGGAAGAGGGATTAGAGTTGAAATAAAAGTTATGACCGCACCATTTTAGGTTGCCTACGTATCTCATTTGGCGAGAATTAGGTCATTTATAGTTCGGGCAAGAGCCCGATGGAAAATAGGCGCATTAGGGCCTTTGGAAGGTCTAAAGACACTTTGGGGTTTTTGAAAAGTTTAAAACACTTTGAGGTCTTTGAAAAAGTTTAAGACACTTTGGGGTCTTTGAAAAAGTCTAAGAAACTTTGAGGTCTTTGGAAAGGTTTAAGATATTTTGCGGTCTTTGAAAAAGTTTAAGACGCTTTGAGGTCTTTGGAAAGGTTTAAGATACTTTACGGTCTTTGGAAAAGTTTAAGACACTTTGGGGTCTTTGGAAAAGTTTAAGACACTTTGGGGTCTTTGGAAAAGTTTAAGACACTTTGAGATCTTTGGAAAAGTTTAAGACACTTTGAGGTCGTAGGAAGCTTTGACTCGAAATTGAATGGTAGAATGCTTTGAAAATGTTTTTGGATCAACTTAAGGGAGTTTTAAAAAAATGCTTTGGCATGACTCAAGAAAACTTGAAAGTGTTTTTGAAGTATTGTTTTGAAAACCTTGAAGGCATGACTTTAGAATGTTTTGATGAATTAGTTTTTGAAAGTGGTTTTTAAAAATGGCTAAAGGTTTGAAATCCTAATATGGACAATCTTGGAGGTTGTTCTTAATGTGTCACCTTCCTTTGGGGTCCTTAACCATAAGAGGGTTAGGGATACTTTTGTTGAGTCAATGCCTTGATTTTGATGATAACAAAACATGGTTAAATGATCTAATAATTCTACTTAGTGTGCAGATGTATTATTAATTAGATCTTGACTTGAAACTTATCATAATAGAGGATTTATGATGAAAAGCATGATGAAGTGATGTATTCTACAAAGGTGATATTATAAGAAGAAAAAGAAATCTCAAGTTGATGAAAATCCTAGATTGAAGATTGATAAGCATGAAAAAATAGCATATTCAACAATGGTGATTTTATAAGAGAATGAAGATGATAGATATCAAAGAAGAAGAATGAAAATGATCAAACTCTTAATTTAAAAGATTGAAGACTTTGAGGACTTGAAGATATCTTGCAAGAATGGAAAAAGAAGAGACCAACTCAAAAACATAAAAGCTTTCTTGATAGATTTAAAGATGTCTTGAAGACATGGAAGGAATCACAAGACTTGGAAAGCTTTCTTGGAAGAGTTGTTGAAGTCCATGGAGAAGCCATGTTGATTGAAGAAATGAAGATTCTAAGTCATGGAAGCTCTCTTGAAGATCTTGAAGAAGACTTGAATCAATGGATGAAGCTATGATAATGGAAGAGCTCTACAAGTGATGAAAATGAAGAAAATTCACCTTGAATGGATTGAAGATGTTCTTGGAGTCATCTAATCTTGAAGAAGTGTTTGCAATCTTTAAAAAGCCTATTTAGATGGTCCTTGAAGAGATTGGAAGCTTTGAAAAAGAATGAAGACAAGTTGCAAAAATATGGGTTTTTGAAAAAAGAGTCGACCCCTCAAGCAAAAAGAGTCGACTCATTCGAACAGAGCCTTGGAATTCTACTGGAAGCTTAAAAGAGTCGACTCCTGGCCAAAAAGAGTCGACTCATTGCAACAGAGAACAACAATTCTGCAGACTGCTAAAAAGAGTCGACTCCTGGGACAAAAGAGTCGACTCATTTGGACAGTGACTTGAAAAATCTGCTGAAATGCAAAAAGAGTCGACTCATTATGAAAAGAGTCGACCCTTAGACCGTAACGGCTAGTTTTCTGACAGACGGTATGGGTAAAACTGCAGCCAAATCTTCTCCCATACTTCTCCAACGGCTAGAATCGATCCATACCTATATATATGAGATACATACAGCTTCAAACTAGAAGAGAAGAGCAATCATACCATTCATATCAAGTGCTTGAAGCTGAAAATCACCTGTACCTAACTGCCACATATTTTTGCTGAGTGTTTAAAATTATCCATTGAGTTGTATTCATTTGTATACTCACTAGGAGAGTCACTCTTTGTATAATCTTCATTCATTCTCAGTTGGGTGGGTTTGTAACCTTGTAAGTTTGAGTGTTCTTGGGAAAAACACTTGTAAGTTTAAGAGAAGCTTGGACAAAATCTCTTGGGTTTTGAAAGCTTGGGAAGAAGCTTTTGTAAGAGTGAGCTGGGCACTCGTGGCACAACCAGCAGCTGTGTAAGGAGTATTACATAGTGGAATTCCTTCGAAAGGATCGAAGAAGAGAGGACGTAGGCAAGGTTGGCCGAACCTCTATAAATCTGGTGCACTTCTCTTCTGCCTCTGGTTTGCTTATTTGCTCACTATACATGTTTGCATAAATATATATATTGATGTATACTCCACTTGCTTGATATATATATTTTGATTAATTGTTATTAAAATACATAAACAATTTTTAGTTGCAATTTCTAATATAAATTTTATAAAACCCAATTCACCCCCCCTCTTGGGTTGCCTTCTTGGGCCAACAATTAGTATCAGAGCTAGTACTCTAGATCAAAGGCTTAACATCCTTAGAGTTGATCCATGACAACCATGTTTGGAAGCTCTCTAGGTGAGGGTCAATCCACTAACAGACCTCCAATGTTTAATGGTACAAACTACAACTATTGGAAGAATAGAATCAGAATTTATATTCAATCTGTTGACTATAAGTTATGGATGATTATTGTCAATGGTCCTAAAACTCCTAGCAAAGTTATTGAAAGAGAAGTTATCCCTAAACCTGAAAATGAATGGGATGAGAATGACATGAAGCTTATGCAATCTGATGCTAAGGCTATGAATATCTTATATTGTGCATTAGATTCAAATGAGTTCAATAGAATTTCTACCTGTGAATCTGCCAAAGAAATTTGGGATAGACTTGAAGTAACTCATGAAGGAACCAATCAGGTCAAGGAGTCAAAAATTAACATTCTTGTGCATAATTATAAATTATTTAGAATGAAATCTGATGAGACTATAACTGAGATGTTCACTAGATTCACTGACATTGTAAATGGTTTAAAGTCTCTTGGAAAAGTGTATCCTAACAGTGAACAGGTGAGGAAAATCTTAAGATCACTGCCAAAGACATGGGAAGCAAAGGTGACAGCCATTCAAGAAGCTAAAGACCTCAACACTCTACCTCTTGAAGAACTTCTTGGCTCTCTCATGACTTATGAGCTAACCCGAAAACAGAATGCTCAAGAAGAAGAGGACAAGAAAAAGAAGTCTGTTGCATTCAAGTCCACCACATCAGAAAATGAATCTGAGAGTGAAGAAGAAGATGAGGAAGATCTTGCTCTCATCACAAGAAAATTCAAGAGATTCATGAGAAGAAGGTGGAAGGGAGGAAAGAAGATTGAAGCAAAGGGTGAATCCAACAATAAGGATTCTACCATTATATGCTACGAATGCAAAAAGCCAGGACACATGAGAAATGAGTGTCCCCAGCTGAAAAAGAAAGGAAAGAAAGAAAAAGGGAAGAAGGCTCTAGCTGCAACATGGAGTGACAGTGAGGATTCAAGCTTAGATGAATCTGAAACTCATGAAGTAGCCAACTTATGTCTGATGGCACATGAAGAAGAAACAGAGGTAACTAATTCTGATTTCTCTTTTAATGAATTGCAAGATGCTTTTGATGATTTGATAGTTGAATTTAAAAAGCTAAGCATAAAAAACAATCTTCTCAAGAATATGGTATTCACTCTCACAGAAGAAAGTGAGGAGTTACAAAATGAAAATGACATTTTGAAAAATGAAAACTCTGCTTTGAAAGAAAAAGTCACTGATTTAGAAAAATCTCTCTCTAAATGTGTCAATGGAAGAGATAAACTTGATGTTATGCTTGGAAAAAGAAATTGCTCTCTTGGCAAGGCTGGAATAGGTTACAATGTTTTTAAACATAAAAAGTTTTCAAAAGCACCAATCACATGCTTTTATTGTCATAAGAGAGGTCACTTTGTAAATCAATGTTTCCTTATACAACAATCTCATGCTGCCAAGAAAGCTTGGGTTCCAAAAGGAACATTGAAAACTAACTCCACTGGACCCAAGATGATTTGGGTACCAAAGGTCAAAGGTTGAGTTGCTTGTTTTGTAGGTGTGTCTTCAAGCCAATTCCAAAAAGGATCAATGGTACTTGGACAGTGGCTGTTCAAGACATATGACTGGAGATGAAACTCAATTCACTTCTCTCACACCAAAAGATGGAGGATTGGTCACTTTTGGAGATAATAGCAAAGGCAAGATCATCGGTATAGGTAGTATTGGTAAAAACTCTTCAACTTCTATTGAGAATGTTTTACTTATTAAAGGACTTAAACACAACCTGTTAAGCATTAGTCAATTGTGTGACAAAGGTTGCAAAGTAGTGTTTGAATCATCTAAATATAATGTAGTAAACATAAATGATAACAAGATCATATTGACTGGCCATAGACAAGGCAATATTTACACTTTCAACTTAAATGAATTATCTTCTTGTAAGATCAAATGCCTTGCTGCTATGAGCAAAGAGGATAGTTGGTTGTGGCATAGAAGGCTTGGTCATATTAGTATGAGCATTCTTTCAAAAATTTCAAAAAATGAGTTAGTGAATGGTCTTCCCAAACTCAATTTTGAAAAAGACAAAACTTGTGATGCATGTCAAATGGGAAAACAAACCAGAGTATCTTTTAAATCTACAAACATGCTCTCTACTTCTAGACCACTTCAACTATTGCATATGGATTTGTTTGGACCAACTAGAACTCTAAGCTTAGCTGGTAAATAATATGCTCTTGTCATTGTCGATGATTACTCAAGGTTTACATGGACATTCTTTCTAGCTCACAAAGATGAAACAATTGCTTTCTTTACCAAATTTTGTAAAAGGGTTCAAAACGAAAAAGGATTTACAATCACAGCAATTAGGACTGACCATGGTGGTGAGTTTGATTGCAAACCTTTTGAAACATATTGTGATGAAAATGGTTTTGAACATAACTTTTCAGCACCTAGAACCCCTCAACAAAATGGAGTTGTTGAAAGGAAAAACAGGACTTTGGAAGAAATGGGGAGAACAATGCTTTGTGAAAACAATTTGCCAAAATATTTTTGGGCTGAAGCTGTTAACACAGCTTGCTATGTGTTAAACAGAGTTTTGGTAAGAAAATTTTTAAATAAAACCCCATACGAGCTTTGGAAAAACAAGAAACCAAATGTTTCATATTTTAGAGCTTTTGGATGTAAATGCTTTGTGTTAAATAATAACAAGGACAACCTTGGTAAATTTGATGCAAAATCTGATGAAACTATCTTTCTAGGATATTCCTCACATAGCAAGGCTTATAGAGTTTACAATAAGAAAACCTTAGTTGTTGAAGAATCAATTCATGTTACCTTTGATGAACTAAGCTCTTTGTCTAGAAAGGCTGTGAATGATGATATAGATGATGTGGAGAAGAACTTGGATAAGATGAACATTGATTAAACTCAAAATGAAGCTTCACCACATGACAAAGGAAATCAAGATGACTCCTCAAGCCAACAAAATGAGAATGAAGGATTGCCAAAGGAGTGGAAATTTGTCCACAACCATCCAACAGAGCAAATACTAGGTGATCCATCACAAGGGGTAAGAACAAGATCATCTCTTAGAAATATGTGTAATCATCTTGCTTTTTTTTCACAAATAGAACCAAAATGTTTTCAAGATGCTGAAAATGATGAGTCATGGATTATGGCCATGCAAGAAGAATTAAACCAATTTGAAAGGAATAAGGTTTGAAATCTTGTTCTTAGACCTAAAGATCATCCTGTAATTGGAACCAAATGGGTGTTCAGAAACAAGATGGATGAATCTGGAACCATTATTAGAAACAAGGCAAGACTTGTAGCTCAAGGCTATAGTCAAGAAGAAGGTATCGATTTTGATGAGACATATGCACCTGTAGCTAGATTAGAAGCTATTAGAATGGTGCTTGCATTCTCATGTTTCAAGAATTTCAAACTCTATCAAATGGATGTGAAGAGTGCATTCTTGAATGGTTTTATATCTGAAGAGGTGTATGTTGAACAACCTCCTGGTTTTGAAAATCCTATATTTCCAGAACATGTTTTCAAACTTACTAAAGCCTTATATGGTTTAAAGCAAGCCCCAAGGGCCTGGTATGAAAGGCTAAGCAAATTTTAAATCGAAAATGATTTTACGAGAGGAAAAGTTGATACAACTCTTTTTATAAAGGTTAAAAATCATGACATGTTGCTTGTGCAAATTTATGTTGATGACATTATATTTGGCTCTATTAATGAAAAGCTTTGCAAAGAATTTGCTAAGTGTATGCAGGGTGAGTTTGAGATGAGCATGATGGGTGAGCTCAATTACTTCCTTGGACTTCAAATCAAACAATCAAGGGAAGGAATTTTCATTAACCAAGCTAAGTACATCAAAGATCTACTCAAGAAGTTTGGGCTGGAAAATGCGAAACCATTGGGCACTCCTATGAATACTTCAACAAAACTTGACAGTGATGAGAAAGGTATTTCGGTAGATACCAAGCTATATAGAAGTATGATAGGCTCATTGCTCTACTTGACTGCTAGTAGGCCTGATATTATGTTTAGTATATGTTTGTGTGCTCGATTTCAATCTAATCCAAAGGAATCACATGTTGTTGCTGTTAAACGAATATTTAGATACTTTAAGCACACACCTAATCTTGGATTGTGGTATCCTAAAAACACATCTTTAAACTTAATTGGTTATTCAGATGCTGATTATGCTGGTAGCAAAGTTGATAGAAAAAGCACTAGTGGATCTTGTCAATTTCTTGAAAATATGCTTGTTTCATGGTCTAGTAAGAAACAAAACTCTGTTGCACTTTCTACAGCTGAGGTTGAGTATATTGCAGCCGGAAGTTGTTGTGCACAAGTGCTTTGGATAAAACATCAATTAGAGGATTTTGGTTTAACATTTGAACATATTCCAGTTAGATGTGATAACACAAGTGCCATTAATCTGACTAAAAACCCTATCCAATACTCTCGCACAAAGCACATTGAGATTAGACATCATTTTATACGTGATCATGTGCAAAAAGGTGACATCTTGCTTGATTTTGTGAGTACTGAACATCAACTTGCAGATATATTCACAAAACCCTTAAATGAAGATAGGTTTTGTATGATTAGGAGAGAATTGGGGATGAGCAACCCTTTATCTTGAATGTTTAGATGTCCATATATGTTTGATAAATGCATAAGTATCCTTGAAATTGATTACAAACTTGTTTAATGCATTTCATGGCTTTTAAAAACACATCTTTGCATTTCTGGAGAAAAAGAGTCGACTCATGCCTCAAAAGAGTCGACTCCTAGACTCTGGAATCAGTCCCAGATGTCCTCTGTTGAAAAGAGTCGACTCATTTGAACAGAGAGCTCAGGAAGCTTTCCTCGCTCAAAAGAGTCGACCCTTTTTAACCATGAGTCGACTCATTTAAGTTAAAATTACTTTAAAACTGTAACACCCCTATTTTATTCAAATCATTCCACAGTTTCTGATTTCTCTCTTCTTTCACGATCAACCGCCACCTCCACTTCCAACCACCGAAAAACTCTCCCTCAATCTTTACCCAACCTATATTTGATCATCCTAGAGTCTTTCTAACTTCCTTCAACCGTCATTTACAACCCTCCATGGCTCCTAAATCTGCTCCATCGAAGAAAGGCAAGAAAGCCCTAAAAGAGCCGACTCCCATATCCAAAAGAGGAAGGAAGAGGAAGACAAAATGGGACTCTTCTAAGCTTTCAAAGAGGAGAAAAGGGAAGCAAACTGAGGAGGAGGAAGATGTATTTCTCGACAACACAATTTACTTTGAGAAGAAATCAAATCAAGATAAGTATGAGAAAATTTTCTCTTCTAGAGTCATTTTAAATGGAAGATGGATAGATTATGCTTTCTTTGCTAAAGAGAAGTTTGCATTTGAACCAAAATTTGAAGCCCTTGGTTGGAAATCTATTACCCTATTAAAGGATGATGTATATCCTGAAATTGTGGGACAATTCTATGCCCATGTAGAAAAGAAAACTGGAGAAGTAAATGTGATTAGTTATGTGAAGGGTGAAACCATTACCCTCGCTAAAGGAGTGATTTGTCAAATTTTAAAAATTGGTAGTGGTGGGCAAATGGACAAGAAAGATGTTAGTAGAAAGACTGCTTTGTCTACTTTACTAGGAAAGGAAATTACTGATGATTCATTTCAACCCATGGCCAATGAGTTGCCTTTGGAACTGAGATTGGTGCATCACTTTATCTGTCACATTCTCATTCCTAAAGGTGGGAAGTTTGACTACATCACTGAAAGGGAATTGTTTTTCCTCTGGGCCTATTTGACAGACACCAAAATTGATTTGCCTGAGTTTATTTTAGAGCACATTGTCAAGGCATCAAGAACCAAAGTTAGCCTACCCTATGGGATCCTCTTGACCAAAATTTTTAAACACTTCAAGATAGACTTAAGGGGTGAAAAGCACAGAACTCCTGATTCTAATTCAGATGAGTATAATCAGAAAACTTTGTCAAGGATGGATTATCACTTCAACCCACAGGGTAAGACTTGGACCCTTAGAAAAGAGAAACACATTGACAGTGGGACTCCTGAAATTGAATCCACTGAAAGAGGTGAACCTTCCAGTGCCATACCAGAAAGTGGTGAACCCTCTAGACCTGCCTCTTCTCCTACTCCAAGGGAACTTTTTCCAATGAGCATTGTTCCAGGTGGCCAATCAGTGGATATAAGTATTTTGATGAGCATGGTAAGAGACTTGAAAAGGTATCAAGAAGAGATGTTCACCAAATTGGATAAGAAAATTGATAATGGGGCAACCAGATTATTCTTTGTTGAAAAGAAGGTAAGAGAATTGAGCAAGGCCTTTGTGTTTGAAGGAACCACAATCAGAGAGAAAGTTGCCAATGACATTGCTCTTTCCACTGAGCATATTGGCAAATATATGAAGAAGCTGGTGGGAGACCAATACCAGCCTCTTTTCCCTTCAGCAGCAGAATTTGCAGCAGAGGACTCAAGTACAGATGAGTTGGAAGGATCCAGTGGAAGGGAGCATACCTCTTCTCAGCCATCACTGCAGACCCCTCTGATCCCCTTGACCAAACTCCTCCAAAGTCGTCTGTTGCTCCTCACAAATATGGCCTGAGACAAAGACCTTCAAGCAGCAAATTTTCAAACACTGCTGATAATCCAGTTAATCTCTCTCAAACCCCTTCTCCCAAAAGAAAATGAAGACCTCTGCCTCTGAACTCTCTATTTTCTGTTTTTGAACAAGACATTTTCTAAAGCATCATGTAATATTTTTGTGGATGGTTCTTTTTGTTAAACTCTTTCAATATTTCTTTATGAATGAATGGTGTGTTTTGGATCTCTTTATCTTAACATTGCTATCTTATTTGTGTTTGGTTGAATGAATGATTGCTTTAACAATGCTGAATGAATAATTGCTTTAAAATTGTTGATTTTGCTGAATAAATGATTGCTTTAACTATCTTTGTAAATGATCTTCACATAAACATCATTGTATATTATTTTTTTGCTATTGTACCTGTCTGTTTTTCTTCATCTATTATTCCTCTTTTTGAGGATTTGACAAAAAGGAGAGAACACTCCTCAATGCACTACCATGAATTATATCATAAGGCATCAACTGCAAAGGAAAGGGGGAGCATTGGTTTAATGAAGTTGAAGCAGTAAGAAGCATCCAATGCCATAAATGCAGTATGAATTTTCTACATCACCAGATGCCTACATGCCCTGCACCTCTAAGTTAGAATTTGTTTTGCCCTGAAACTGAAACCTCATTTGGAATCTTTGTCTGATGGGAAGCATGAATCTGATTCAGTGGATCTTAAGTAATAAAACTCTCAAACACCAAGTACAAAAGCAAGGGGGAGCAAATGATTGGTATAAAAATCTCACTTTCTCTAAATTTTTCTGCTATTACAAGTTATTGAGCCTCTTAGAGTTTTGAGCATACTGTCTATACTCTTAAAAGTTTTTTTTTTTTAAGTCATTTCAAAGAAAACTCCTTCATTAAGGGGGAGAAATTTCCTTATTTGGACTATGATTCCCCATTTTTCATTCCAAATTTGCATACCTTTTTGATTGATTAACAAAAAGGGGGAGAAATACTTGTGAAAAATATATTGAAATGGGAAGAAAACTGAGACTTTGAAGTCCCATACTTCTAATACATATTAATCCTCGTGTTTTATATTGAGCTTAATTGCATATATTTTTAAATGTTTTGTCATTATCAAAAAGGGGAAGACTGTTGAGTCAATGCCTTGATTTTGATGATAACAAAACATGGTTAAATGATCTAATAATTCTACTTAGTGTACAGATGTATTATTAATTAGATCTTGACTTGAAGCTTATCATAATAGAGGATTTATGATGAAAAGCATGATGAAGTGATGTATTCTACAAAGGTGATATTATAAGAAGAAAAAGAAATCTCAAGTTGATAAAAATCCTAGATTGAAGATTGATAAGCATGAAAAAATAGCATATTCAACAATGGTGATTTTATAAGAGAATGAAGATGATATATATCAAAGAAGAAGAATGAAAATGATCAAACTCTTAATTTAAAAGATTGAAGACTTTGAGGACTTGAAGATATCTTGCAAGAATGGAAAAAGAAGAGACCAACTCAAAAACATAAAAGCTTTCTTGATAGATTTAAAGATGTCTTGAAGACATGGAAGGAATCACAAGACTTGGAAAGCTTTCTTGGAAGAGTTGTTGAAGTCCATGGAGAAGCCATGTTGATTGAAGAAATGAAGATTCTAAGTCATGGAAGCTTTCTTGAAGATCTTGAAGAAGACTTGAATCAATGGATGAAGCTATGATAATGGAAGAGCTCTACAAGTGATGAAAATGAAGAAAATTCACCTTGAATGGATTGAAGATGTTCTTGGAGTCATCTAATCTTGAAAAAGTGTTTGCAAGCTTTAAAAAGCCTATTTAGATGGTCCTTGAAGAGATTGGAAGCTTTGAAAAAGAATGAAGACAAGTTGCAAAAATATGGGTTTTTGAAAAAAGAGTCGACCCCTCAAGCAAAAAGAGTCGACTCATTCGAACAGAGCCTTGGAATTCTACTGGAAGCTTAAAAGAGTCGACTCCTGGCCAAAAAGAGTCGACTCATTGCAACAGAGAACAACAATTCTGCAGATTGTTAAAAAGAGTCGACTCTTGGGACAAAAGAGTTGACTCATTTGGACAGTGACTTAAAAAATCTGCTGAAATGCAAAACGAGTCGACTCATTATGAAAAGAGTCGACCCCTAGATCGTAACGGCTAGTTTTCTGACAGACGGTATGGGCAAAACTGCAGCCAAATCTTCTCCCATACTTCTCCAACAGCTAGAGTCGATCCATACCTATATATATGAGATACATACAGCTTCA